>CM041789.1:935853-1469520 GCA_023375725.1 Nephotettix cincticeps
CACTAAAACCTCGTTTATCCGGTACTCGCTTATCCGAAATGGTTCAAAGAGAAAAATATTTGCTTATATAAAAAAATGTTGCTGGAAAAGTACAGCGCCATTTGCGACAACCTAAACGGCGCGAGCTGTATTCGGCTGGCACTGTACGGCGTTTTAAACCGGTACTGCGCAGCGTTTTCGACCTGTACTATGCGGTGTTTTCGGCCTGTACTGTGCGGTGTTTTCGGCTGGTACTGCGTGGCGTTTTTGGCCGACCGTTCACAATACTGTTGTTCGATAAAAGTCAACTGTGTATAAACACTGTAATCAAAGAAACGCAACCGTAATGCGTAATGTATTACAGGTACGGTATAGAAAAAAACCGAAGCCGTTTATTTAGCTTTTTCTTCCAAAAATCAATAAAACGATTTATCCAAAAATTCGCTTATCCGAAATGTCCCTGGTCCCATCAAATCCGGATAAACAAGGTTTTAGTGTAATTTGAAGTTAAACTAGTCTTTTAGCCTCGTTTAAAAAAAGAATAAAGCTTGCAACATTTTCATAACCTAGATTTAAAATTTTACATTCGCATCAAACTGTATCTGACATTACCAGTCAATGTGACTAGTCTACTGCCAATGTTATCAACATTATGTCAACATTATATCAACATTATGGAATGATTTTGTTGCGAAATTAAAGTTTGTGATAAAAATAGGTAGATCAATTTAGGAAAAACGTTTTTTAATTTTTATTAATATGATTAGAATTAGAAAATTACTTTAAAAATTAGTTACTTGAAGTTGAGAATTAGTTACTCGGTTGAGACCTTTAAAAGATTTTAAGGAAGTTGATAAATTTCTCGAGGTCAAATATTACCCACATAAAAGTAATAAAGGTAGCTTTAAGACAAGAAGTTGTGGCTCAGACACTATCAGCTTATCTGCGCTATAGCTGCTGATACGCTGTGATCATCACAAACACATTAGCTTCCCATAAGCTTTGAACTGTTTCAGTAGAAATAGGAAACGAAAATTGTATTAACTCATTTAAGATAGGTCAAATCAATAAATTGATTACTTGGTAGGTTTGGTGCTTTAAGAATTTGTTGTTATTTAGATTTTTACTGCAGACATAATTCATCACAATTAATAAAAAAATTTACCACGTTTCAGGATCCGGAATCTGATCCTGTCCTCAGGTGAGCTAGAACCAAAAACGTAAAAAGATTAGATCAAAATCTGCACTAAGCCTGTATAAAGCTGAAAACAATATTCTTACAAAAATACCATGTTAAACTCAAAT
The DNA here is from genome assembly GCA_023375725.1 of Nephotettix cincticeps. Classification (NCBI taxonomy): domain Eukaryota; kingdom Metazoa; phylum Arthropoda; class Insecta; order Hemiptera; family Cicadellidae; genus Nephotettix; species Nephotettix cincticeps. The sequence goes on from CM041789.1 coordinate 937,138, forward strand.
GAAACTAAACATATCCACATGTCACGAGAGCTTATTCCACTGGTAATTTCCAATCCATTTCTTGTGGCGTTTAGACATGTTTCTTTTCTTGTGTGCATGACTTGGTATTTGTTGTAAGTTTTTTTACTTCTTTAAACAATTTTGTTTTCAGCTTAATACCAGCTTAGTCCGGATTTAGTAGTAATCTTGTTATATTTTACGTTCAAGCTCACCTGAGGACGGGATCAGATTCCACATCATGTAATTTCACAAAACTTGTTTTTAAAATTTGTCATGGAAAATGTCTAAAAAAAATGTAAAAATCTAAATAACATAAACCCACCATCACCAACAATGAATTTAAAACAAAGAAAAAAATATAGCCTTTTACAGTTATAACATAATTTTGAAGCAGTAATTTTGAATATGCTTGAAAATGATTATCTATACGATTTCTGAGCAGCATTATATTGTTGAGGTCTTTAAATTAGCAGTTATCTTTATTGTTATTGAGAGCACCCTTCATGACATCATTTCAAACTGATTTATATTTGTAAATCACTAAAGTTCACTTAACGCTTCCTTAGCTGATAAATTTACTCACCATTAATCAGGTAATAGGGACTTAGGCTTGTGGCAGCTACCAACCGACTATCGACTTAGGAAGGGAAGACCCTGCCCTGCTTTCTGCCGGCTGCTTTCTTCTGGATTACTGCTGAGTCTTCAATCTTCTTCTGCAAGACTATGTTCACAATATCTTCTTTAGATGACAAGACACTTTCCATCTTCTTTAATAGTTTTTTGTTAATTTTTACATTTTTTGCAGTATAATCTGTATTCTTTTCTTGAATATTTTTTTTCAACAAGTCGTTTTCATTGTTTGAATATTTTAGATATTTCTAAGTGAGCTCAAAATTAAGGGACAAAAACAATTTAAATATTGGGCACAGAAATCAGTATTTATTTTCTTCATTCAACATATAAAGTATCCTCTTCTGTTTACTTACTTTCTCTCACTTTTTAGCATGCAATTTTATTAGTTGTGCTTCAATGACATTCATTTCAAAGTTTGCTAACAGAATCCTTACTGGTAACATCATTCCATTTTCTTGAAAATGTTTTCTTGTAAATTTTACTTAAAATTTCATTTGTCAACATTTGTTGTTGAAGAAATAGCTCCAAAAGATGGTCTATTATTGTTTCTCCATAATGTTATTTTACTACTTCAGTATCGTTCCTTGTTTAGTTTAATTTCGGTTCTTTTTTAACTTTTTATTGAAAGCAGTTCATTTCATTTTTCCATTTCAGTTATTTTTAGTTTTATTGAATTCCTACTCATAAAATTCAGAAAATCCCACCTTTCAAGGGATATATGTTGATGGTTTGTAATTTGAGAAATCAGCTAATAAAGACCATTAGCTTCATAAACATTTTTTGCAGTTTTTCTGGAACCACATTTCTCTTAAATATATTCTCTTCATTTCAATCTTCTTTGACGTATTAAGGACATCAATGGCATGTATTCCGAACACGTAGTAAGACAAATAAAAAATGTGAGAATTAACAATTTTTTTTAATTTGCACCCCCATGAAAAAATTAGCATCTTTTTAGTGTGTAAAAAAATAGTGAAACAAATGTAGCACGATTCAAAAATAACTTTAAGTAATTACAAAACAAGAGGCTTTAAATTATTACCGACAGAAACAGACACGACAAACAAAGTCTTTAGAGATTCACAACAGTTCCGAGCCACCAAGAAACACTTAAGCACCAGTAGACGCCAAAGATAAGACGTTGAATCCGGTCTTGTTAGAAGACATCGATGCTTACCTTCGAGGAACTGCCGGCTTCAACCTTCCTTCTCTTTGAATCTGAAAATAAAAACAAACTCAGTCTTTCTCTTTCACTTTAAATAAAATGCCAATTTTTAGCCTCAATGGCTAAAAATTATTGGAAATGTTACAGAAAACTTAATCAAAAGACAATTGTTTGGACATCACATCCACATCTGTTATTAATAAGAAATTGGCAATCTTTTATCCGATGTTAATGTTATGAGGTAAAATGAACAGCCTCTGGCGATAAGATTCTGCAGAAAAGTATTTTTTTTACCTTAAATCTACAAAACCTAAAATCCTAAGAACTACAAACCAAGAAAATGTGATAATGATACCTCAAAAGTTATACTTGGAAGCTGCTGTTTTACCTCGGTCGTTGTCGGGTGTGGGGTTCCGCAGGGAGCCTGAACTGCTGTTGGACACGGAGCTGAGCTGGCTGTCCTGCGACGGGTAGTAGGTGGCGCTCGGGGTGAAGTAGGAGCCTCGTGTCACCAGCTCTCCGTCTTTGCTCAGTGGCATCTCTGTGTATCTCTCCTCCTACCAATCACGCACCAACTCGATAGTATAAACTTTAGCAAATATCCAGAGTTCGACTTTGTCGCTGCCACCACCATACACAAAAATGCTACAGGAGTTGTGACCTGGCAACTCAGGGCACAGCACGTGTACACAAACAGTTGAGAAAGCATCTGACACTAGATCCAGCCTGCAGATAGACTGATCATCTGCTGTTTGACTGGACCAGACTCTTTGAGGTAGGGGCTATAACTATGGAGAGGGGTAGACAACTGCCACAGTAGGAGCTAGTTGGATCTTAAGACTGGAGTGAGTGAACATGAACTCTTCGTAACCATCATCAGGGGTAGCAAAAAGCCAATTTGGCTGATGCGCCTATGTAATACAATAACTGGTCTCAATATTCTACCTCCGTCATTGCCCAAATATCAGGTTGTCCCCAATTACAAAAAAATCTAAACATACTATCTGTGTATGAACTATTAGACGCTACATATAAAGAACATTTTAAAGGGAAAAACACAATATAAAAATTCCATGAGAATGAAGTGTCACTTCTATCATTCTATTAGTCAATGATTCACCTTCTGAGAATTAGATTATTGTTCCAGTAAAAATACTATACTATACCAGGGCTGGGCCAAAAGGATGAAAGGTGAAAGTGAGGGTAGTGACAGAGAGTGACTGGTAATGGTCACTTGATCTATGTTTTATAATTCTAAACCTACCCTATACTTGTCAGAAGATCTTTCTCTTGAAGTTCTCTCCTCCGTCAATTTCTCCTCAATTCTCTTCTTAGCCTCTTCCCTCCTTTCTTCTTTTTTCAACTGTTTTTCTTTTTCCAGTATATCCTTTTCTCTCATTTTATCTGACTTGTCTTTAGATGATTTCCTGAACAAAACAAAAACTTGCTAAAATTATCCAATGACAAAATCCTAAAATGGAGAACCTTGGTGTTCATCTGTTTTGTAAGGTTAGCTAATCATTGTTTAACAAAATGTCTGATCTAAGATACTATTGAAAGAGTAGTGATACATTGGTACACATAATTTTCATCTCGGTACTTCAGATGGATTATAAAACATCAGTGCCGAGTATTAGTGCAGATAATTCACAGGCAGGACCTCCTTGGCTGCAGTAAAATTACACAAATAAGAGCTGTGGAGAATGATTTTCCAAATAAAAATTTTAGATGACACTTGATAGTCAAATCTTAAGACTGGCAAGGTTAATTTAAAATAAATTTCTATCATGAACTTTAACTCTAATTACTTAGCACACTTCAACTATTACCAATCTTAATAATCTGTTTGAGCCAGTGACATAACAGCAACAGCAATATTAAATTCTGTAAGACTCCTGTCACAACTTAATTATTGCAATAAATAAGTTTGTGCAGTGTTGAATTCCAAAGTGTATCAGCTTTTGTATATGTCAGGAGAAGGGATGAGGAGCAATGACTAATCTCATCAGATAGGACCAAAATAATGATGTAAAATTTTCTTACGATGCAGAAAGCGACTCCTTCTTGCTGGTCTCAACGGTCGGTGACAGTGAGTCTGTGGTCGATCTATTCATCTTTTTCTCTTTGGCGCTTTCTTTCCTTCCATCAGGTACATTTGAAGTCACTACCACTGCAGGTGTTTTTTCTATAAATTTGTCAAAAAAGAATTGTTAAAAATTATAATACTTTCATTTACAAGATAACAAAATATTTCCTGTACAAATTACTGCATATTCATCGAGAATTAGACAACAATAAAAAAAACATAGTCCAAACTTTCTAATAAGGGTAGCATCCTGCCCTATCTCATAACTAAAACATAAAATATAAAAACATTAACACCATAAATGTTTACTTTTATAAATAATAATAAAATTGTAACTAATCCTCTTGAAAACAGTTTAAATATTCACCCTGGTTAAAGGAAGGTAGTATAGCTAGTTAAAATTACCGACAATAAAATATGATCAGATATCACCAATATTTAGGTATCATATAATTACTACTTTTTTACAGTTAAAATATGACCAATAATAAGTTAGTGGTAGTAAGTGTACCCTGTCTAAGCTCTCCGTTGACTTGTTTGGCCATTGGCGTGCCTCCGCCCACTAGTGACGAGGACATGTTCTGACTTGTTTCCTTTGGTTCTGCCGCCTTAGTCGGAGTCTGCATACAAAACCAACAAGTCTTATGTTAATTGAAATATACAAGTATGGATTGTCAAAGTCAGCACCATTTATTCCATGTTATTTATTTATGATGTTATTCCATAACATCATTATGCAGCTCTTCTTCCTTCAACTCAGGACTTTTGATTGCTACACAGACCCTATTGCGGTACTTTTATGATGCTCACAACCTTTTTGTGCAAAAATTTACTAAAACATATATTTCTTCACTATGAGAAATCCTATTTGCATGATTCTTGCAGTAAATTGAAAGGTAGTAGTAACACTACAGGCTAGGCTACAGCCATTTGAGTTCTATATTTTACAAATGACAAAACCATAATAAACAAAAACTATAACTGGTTGATTATTGAACAAAAACAAAAAAAGTAGCAATAATTAACCCTTTCAGAGCGTGTGCAAGATATTCCAGGTTAAAATTGGCAGTTTTCAGCTGTTTGAGAAAAACTTTCATTGTTTTATTATTTACTGATGAAAATGGATACTTTTGGTTTTGTTTTGTTCATAAATAAGTTTGGTAAGTGTAACACATAAAATAAATTTACTAAGTTAAATATTTTCATCCATAAAATAAATTCAGAAAAAAGATTAGTTAAATAATATTTTATAATGAATTTTTCAGTTTGAAGTAAAAAATTGCTAGTAGAAAATTCCTTATGTTTAAAATTGAGTATTTATGTTGAAATATAACTAGTTTTGTACATGAATGCAGAAATTTTAAACATTTACTTAGAAAAAAGTTTTTATGATTAATTTAGAAAATATCGTCAGTTTAGGTTTTTGCATAAGTAATGAAAAGATTAATCACACTCCAAAAGATGTATACATTAGAAATGGAATTTGATTTGGGTCTATAGCTGTGTAAATGAATAAAATGATTCCAACTATTCTGATTATTATTTAAAATCATTTTTATTATTATTTTTATTTTTTATCATTTTATTTTCATTTTTAAAAGTTTCTACTTATTAGGATCAAAATCTGGATCACTATGCGTGTTGTCAAAGCCTAAACTTGACTACTCATCACTCCAACTCAAATCAATCATAGAACAATTACTATCACCTTTTTAACACTCTATGAATTGTTTTATCATTGATAGATCAATACACTTCATAGAAACTAAACAAACAATAATAATAACCTCAAATTTCTCAAGTCTCTCAGCTAACTAAACAAGTAAACAAAAAACAGACGTTGATGCAGACTGCAGCCAAAAATACTTAGAATAACATTTTAACTTAAATAATTATATTTAATACGTGCTCTCTACATCACAAACACAAATATAAAAAAAATTTTAATTTTTTTTGACGTCCGTATAGTTGGACGCTGGCTCTTCTTGCACGTTTTGCCGACATCTGTATACACAAACGATGGCACTGAAAGGGTTAACCACAAATACAATAAAGTAGTCAAACTAAATGTAATAATTCACTATTTATTCTCATTATTATATCATATTTATGACCAAAATAACTGAGAAACAACAATAATAAACAGAGCTGAAGGCAGTAACATGACGAATCAACAGCTGAATCGATACATCACTCTAAACTATCTCTGTCTCTCTTGTGTTGGTTGTAAATATGTGAAAGCAGCTTAAATTACTCCTTATACTGTCCACAACATCCTGAAAAAGTCAAAGAGTCGAAATAGTTTGGCAAATTGCCGAGGGATAGTTCACATGATGGGTCAATATCGCATGTGACTTGTACGTCGAACACTGCAGACAGCATTTGGCTTACCTCCGGTGTATATAAAACCACGTTGAAGGGTTAAATAATCAGTATAAACAAAAACTCACACAATATACACCCCACCCCCTTAATCATACAGTGGTTAAAGAAGCAAAATAGTTATCCCCTGTAATTCCAATCAGGCCTACAAATGCTGTCACTTCCACCCAAGCCGGTCACTGTTCATTTTAGGTGGATCCTCCCACCACTGTACAAGCCAAATTGGGATTGCTCATCGACATTGGCTTTAAACGTTTCACTCGTCAGCGAACATTCTGACCGCTGGACCTCAGTATGACTACCTGAGAAGCCCTTACTTGGCTATCAAGCATAACCAATAGCTCGCACTACATTGGCTACTATAGTAGGGAGTCTCCTCTCACAGGTGCCAGAATGTCTGACAAAGACGACGACGACCACTAAGATGTCACTACCTGACAATTGTGATAAATGTCTCATGATCATGACTTTAGCAGTTCTATGGTTAAAAGCAACCTTGAAACCCGTGATTCCTGTGACAATGTAATATAACTGTGAAATAATCAACAATAGAACCTGAAATATTTTAGTAATCATTATTGTCACCTTGGAATCGGAGACAAGATGAAAGTCAGACTCGCGCATGATGCAGGAGCTGCGAGCCTTCAGCTGGCCACTGTAGCTAGTCGCCAGAACAAACAGATCTTGACGCTTGTTTTTCTCATCCTCCCTGATCTTGTCTATCTTCTTCTCGATGCAGAGCGACAGCTTGGACAGCACCGGAAAGTGAGGGAGGATCTTGATCAGGATGATCAGCGAGTTGCGAATCTGCACGTAGTCTTTGGACTCCAGACAGACAACTATTGCCTGTGGACAAGGCAGGATGATGACTGACATTTGGTGAGTAAAGTACATAGGTTATTGATATTTGTATCAACAAGATAGAGTATTATCTTCAGTACAGAAGTTTGGATTATAACAGAGAGAGAATGGAATAGGGATTAGGAGGAGAATATGAAGTTTACAGGTATTATATGTAAAACAAGATTGGATTGAATTAGGCATGAAGAGTTGAGAAGAGGAATAATTGAGTAAAGTTTGAGACAAAGGGAAATTGAAACTGAGATGGTTCGGCCACTTAAAAAGAATGGAAAATTGTAGGATCATAACAAAAAATAGGTGAGCTTCAAATGAAAGGAAGAAAACTAAAAGGAAAGCCCAGAAGAAGGTGGAGACGAGATGCGGAAGCAAGAGGAGTGATATAGCAGTATGTAGAGGGACAAAAGAAGCTGGAGAGTCTGAGTGAATAAACAGATCCAAAAATACTTGTGAAGGGAGAGGATTTGTATGTATTTATGTATGTAAGATACAGTATCCCAAGTTCAAAACATCTTCATACTGAATGCAAAACTATTGTCATTGAAAATAAAGATGTCACAACATGTCAGGTGTAGTACCATAGTTGACCATTGCCCTACCTTGGTTATCTTGTAGTGCCACTTGTGACAGACGTGCCGATAGTTCTCGTATCCGACGTTGTCGCTCGCTTCGGAGAACTGGTTGCTGACACGGAACTTGGTAACGAACCCTGGGTAGCTTGCACATTCCTGCACAAGATCACCCAGTTATTAGTAGCAGAAAATCAATCTTAATCTTCCCAATCATTGAGATTGTTTGGTTTGGAAGTAGTTTTACTGTTAGCAACAAAAGTAAAAAGCAAATAATTATCTTAGTAAACTAATATTTTTGATTTTTAAATTTAAATAATTTACCAAAATATGTTTTGACAAAAAAATAATTATTGCTTGTTACAATTTATTAAACTTGGAAAACTCAGTGAGAAAGTAGGAATATTTTTAGGAACACACAAATAAAGTCACCTCATCGAAAATCTCCTTTTTCGAGTGCCACCGCATCACGGTCTCCAGCATGGCACAGAGAAATCTCCCATAGCGGTTGGCCTCATTCTCTGTGCAAGAAGTCACAGAGTATGTGATATCACAAAACAACTGCAACATATCGGTCAAATCAGGGGCTAATAGCTATCATAAACTTTTATATATCAGACAAGAACAGCTGAAGTTCACACTTTCAATAATACTATCTATAGATCAAAATATTGACAAAACTACTAAATTCTATAGATTGTATTGAAGCATATAGCACGGTTGGACCACTTACTCCCTATCATTGATAACATTATATTCGTCATTCTACCTTGTTATTCTCCATGTTTACCAAATACTAAATAAGCAGTAAGTCCTATAGACATTTCAGTATTGGTTCTAGGTTACAGTACTTTTCATGACACAAATAAACCGGTACTAGTGTTACCCGTCGTACCTTGTAGCGATGTAAAAAACAGACTTATTAGGTTTAGGTTCACTGGCAAATATAAAATGTAGTATAATTATTACCTTTCTGAATTTGCAGCCTATCCAGAAGACTTATATGGGAGAGATTTATAGGAAAATCATCACAAAAACTATTACACTTTCCTATTTTAGGTCTAAAGGACCAATATACCAAATTTCAGCCTCCTAAGTAATTGGAAGTAGGAGAAATAGTGATGATTGAATCAGTGAGGGCTTTGAAGTTTATATATACAGATTACTACTTTAATCATTTGTATTTTAGGGGAAAGTTAGCTGACTACTATAAAACTTGTTTGTTTAACAAAAATAATAGGCTTGTACAAGTTTTCACATGTAATCTGTCATGATGACCGGTGTACAACATTAATTTCTAACAGGATCCTCACCCTATCGTAGCAGAGTAGAGTAGAGAAGTTGGCGGTCTGTAGACTGTGCAGGATGTGCACAAACTTGGCGCAGTACATTGCGTCTACGGTGGTGAATATGCAACGCGGGAACAGGCACAACTGTAGTAGCTGTGTTATGGTCTCGTTTTTGGCCGATTTGGCACTGCGCGACAGGAACCAACTATCCTTCTCCTGTTCAACATCAAATCATAATTGATTTACAAACGATAAGCCGGTGAAAACAAGGTTTGAGTAAGTTTGGAAATTGTAGCTTGCCTTGCTACTGACCATTGACCAACACATCCAGGTGGACGGAAGTAAACACTAGGATTACTTCTTGGTCCAGTTGAGCAACCAATTTATATTCTGTAGAAGGGAGAAGGTTTCTCAAAGAGCACAATTCTGTTAAAAAGCTTTTAAGAATTTAAGTCGCGTGCTTTTAAGGAATGCTCGATTTTAAATAATAAAAAAAAAATCACCTCAACACATCTTTTGAACCCATTGCTTTAAATCAAGGAATGGAAATAAAAATCAAAAGTATCACCCAAATTTAATTCAACTTATAAATCGTAAAATAATTCACCTTGTAGGCCTATTCTGGCATGTGCCTTTTACAAACCATTTTACCCTTAACCAGGTGATTAACCAGATAATGCAATCGAATTTGGAGCCCAGAAATAACCTCAAAAAATAAGAATAACTTAATTAATCCAAAAAATAAATGTAAATCACTTTACTGACCTGTTTGAGTCGAGCCATAACTCTTTCTACATGTTCTTGCTGTTTTTTCTTCTCATCTTGCAACTTTTCTACGAGAGTGGTGTACCTCTCTATTTCCTTTTTCTGTTTATTGGATGGCTGAAAACAACAATAAGGCACATTAAACCACAAGCAATAAATACTTGAAGTCAATCAGAGCTAACAATTGATGGATGGATAAAATACACTTATTTGTTAGAGGTCATCTATTAAATTTATACTTTATATTTTTAACTGAAATGGCAAACTACCTAGGTAGGAATTTTACGCCAAGTACTTTCTTACTTACTGCTGTGGCCACTGGTACCCTGGATGGTACTTGGCCTCCCCAACACACTGCCTCCATAGGTCTCTGTTTCATGCATCTTCCTTTTTTCCCTAGCTTCCTCAGGTCTTTCTCCACTTGGTCCAACCATCTCAGTTTTGATCTTCTAATAGGTTTTCTACCTTCCGGATTGTTCTTTGAAAGGGAGTTGTCGTTTTTCTTTAGAACGTGCCTTGCCCGTCTCAGCCTTCTGCTCCGTACCTCAGATCCTTAAAAAGTTTTTTTAAGTTCCCATTTATGTCTCAATCTCCATTGCCTATCCTCAAAAATCGGTCTGTTCATTTTTCTCAAAATCTTATTCTCAAATACGATAACTTTCTTTTCTGCTTTCTTACTTAAGATCCAATTTTCTGAACCATACAGGAGAACTGGTCTGATTATTGTTTTATAATTCCGGAGTTTGGTGGTGTGGGATATCTTTGAGCTCAACAACTTGTAACAGGCTGAGAAATTTTTTTGTGCTAGGTTTAATCTATTTTGTATTTCTAGATCTTCATCATTACCGCTGGTGAGGATGACTCCCAAATACGTGAAATTTATATTTAAACAAATTTAAAGTCTTCAATTCCAATGCGGTTTCTTTGTTGGTCATCATCTTCTTTTCTTACATAAGTCATAAACTTGGTTTTCTCTTCGTTTGTGTATAGCCCCATTTTTCTGGTATGTTCAATAAGCATTTTTGTTATGTTTTTTATTTCTTCTATATTATGTGTAATTAATACTATATTATCTGCAAAAGCTAATATGTTTATGTTTGTTCCTATCTTAATCCATACTTCTGAGTTTCTTATTTCCTGAAGGGCTGTTTCTATGGCTAAATTGAACAGCAATAAGATATCCCGACTCCCTGTCTCATCCCAGTGTTCATCTCAACATCTTTACCTTAGATACTTCTCCATTTACTCTAACACTACACTTAGAATCTCAAACACTCAACTTTGCTAGTTCTATAAGTTTTCTTGGTATACCTAAATGCTCTATGTTTATCCACAGCTTCTTTATTTTTTGGGAGCCTTAGAAAAATCTATGAAGAGGCAGCAGAATTTTGAACTTGTAGTACTTTGCTATTGTCTCTTTAAGAATGTAGATTTGATCGATCGTTGATCTGCCTCTACTGAATCCTGCCTGCTTGATGCTCTCGCACAATATCTGTTGTGTATTCTTCTAGTCTTCTCTGAACTGTTAATTAATAGCCCAGCAGTCAATGGCATTTCTAAGGATCTATAGTTTAACGTGGAGTCCGAACTACTGCCTCCGAATTATGAACTGGTCTATTAATAAGGATAGTCTTAGTCTATTAATGCAGATTAACGTAGTATTCAACAGTTCGGACATTAATCCACACATACCACAACCACCGACCATCGCTCACAACTAGCCAAAATTTTGTGTCCTCCAAGTAGCTGGATTACAGGACACACCACGGTCCCAGTCAAATTTAAACTAATTGAAAGTAAAAAAGTCAATAAATTATTAAAATGAATTGAGAGTCAAAACAAAGAGCACACCTTAAAATTTTAATCATGGCTATTTGTTGTTAAGAACAAAGATGAGAGAATTTTTAAGCAAAAAATATGTTACAAAAAAAGTTAGAGAGAAAATTGAAGTCTAACTTTAGACTCATAAATCATAAATGTCTCACCAGTTCCTTGGGCACATTTCCTTGGGCAATCTTCACCTTGGCTATCTCTCGTTCATAAGCCTGCGTTGGTATAAACAGGTCGTACATGGTCAGTGACCAGAACGTCACCAGAAACTGTGGGCTGATGTCTTCCCAAACCTGGCAAAAACAATAGGAAAACACAAAACCAATTAAAATAAAAACTGAATACAATATTTCCGACTTGGGCTGCAAGGGTGTTGATATATTGAAATATACATGGACTATTTGTTGGTATGGAGTAAAAATTTCAGCTATTACAATTACCATTAATCAACCCTCTTTCACTATACAATACTTTCCTTCTTAGTAATTTGTTTTTAACATTTATGTCCATTCTAATGCAATCAACAGGCAATAGACTTTTGTTCAACATTTAAAAAAATATGTAAATACCATGGAAAAATTTTTCGATTACATTCTGTTCGGCAGCCAGGGAGAGTTATTTTTGTCAAAATTGCCCACTACTGTATTTAGTCTTTCAGAATCGGCCCAAAGTATCAACTGAAAAACTTGCTAAGGTTTACTGCAATCAAGTAAATGCTAGGGGTCTGCGGTGCACCGAAAAAATCGGTACGGTACGGTCCCAGCCTTGTACCGAACCTCGGTACGGTACAAGAATTTTTTCGGTACAAGTTCGGTATGGTACAAATAAGGAAAAATTAAGTCACCATCCAGTCTAGATGGCCATCAAATATAACTATGGAACATCTCCGAAATCATTAAATAAAACCCGACCGTTAAAGGCTGTATACTCTACAAGTAATATAGAATTACAACACTGCCCAGATGTACGGTAAATACTGAACGTAAGACTGACTCGTAGCGTGTTGGTGAATGATTATTTAAAATAAAATAATTTCACCAGGACTTCAGGAAAATCGGGCAACCAGTCATCTCCCTGCTGGCTCTAAATTATTGTGCATTCCCGGCTTATTATTGTATCCACGTATAGCAGCTTACGCGATCAGGGAACCGTTCCTCCTTTTGACGCAACAAAATAGTCTTACCAGTATGAGGCTCGTATTAGTCGTGTTTCAAATAGTGATGGGAATACTTGTGATTTTTCAATCACAGTTAAAACCTTTTAAACTGTGATTCATGATTCTTTAAATTGATTCGTTCTTTTTCCTCTGACAGCCTGTTGACGATGTTATAATATAGTATCGTCAACACATCGTAATATAACATCGTTCAGTATTGGTCACATTATGACCAATACAGAACTGTGATTTGCCGTATCGATCCCGCTCTTTCGGGATTTTCACTCAAATAAAATAAAAAATCATAATGTTAAGGATATAATTGAATAAAGGAAATAAATAACTTTTATTTTTTTTAACAATATGTTCTGTATTTCCTCATTAGTGGAACCCCTCAAATCCGAACTAATTGGGGCTGAAGCCTGTTCTTCCAGGGAAATAAATACTACGTACTTATTTTGTCACTGTATTCGCGCGGTATACAGGCTGTGCGTGACTCAATAAGTTCATAAGGGCAGTGACCTTGACGGGTCGAGCCTGTTCTAAAAATAAACCATTCTCCCCCTACCCTACTTACTAACAGGGATGCGTATCGCGTCTACCTACTGCCTGTGTCTAGTTTAGTGAGCGTTTGTTTACCTGCTGATAAACGCGCGTATCTATAACAACCGAAGTGGCTTGGAATTACGGTCGTGTGAAGATATTCTTCATTTCAACAGTTAAAGCATTGATTTTATAATTACGAAGTATGTAAATTCAATGGTTAAAGATAACAGACTCCAAGCGAAAAACCCTGACTTTGTTAAACCTTGAAAAATAAGTTTGTGATTAAATTTTTTTAATTTCCAGGTATTTCTTTTTTTGATTTCCCAAGAACATGTTCGGTTTGAGGGGTTCCACTGTAATATTAAAATATTAACCACTTTATACTAAAATAACTATTTTAGTCTAAAGAGCCCTTTGACATTTTATGAAAGTGTTTGATTTAATTTTAATAATTATTGTGATTAGTTGAATTAAAAATAATAAACCAGGACAATATAAAATATAGGTCTTGGCTAGGGGGTATTGACTCAGTTTTCTGTATTTTTTGTTCTGCATTAAAATACATTATAGTTTTTTTTTTCATCCTTAGTTTCATATAGACTTGAGAAGATTATTTCCTCTTATTAATTAGTTACAACATAAATTATAATGTTTAAATAATTATTAATATGTTAAATGTGATATGATTTTTAAAGAATGGATTTAAAAATCATATTACAGTTTGAAAATTAGTACAGTAAAATATTTCTTCTGACATTGTATATCTTTTTTTAAACTCCTTTCTCTATGTTTTCACTAATTAAGTTCTGGAAAATACTTATGAATAAAAGGATGAGATCAGTCAATGTTACTAGCAACATTATTCTCTTGTACCGTACCGTACCGAATTTGTACCGAGAACCGAGGTACAACAATTTGTACCGTACCGTACCGTACCGACCTCATAATTTCCTGTACCGCAGACCCCTAGTAAATGCATACCTATGATTAAAGATAATTAAAAATATTCTCAACATACTATCCTCTCATACTAGGCACACTGTAAGCTAGTCCCACAATATATGAGATCAGTGATTGAATATTTCTAAAAGTTGACAGACACTCAAAGAAGGATTTTAAAGATTTACTTTACCTTGTAATTTTAACAATACTTTACCTTGGGTGGGTGCAAGGGCCTGACACTGGCCGCCACAGGAACCATGACCTCAGCCACGGCCTCGCAGTACTTGGCCGTCTTGGTTGCGGTTGACTTCTTGTTGTTGGGGTCTGCTTTACGCAATTGGTCATATTTTTGCTGCAAACATCACAAGCAGATGTTCCTTATTAGTTTGTTACTAGTTTTTATGACTTTAATTTTCTGTAGTCTAATCAGGTAACAAAACTCCTTCCAAGAAATACATTTGAATATATCTGGCAATAATTCAGCCTGTTCTCCCGTAAGGAGCCTGACAAAGAACAATCAGAGAAAATTAATAACTTTAAAAAATAAATTATTGAGAAGAATGTACGGACCAACCTTGGAAGCAGATGTGTGGAGGATAAAACAGAACAAAGAATTCATGAAACTTTTTAGAAGACCCGGTTTTGTAACTGTAATTCAAAGCAGGAGAATCAGATGGCATGGGCACACCAGAAGAAAGAAACCCACCAGGTAGGCCAAAAATCAGATGACCAGTTATCATGTAGGTAAGGCCAAAATTTTCCTTGGATTCGAGGAGCCACAGGAGTAAGTAAGTAAACAGGTACTAGGTGAGAGAATCATTTTTAGTGAACATTAAATTTAAGATAGAATAGCGAATTGATTAAACTTATACACAGTTTATGGTTTATTGTACAAGTGTGTTGGACTCACGTTAATCGCGTGTGTGAACATAGGCCTGGCCAGGAAGAACGCAACATCCATCCGGATGTGGTAGTCCTGCAGCATGGAGTGAATGGATGGCAGCTTGGTCACATACTCCTCCATCGTCAGTGTGGAGCCGAGGAACGTACCAAACTGCACTAGCGTGTCCTGGCACTGCAAAATGGGGTATATGACACTGATGTTGCCCAGGCCAAGTATATTCAACAGAATACTTTTATTTAAGGCAATCAAAAATAGTTATACTTTTGCTTAAAGATGAGGCTTAACTTAAAATTACTATTTATAAGAATAGCAGTTAGGCTACAATATAAGACTAAAAACACAAAAAGTTAGAAGCATACCAAAATTGACCTGATATTTCTAGACCCCTATAATGAAATGTTCACTATGTTAGATAAAGGTTTCATACAATTTTGCAAACAACAAAAGAAAAAGAAAATCAAGGAACAGGTTTATGAATTATTTCATTATAATAAAAGCAGGTATATGAAATACCTGGTCATAAAGTTTCCCAACAAGTTTGAGATGGCTCTTGTCAGTCTCACGGTAGACGACGCAATACCTCTGCTGGGCCATGAGTAGACACAGTGCCACGGCCAGGTTGTCTTCTATCAGGGCGTCCTTCAGTCTGAGAGAAGACTTTTTGGTGTTGCGTACTTGGGAGAAATATCCAGCCTATAACACAAATCAAACCACCATGGTGAAAATGCTTAGTCTCAGTTTATGTACATGTTCCATCCATCTAAAATTATAAT
This sequence comes from Nephotettix cincticeps, assembly GCA_023375725.1. NCBI lineage: Eukaryota > Metazoa > Arthropoda > Insecta > Hemiptera > Cicadellidae > Nephotettix > Nephotettix cincticeps. The sequence goes on from CM041789.1 coordinate 953,036, forward strand.
TAATACCACGTTATGAAATGGTGACCTGCTCAGGTAGCTATTTTCAGCCAACTAACAAACTAGTCTAATTATGAGTATGGTCTTTGGGGATGAACGTAGGCTCACCAATCACTATCTGGACAGATTGTTACTGTACTCACCTCCCCCTTGAGCAGTTCGCCGCCGGACATGGCCTCCAGCTGCTCGTTGGTCATCTCTTCCGCAGCCTCGATGCCGGCCATCTTCTGCACTACCTCTTTCAGTATCAGCAGGTCCAGACTGTTTCACAAATGAGGGGAAGATGAATTTAAAAAATAAAACATCCTGGCGAGCATTCGTTGTGAGAAAGCTGGAGATTATCAATTGTAATCATGTAAACCAGGGTCTCACATGAAAATAATAAATGAACTAGTCACAGCAAAAATATTCCAATCACAAATATTAATTTTTTTTGGTAAACCAGGTAGAGGATAAACTATTACCATTACTATTTACATAATACAACAGAACCTCCGACCATGACAGAGTTAGGTTGTGGTCGGAACAGCCAAAATGTCAGATATCGTTGAGTAGCAAATTAAACACATTTCCTACGTGGAAAAACAGCTATACAGTATTGTAATAACACTGTAATGTACCCAGAACATATCAATTGGAACTTTAACCCCTAAACAGTTTTTGTTTTACCAAAAACCTATGTCTGTTTCCATATGCAGTTTTGTGTTTTACGGAATTAAGCGTCAAAACTGATATAGCAGGTAACTCAAAACTGACTGCGCAAAATCCAGTGTGTTTACTGGTTTTACAATGTGTTGTTAGTTTATTTACGGTTAGACTATCAAGGATTTCTAATAATTAGTTTGATAAGTGCATTATAGTTTATTTCCTCTGTAATACTATCGCAAACGTTGCAGAACTCAGGCGCTTCAATACATGATCTTATGAAGATGTTAAGAAAATGATTAGTTTAACTAAATTTAACACTTGAAAATAGGCTATTTGATGAATTCACATGTTTTTTCTAGATGAAGTTTACTGAGTTTGTCTTCTGAAGATTTAATAAGAGACCATTGTCTTTCATCTAAGGTAATGAAAGCAAGTGTGGCGGTTTGTTAAGATATGTGTGAGTAAATTAAATACCCCCGTCGCAGCAGACCTGCGTACTCAGCGAATTTCCAAATCATATAATAATAATTTAAAGACAATTTCAAAACTGTCGATAAACATGAGAACTATCTGCCTATTCTCCATAAGATAAACATGGCAAAGAGTGAGTAGGTTTTTGCTGTGAGGAACAGTGAAAGTATACCATCATAAATTTTATCTTAACATTTATACCAACTTTCATCAACATCTGTCCATAAATAAAGGAGTTTGCCTAATCTCTATAAGATTAACATGGGAAAAGAGTATGCAGGTTTGCTGCCATGATAAACACATAAACTATGATTTTTAGCACAAATGTATGGATCTCAACCACATGAAGCTAAATATCAAGTTTCATCCAAAAATATTAGATAATAAGTGAAAAATTAATTTTTCCCAATCCTCCATAAGATTAACATTGGAGCCTCAAAATACAACGTACTGTGTTTAGGTTTTTTAATATCTCGGTAACCGTTGGAGATAGAGAAAAACTTTAAGGATCTTAATTGTGTAGTTTTTTGAGCTGATTCCAATGGTGAAATAAAAAATTTTAAAAATTACATGTGAAAAACGCAAAAAAACCCATTTTGGGGTACAAAACCCCCCCAAACTACCCGTTCCCATTGACCGATATGTCTGGTTTACGAACTCGTCCGAGCATTGTAGGAATACACGTTTCTACCAAATTTGGTCTCGATACCTTTTTTACGAGAGTTATCGTGTTCACAGACACAAATTATATATAATACATATAATATATATATAAAAATTTTAACGACTATTGTTTTTGGACTCTGGGCACCTAAAGAAGAAAAAATAACATGGTCCCGGGCTTAAGTACCATGAGACCTACGGTAATAGCTTCTTCCCTATGTAAATTCGCTAAAATGAGAATATTAAATGAATTTATCTACAAATAGATAAGGCTTTAATACAAAGGCAGCAACGCATTTGATAGAATCACAGGTAATGGTTGGATAGAAGGTCAATTGCAATTATTATAGCCTACCAAATACAAGTGAAACATACATTTATAGCCATTTAAAATATTTAAGCGAAAAAATCATTTAGCGGGAATAACTAATATAGTTAAATTATCACATTTCTCCACTTGAGTGATTCGCAAGGTACATAATAGCCCAGTCAATTCTATGTTTACTTTGAAGATGTAGATAACTGGGATCTGAGCCAAAGTGAAATATCATCATGCTTGAATAATTAAAACAGCAAAACTAAAAAATTCAAAAAAATATACAACCCTTAAAAAACTGATAACCAAAGTCTTTATCCACCAACAAAACTATAATAAAAAATCCTTGTACACATACTTCTCCCTTAAGTAAATTTAAAAAAACAATCTGTAATAAAACTATCATGTTCTACAAAGTAATCTAAATCCATTTAATAATTTATTGTTCAAATGGTATGGGGGAACCCCCCCCCCTCGGTAATACCAAGCTTTTTTGAGCTGGTTTTGTTTTGGTGATTTGACCTTACACTTCATACCAAGTTTCATGGAAAACGGGGGAAAGTAAGGAAGAAATTGATTTTTTTACATTTTCCATAAGAATAACATTGGGCGCTGTCAGACAACGTTCTGCGTTTATCGTGGACAGTAAATTTAACTTTTCTCTGGAACCGTTAGTCGTAGACAAATAATTCAAAATACTAATTTGTTTAGTTTTTTAAGCTGGTTTCAATGGTACCAGTCAAGTTATACTTTACTTTTATTGTTTTCGCTGAAAATTTAAAAATTTGATTTTTTTGACATTTAAAAGCCCATAACTTTTGAACCGTCATTTTTACAGACATGCGGGTGGTGTCAAATTATTTAGTGCTCTGTGCACTATAAACTATCAAATTTTAATCAAAATCGTTAGACACATTTAAAATATTAGGTTATTCCCGCGAACTTAAATCTTCGTTGATTGACGTAAATTACCTTTTCTCCACTTTGAGTTGATTCGCAAGGTACTGTAATAGCCCAGTCAATTCTATGTTGTACTTCTTGAAGATGTAGCCGCAGAACTGGGCCAAGCTCTGGAGCCAAAGTGAAATGGAAGTGCCATCATGCTTGATCCTAATTAAAACAGCAAAACTAAATAATTTCATATAAAAATATACAACCCTTCAAAAAACATAGGAGGAGCCAAAGAATCTTCCTATCCACCAACAAAACTATATAAAATCTAATTAAGAAGTATAATTCGAGACGAGTTGAAAAACAATTACAACTCAAAAAATTTGATATGTTTAATGTAAATCGTACAAGGCTTACCTGTCCTTCTCTCCTGCTACAAGAGCTTCAATCACGCAGTATCCCAGCACATCATAGGACATGTTGGTCAGATACTTGAGAGCATCCACCACCAAAACTATCAGGTTGTCATAAGACTGTATCTGGATCAACATCTGTCAAAACCAACAGGTTAGTAAATTATCAATCTCTATGCTTGTCAAACTCCCACAAACTTAAACTTATTCATATTTAGTATTAATAGTCCTAGTTGTTTCACCATTACATGACCTTTCCAAAGAGTTACAAAATTATTACGTTTGACTGGGGAATGAAAAGAATGTTAATACTAGTATTACTGTCATGGTCATTGTTAATATTTAATATTTTTGGTAGTCAAATATCACTAATATAACACATAATATGGAACATTAAATATAGGCTTACACCTTGAACACTAATAAAATGTACCTTATACATGATCCAATATATCTCTAAGTGATAGGAATAATCAGTTTTCTGTTGTTTTTTTCCAGGCACACAAGGTGGAAAGGCCAAACCTATAGCTCAAACGCCCCCTAATTTTCATGCACACAGACAGGCGCAAATACAATTCAGTTTAAGGAAAGCAAAATTTTTGATAATTAAATTTAGAATGTTGGTGGGGATATTTGAGAACCAAATACCTCTGGAGTGTATCTATCCCCAAAAATGTTGGTGGATATTGGTAACTAGTCATCTTTTACCAAAGTTTAATCACGAATAATGAATCTCTCCCCCACCACCCTGCAACCAGGTCAGAGCTGCCTATGTTCACTATAGTTACCCCCACATGATTTAATAATCTAGGCTTAATAATTTTAATTTTATCATAATCCCTAATCACGTAGAGGTTTTTGAACTTTTCCCAAGATTCTGTAGTACCAAGATCTTGGGTTCACATTCAATTACTTACATAGTCAAACAATATCCCAGGAGCGGAGTGAGTCAACTTGCCGATGTGTCGCCCCATGGGCTTCACTGTCTCTTTTGTTACTCTCTTCATAATTCCTTTGATCTTCTTGTGTGTTTCTCCTCTACGTCTTAACAGCTTAGCATGTTGCAGGTGCGTCTCATTCTTCCAACGACTGTACAGACAATACCTGCCAAACAAATTAATAAAGTTAATAATTTTTTATTGAGGTTTCAATAAATCGTAGTGTCATAAATTTTTTTATAATAACAGGGTACAACAATAATAGTTGTTTTAATATGAATTCATTTGCTGCATCTGCTGTCCGGGTTTTCTTTATCTCCTAGGCTGGTTATTTCTGGCGATAATTTTGTAAATGGTTTTAGAACAGTGCTCACCTAACTTGTAGCTTCTTTCTTACAGGGGAGGAGTGTCTTACTATAGTCCTATTAGGCAAATTGTGACCTTAGTTCAATGCACCAGTCTCCACTATCTCCATGCTAGTATTGGTGGTCATGCACAAGGTTAAAGTGAACAGTAAACACAACATTCATACTAATGGGACCTACATGCAACTTATCTAAAGTGATGGTCTAATTTTCAAACCAATATACCAAAATATGAGAAATTATCTTAAAACTACACAAAATTGGTTCTTATTAGTTTTTCACTGACCTTGTCTGGTAGGGCAGGAGTTTCATGACAGTCCAGATATGGTCTGCAACACAGCAGTTGGCATCCAGGTATGAAAGGCTAGGTAGGATGACTTGGTCCAACAGCGAGATCGTGTCCCAGTAGAGTGAGTCTTCTGCAGGCTGCTGTGATTCCCCAATGGTCTGGAAAAGTCCAAGCTCTCTTTAGCAATTCGAGTCAGAAGAAAATAGTAATGGAAGTGGCCTTGTTTTAGGACAGCTGTTTAGAGGAACTGAAAGCATTTCCATTAGACATATCTATCATCTAATCTACTTCCAAAAGGGAAGTACATTAAATTTTGTTTATTATATTTTCTAAAAATATCCATAAAATCATCTCTTAAACAAAAAATCTGCCATCTCTTGTAAATTATTTTTATAAAATCATACAGACCAGTTCCACAGCAGAGCGTAGGAGCCTGACCACTTTATAGACAAGCACCAGATCTTGGTGTAGAGATGGTCCGAGGGTGTACAACATGGGTATCACGTGTAGGCGCAAGTCCTGGAGGGTCTGTGCGGGAGGTGGGGCTAGGCGGCTCTGAGGCGGGGACGCGGGGCGGCCATAGATCTTGGATCCCAGCCCGCTGTGTCTGTACAGTAATGCAAATGCTGAAGTAAACAGAAGCTATTAAAAAAATAAGCATCCTATTTTTACTATGATATTGCTTGTGTATGTAAGATGACATAAATTTCAAGCTATCTTTGAACGACTGTGATTTTTTTTTTTGGGTTCCGGTTTGTGTAATTTGATGTGTATATTGGCCTATGCTTACATTTAAGATTTTCTACTGACTCCTGGTAGGCCATCCCTCCCTGAGGTGTTAGTGAGTCAGTGATTACGACTAAAAACACTCTTCCATATGAAGTAATGTTGTTTTAAGTATGGTTGCACTATCTCAACTAGTTCAAAGAAATTAAACCATCCCAAAAGTTTTCTAATGCTAAATATAAAACATTTTAAATGACTGCCACTTCCCGCTCGATTGCCCTTTTGAGTTCCATTTTGCAGCATTGAATTCCACAAACTCCTTGTGGGATATGGCAGAAACGTGATAGTTCCTTCAAAAAGTGGATTTTTTTGGTGTAGTTTTGATGTAAAAACCATATCTTATTGACTTTCATTATCCTATAGAAGATATTAAACCTGTGCAGGACTTTAAGAAAACCCTGTATAACAGTTATAAGGCATGTCCTTTGGCTGTCCATTGTGACAGTCCACCCAATCAAAATTCACCTTGGTTTGGTTTCTGCTTCTGCACACAATCTTACCACAATCCTTTGGATGCTGCATCATGCTGTAACACGTGAAGTTGCGCGAATTAACGTCCATCCTTACACCTTCAAGTCATACCTGCCGCCAGCGATACACTTGGCCTCGAGAGAGAGATATCGTATGCAACTGCCCGCCATTATGCAGACGGACTATGGGACTTCTTGGGAGGGGACATTTCACTTTGCTGTGTGATCTTATGGTACTGAGAATAATTCAGTCAATCATTGTTAAAAAGGAAGCAAATGCCAAGAAACAAAAATTGCTAATGGGCTTTTCCTCGTAACCAATAAAGAGGACAACTTCAACAGTAGGCCTGTAATACAATGCACTCATCTCATGTATCGGAATGTTTTTATTATACCGATGTGAAAATAATGTTTACGCAATTGTATGTTTATTGAAAGGCGATCTTATATTTGACGTCTTTATTATTATTAAACCTAACATTCAGTAAAGGTTATTTGGTTTTAGACTATTTCCAGTATATTTTAGGTTAGGTTTCTTTTAACCTCGATTTTGATTATATACACCAGAGTCATCTTAACACTCAAATCTCATTCATACTTGGCTTAAAATACCTACCTTGTAGTATGGTCGCCACTTCAATAATCTAATCTAATCAGTAATTGGAAAATCAAGCTGATCTGAACTACCTGATGGGGAAAAAGGTTACTGAGTTAAATTAGAACCGAAGAAATGTAATCTGAATTATAATTCGGTCGAATTCAGCCAGTACTGCATAGCGATTTCGGCCGGTACTGCACGGCATTTAAGGGCAGTACTGCATTGCATTTTAGGGCGGTACTGCACGGCATTTAAGGGCAGTACTGCATGGCATTTTAGGGCAGTACTGCACGGCATTTAAGGGCAGTACTGCATGGCATTTTAGGGCAGTACTGCATGGCGTTTTCAGCCCGCACTGCACGGCGGTTTTTCAGCCCGCACTGCATGGCGAATTCGGCCAGTACTGCACAACATTTTTGGGCGGTACTACATAGCAATTTTGGCCCACACTGCAAGGCAAATTTGGCCGATACTGCGCAGCATTTTTGGGCAATACTGCACGGCGTTTTTGGCCGTCCGTTCACAATACTGTCGGTCGAAAAAAGTCAACTGTGTAAAAACAATGTAATCAAAAAAATGCAACCATAATGCGCTCCCAAATTACAGGTATGGTATAGAAAAAACTGAAGGAGTTTATTTAGCTTTTTATTTCAAAAATCGGTATAACGGTTTATCCGAAAATTCGCTTATTCAAAATGTCCCTGATCCTATAAAAACCAGATAAACGAGGTTTTAGTGTAGAGGGTTTGAGGAGATACTAACTTTCTGTAGACAGGCTCGATGAGGGAGTGGAGGAGCTGACACATGGCTTTGGCGATGGGAGGCTGGTCCATAACACAGAAGTCTGGCAGTCGCTTGCACAGGGCGAGACAGTTCGGCCAGTCACCAATCTCCACCAGGGCTTCACACAGGCCAAACTTTTGATTTCTCTCGTACTGTAATCAATCCTTCAGTAAGATTTTATGGCCAATAAATACCATCAATCAAATGAGACATTCTTTCTCCCTTTTAAGGAAAAAACTAAAATTCATTACAAATATTCCATAAAACTATTGAACCCTTTCAACTCTCATGTTGGGTAGTAGCCAACAATAGCATACAAAAAAATCCCCCCAAATACAAGATGCAAACAGGTGTACACTGCAATCCCAATTAGGCCTACCTACAATTGCTGTTAACTTCCACCCAAGCCAGCTACCATTTATTTAAAATGGGCCTTCCCACCACTGTACCAAATATTTATTTGCAAGCCAAATATTGATTGCTCATGATGGGAATTTAAAAATGCGCTTATTCATTCCTTCCATTTGGTCTACAACGTTTCACTCGTCAGCCGGCTCGATAAGGCTGACTACTACTGTGAAAGTTAGGCTTCGATCCCTGGAGTCAACCCGGCAAGCGAGCTGAGTGATTCTCAGGCAACAAGCAAAGCGTAAAGTGATTTCCACACATGTTTACTTATTCATTTGTTACAATTGTAACCTTTAGTACATTTGTAACTTATAAACTTACTGCAGTAGGTCTATGTTTACAATTGAATCAACGCCATGGTAGTTGAATGATTTACCTTGTCAAAATCATCTTCTTTTTCCTCAGGTTGGTCGTCCTTTTCTTTGTCAGTTTTAGTAGAGACTACCATCAACTTCCTGACATACTCTTTTGCATCTTTCATTTCCTTCTCCCAATCTCTAGTGATAATTTTATCATCTGGACTTAACTGAAAACCATTTTTAAAATTTGAATTATAAGTACTTTGAGACAAAATTAAAAAAGACTGTATAAATTAGCACTAAACATTTCAAATAATTTGACGCCCCTTTCCCCTAAATCTAACACAAGATATATGGAGAAAAGTAATGAGTGAGCCAATGTTTTAATAATGCTTAAATTGCTTTACCATATTCTGGAGAACTGCAGCTTTTTCCACATGTTGCTTTAACTTGGTTTATGTTTTACCTAACCCTCATTTTTACTTAGTCTATAAGACTTAAGATTACATTAATTTGTTTACATTAATAAGATAAACCGGCGATGACATTTAAGGCGATATACTTGATAATAAATCTACTTGATAAACAATGTTTTATATTGGAGTGAATTTTATCCAATGTTTTATGTTAAACTTTAACTTTGACAATGTCTAATATGCATCCTATTGTATGCCTTAAACAGACAATAAAATCTTGAATCTTGAAAAACCGTAAATTATTTAACAACGGGCCAAATAAACTTGACACGGATATGACAATAATGATCCACACCTGTCACGAGATGTCAACAAACAACTACAAAGCTGATTTGGTTTCTAGTCGTCTACGTCGCTTACAAACACAAAGGTACAGTAGAACTTGGATAATTCGAACCTCAATGGACCAGAAAAAAATTTGAATTATCCAAAAATTTGAATTAGAAAAGTTTATGCAAGTGGTTGAAATAAACAATCAAACATCATGTTTTAACATTGTATATTAAAAAGTTATGAAGAAATTGATTAATTAATTTAAATGTCAATAATTTTTTTAAATATTACAAACTTTTCAAAATCTCTACTTAATTTTTCCTTTCATAAGTCAGAGATTTGTAGGTTCGCTTTGACGAAGCCATCATACATCACGACGTGTTAACATGAAACCAACTACACACAGATAATGATTGTATGTTGTGATTATGACTGAGTGAGGTATGGGTGCGTTGATCTAGCTAAAAGTAGACAAAAGAGATCGCACACAATGAACTTAAAAACAATGACACATAGATTTCCGCTGTAAAAAAAACGAATTATCCAAAATATTATTAATAAAATAAAACATTTTTTAAATTGTTTTATATTCTGACCAAGACAAGAAAAACTTCGAATAAAGTTAAAGCATCAAGTGAACTAAAATAGAAATTTTTCAAAAAATACAAAAACGCAAAAAATCAACTAACAAACTACAATGAAGTATTGCGGCACAAAATACACACAAACAAATTATCTGGACTTAGCACACATAGAATATGACGGGGCATTTAAAATATTAAAAAAAATAAAAAAATTTAAAATATTTTATAAAAAAGTTTTTTTTTCCCAAAGAAGCTTTATTTTTTAATACATTCAAAAATTCATATAATTTTCTAAATTATTATAAGTTTATTAAAAAAAATTTTTTGAATTCAAAAGTGATAGGGACAAACTAGATTACAAATTTTTCAAATCGTTCATTTTATCCGCTTTTTTCTTCAAGTCAGATTGTTCGCGCCAGAAAATGACGTGTTCTTCGAGGGGACAAAATCGGTCCACCCAAGCCAGTAGATTTCACCAGATTTCCCAGTATTTCGTTGTCTAGAGAAAGTCCAGGGTCGGAACCCACAGATAGGAACCTTTATCACCCAATGACGTTGGGTTTACCTTAGTCAAAATGGTGTTTCCGCTGTATTGAATTATAAAAATATTATAATAAAAGAAATTTAACATATTTTTTATATAAAATAAAGAAAAAATTGAATAAAAAAATAAGATTGATTGATTAAATTAACAAGTTCCACTGACAGGACAGGATAGTTCAAAAGCTTGATGCATCCAAGCAGTAATAACAAAAAAATAAAGAATATAATAAAAAGCAATATTAAACAAAGGTTAAATGGAATGGAATATTACAAAACAAGAGGGTTTATAACCAATAAAAACGTTAATATTAAATTAAAATTTTTTATTAATATAGACAGGGAGTTTTTAGTGGGTGCGAGTCCCACATTTAACGAAAGCTCTCGCGAGGTAGATTTCCATCGGCCCAGGGCGCTGGAAAAAATATTTTTACTCTTTTTTTTACATTTTCCGGACAAAAAAAGCATGATCACGTGGCCCCGTAGTGGAGAAGAAGAAAAATGCAGGCCGGAAGGACGGACGTCAACAAAACAACAACGCTAGGTTAGGTTACGTGACTCTACCAAGTTTCGTGATAAATTTGGTGACTCGTGGCTATGGATGAAGATTATGGGATTTGGCGGTGAAACACAAAGTGGGTTATTGACCAGAAGTTACAATGGTGACGGTGTAAATAAGACAATAAATTATATTGGGCTCTATGGGTAGTCCAAGGGTTGTGGTCTAGGCTGACTACGTACCTGCCAGCCTAGGCTTGATCGAAAGGAAGGTGAGTCCTAGCGTTGTTTTACTTCTATAAATGCAATTCCCCCCCCCTACAAAATCAGCACCTCACAATGTATAAAGAAAGACATGTTTCAGAATTTTTAACACTTCGCGAACTTGCCTTAATATTCTCATAAGCTTAATTATTTTGGTATAGGGTAAAAAAATACATGAGGAAGGGGTGCCGAGCGTCCCTCTGATGAGTGGGCTGAGCTACCTTGAAATGGGAGCAGACCAAGAGATCCGCGTGCCACTTTTGTAGCTCAAACAGATAGGCGGGTATTTTCGTTTGCCGTTCTTGGTAAAAATAGCATGTGCGTATATATCCGTCAAATGCTCTTTAAGGGTTAATATTGCTCAAATGGGACTAAAAACTCAAGATAGCACATGATCTAAAAGAGGGTATTTTAAAATTTATCAATGAATTATGATGAGAAGAAATTATCTAACAAAAATATCTACAGGGTGTTTCAGAACTCTCCAGCAACCTTTAAAGGTATTGTTTCTGAGTCTGTATAAAATCTAAATATCACATTTAAATCGTTTGGAAGTCTTTAGTTACTCAAAGAGCCATAATTTTGTTTTTGGTGCGTACCTTATAAGACTGGCAAAGTTCTGAAACACCCTTTATATGACAAAAGCATCACTTTTATTCAAGTGTAAAGGGAAATGTTATTGTTACCCAGGGGTAGATGTCGTCCAGGCCTATGGCGCTGTGCTGCAGCATGAGTGCAGTAACCGTGTAGAGAGACCGGGGGATCGCTGAGTTTTGGTAGAATGAAAACTTGAACGCTATGACCTCAGCTAGCGTCTTGGAGTCTGACATGTACTTCTTGATGAGTGGGATGAAAAAGTCAACATGTTCTGGTCGTTTCTCAAAAGAATCTAGCATTACATCCAGCACCCGGTTGGGATCCAGGTTGAAATAACCTGCAATTAAATAATATTAGAGGTAACACTAAAGCACCAACTGCACATGCGGGTCTTCGATGGGACCATCTTATCTAAAGAAGGTAACTCCTATCACCCACTGCATTATGGAAAGCGGTAGGTTCCTGCCTCCTGACGAGTTTGTTGACAGGATGTTTCAGTTTTCCAGATCACTTCACTTGAAAGATTCCTGATGTTATAGGAAAGATTAGAGGTGCGCAAAAAGACACAGCGGCTGGAGTGCCTTGGGATAAATCTGCTCCTTTCAATGAATAAATGAGTGAATGAATGATTGTTATTATTCATTAAAAAATTGTTATTAGGTATGCCTATATAGGTTATCACTAGTCTGAGAAATCTTGTATCATTTTATACTTATTAATTAAAATGTAATGGAGAACATAATTTAACACTGTTCTTAGATGTAACTGAACTTAAATGTTCTTAACATTGTAACTGAAATACAATATGGCGGTATTGTCACTGCTGTTTTCCATTAGAAATCACGTTCTAGTGTAGTTTGGTGGTTATGATAGGTTATCGGATTATAACAGTTTATAAATAACCATATCTTTCTAATAGTGCTTACCTATGAGTGACTTGATGTGTTCTAAAACGTTGCTCGGAGTCACATTACCAGAGATGATCTGGTTCAGCTCGGTACACAACTTGGCGTAGCCCTCGCTCTCCTCTCTGAATAAGTTGAACTTTTTTTGCTTATAACTGAAAAACACTTTTTTTTTAAATTACACCCAACTACAAATTCAATGGGCCTATATTAAAATTTGATATATGATTAAGTATGATTGATAAATGACAAAGTTTAGTGTTCTTTAAGATGACAAACATCTATTTAAGCACGCCAATATTTTCATTGGAGGTAAATCAAAGGTCAATATAATTACATGCATTGTTCAAAACATAAAAAAATGTACAAAACAGTGATATAAAACTACACCTCCAGCAAAGCTGAGTTGCTAATTAATCAGGGTTACCAAAAGTAAAACTGAAATTTTACTGTTCAAATTTATAAAATCTCAGCATACCTGCTAGGTTGCATCACCTAAGAATGTTACAAATCTGTTTGAAGTACAGGAAACTGAAAACAGAGCTTCTGCTTTGTAAGTCAAATCTGAAAGATACTTAATTTTCTCAATATTGTGTTTCGTAATATTTAAAAAATAATGTTGTACCAATCATTATAAATAACTTTTGCATCCCAGAACTGTCAAAGACATCCCCCCAGAACTATTTTTCACTTTACTTCAGGATTGTCAAAATTATAGAGCAAAAACCATTCGTGAGTGGCAAGACTTGAGCACAGAGTCTCAACTCCCGTTCCTCTGCCCAAGACCTTCCTCTTACACGAAATAGTTAAATCGTGTTTGGGTTAATCATGGTTCACATGGCTGCACCAGTAAACTACGGGTTATCTTCACAAACAAAAAATACAAAATGATGCCTAAAAAAACATATACATTATTAACTGATCTACACTGATGTAGTTTTTGAGGTAAACACCTCAAAACTGATGGTTTTGATGGTTTAAAAAAATGTATAAAAATTACTAAATTCAGTACTTACTATAGTTTTGTTTTTACTTTGATGAATTTAGTGTAAAAGCTACGGTTATTTAAAACTTTGAACTCCTGTAATGAGTCAATATCTAGTCGCTCCTTTAGAAGTTTGTCAGTCATAACCTGGAAAAAAATAATAAAAATTTAGTTTTTATCCATAACATTGAAATACAACAAATCATTTACATTTATTTAAAAATAATCGTGATTTCATTTTAGAATAAAAGTTGGTAAATTGTGTTCAGGAAAATACACAGGTATGAACTTGAAAAAGGTCTACAAAAAAAATAACTGATCCTATGATGATGATGTCCCACTAGAAGCGCTGCTGCGCCGTGGTCGTCATGTACAGTGTGGCCTATAGCTGGTCATCCCTGAAATACTCCTCCACTGAGTAGTATGGCCTCTTCAGAAGATATCCCTTACATTTATTCTTGAATTCAGATATATTTTTGAGATCACTAGGAATCCTGTTGTAGATCCTGCTACATAAGACCTAGGACCGTTTCTTGCTAGGCTTGAGATTACTGTGGAAAATGTATGTCATTCCTTTGTCTCGTCGAGTAGTTGTGGTGTGCTTCATTTTTACAAAACAAGACCGGGTTTCTCCTCACCATTACAGCAGACTCCAAGATGAACAGGGCTGGCATTGTTAGAATATTGGCTTCAATGAACAATGGCTTGCAATGTGAAAGAAAAGGCTCCTGAAAAATTGTTCTAATAATTCTCTTCTGCAACAGGAGTATTCGCTGCACATCAGGACTGTATCCCCAGAATAATATTTCATACTTCATTACGCTATGGAAGTACTTCTCTATCTAAAAATAGATGAAGTCTTTTGACCATATAACAGACTATTAGTCTATTAGACTATTAGTCAGCTATTAGTCTTGTCGATGTTATATCAATATGCTGTTTCCATCGTAAGTTTTTGCTGATGGTTAGGCCCAGGTATTTTATTGAGTCTGCCACACGTACACTTGCACCTCCCAGTCGGAATAGAGGCGCACAGTTAAATTTATTTCTATTATGGAATTGAATTACTTTGGTTTTCCTTTTATTTAGTAGGAGCTTGTTTTCTGAACACCACTCATTCATTTCATTCAATCCCTCCTATGGTTTCATGTTTAGGCCTACAATTATTCTTTACTAAATAACTGAATTAATTCACCAGACAAAAATGAATGATTAATTAAATGAACAAAAGGATCAATTAAAAACTATATTATATATTGATATTGTTTAAATTTCAATAATTGCCACTGGGTGCCTATTTTTGCTAATACAAGGATTTCTTTAATCGTCATGATATTGTTTGAATTTCAATAATTGCCAGTGGGTGCTTATTTTTGCTACCAAGTAGCCACACTATAATCAATGCTGGTTGCTGCTTTTTAACTGATACTTTATTATCATGATTACAGTACTTAAAGAAAACATTACTATTCAAGTTAAGCTGGGTTAAGAAACTTAAAGTTACGAAACTTTAATATTTGTAAAGAAAAACATAGACATTTTTTCCATAGTACCAAATTCGAATCATTACCACCTCTGCACCCGACTAAACCTATCAATTCCAAAAGATAAAACATCCTTTTCCGAACACCATATGCTCCAAAATGGAATCCGGCTTTTTATTCAGCTACCAGAAAATTTGAAGCTAGAAAAAAACTTGTTAAAATTTAAATACAAAATAAGACATTCTGGCTAATTTAGTGCCTTATAAGGTGGCAGATTTTAAATTTAAGCGACCTTCAGAATCAGAATCATTTATTAGCCAAAAACATTACATAAATGTACAGGCTATTGTCATACAATATATTTCTTAAAATTAATTTCAGTCTTTCCTTATATCACAGCTGTGCTTTAGACATACAATATGAGAAAAGAAAAGAAATTGACAGAAAAAACATTCGACTAGGCCATTAGTTATATTTAATTTTATATTCAAAAAATTCCTTAACACTGTAAAAGGGTGTAGTGACAAGAAAGGAAAAAGCTTACATTTAAAATGTTTATAAGGTAAGCATGTCAAGTTGAGAGGAAGGTGATTTAACAGTTTTGAGCCTAACACTACATGGCTTTTTTGTGTTTTACTCAACCTGACACGAGGAATGTGTATTTTTCCCTAGGTTCTAGTCTTATGCATATGAATGTTATTATTTAAAATCATTTAACTTGATCATTAACTTGAAGTGTTAATATTTTATTTATAAGTTATTTTTAGTTTTAGTGACGAGTGCCTATAAACAATAAAGATTCTGATTCTATCATGACAATTAAAGAAATCCTAGTATTATGTTATTACTAGCCAAAGTACCCGTTCTTCGCACGGGTAAAAAAGGCTGAGAGGTGTAGGCTCTACAGATACATTTAGGTTATTGATAATTAATTCTTTATTGTTTACAAAATGACAAAACACGTGTCTAAGTATATATCTAAACATGACAAAGTAACATATGTCAAATATTGGGAGGGGATAAGCATTAACGTAATAGAGGCAGGCATCGGGAGAAAATTAAAAATCTACCATTCCACTATTTCGAACTAATAATTCACTAATTTCGATCCAGCAGTTTATGTGTAAAAATTAACTTTATTTCTTTTTCTTACCGAACTGTCAAAATGTAAAGTAAACGGATGTTGACATTAAAAACTGTAAACATTGAATCCCAGGGTATTTACAGCAACCATGTCTTCTGCTTCTCGAACTGTCAAATTTTATTGTTCACAGCTGTTGACATTCAAGTAATTTTATGTTTTCATTTTCTAAAAATGTAAACATTGAAACTTAGGACGTTCACAGGGCGTAGCCTGAGAGGATTTCAAGGAAATGAGTATGACTATGTGTTGCATGAGTTTAAGATCTGTCTTTGTGTAAAATTTCAAACTGTTTGGTTCAGTATTTTTTGCGTTCACTTGCCACAACAAACCCACAAACACACAAACCCACAAACAAACATACAGAAACCACCTCTTCTTTATAATATTATAGATTTATATCCCGGCAAAGGGATTTTTACCTTATCTGAAGATTTAACAATATATCCGAGGTTGGCTCGCAGGTCACTGGACATCTCCATGCAGCTAGTCTCTGCATCTACCACATTTATCACGTCCAGAATGATCGAGGCCATATCCTTGTGCAAAGGCTGTACCACAAAATAGTATAATTAGGTCAAGATTTTATTCTAGATACAATTTTTTAAATACCAATTAAATTTATTTGAAATAAAAATTTTGTATTCAATTTAGCTAAACCAAACACATAGTATTGAACATAATACTAGAGAATATGTTGATCCAATTACTTACGACCATCTCTGATATAACTGAAACCACTGCATCTTTTTTAATCACTTCTTTTATACCACTCCATATTAGATTGTAAATTCCTCTGCTCAGTTCTGAAACAAATTATTTTAAGCTTATTAATTTATTCATTCATTCGAAGGGGCGGATTACACCCAAGGCACTTCAGCCGTAGCAGCTTTTTGCGCACCACTAAACCTAGCCTATTTATCATATGAAAATAAAACTAAATTTAATCCATCAAAGCTTCTTTATTAAAGGTTACACAAAGCATGCACTTTATAAGCTTGTCTTACAAGTTTTAAATTGTGTAATCATGTTAAAAAACACACCTAATTCTGGCCTTACTTTCCAATGCCTTAGAAGTGGTTTTTATTGGGAATTTCCTTGATTCTGTGCTAACAGTTGTTGTCTGTATAGCCAAGGAACATTTCAATGGCCGGTTTTAAGCCATACACTGACAACAGCTGCCCATACAATAAATTTTAAATCTTACTTAACACTTTAAGCGCCAATGCGATTTTTCCCATTCTCCCTCTGTGTGTAAAATATTATTTTTTTTATTTTTTTTTAATACTATTTTGTTATTTTACTTTAAGTATGATATTTATTAAAGTTTTGAGTGGTTTTTATTTATTCAGACCTTTTTAAAGCTATAATTATAAAAAATTAATCACCGTGGGGTCATTATACCCAACGGGTGGAATATTGATATCTTGTAGTTGGCAGTACGAATAAGGTACAGCTGATGTTTCTGCTACCACCGAAATTCACTAAGGGTCATGTTAAACGAGCGCTAAAAAAATGGGGCAAAAATGTCCATGTTATATGTAACAATAAACACACAATGCTAACGAGTATTCCTGTTAGGGCCATGTTATACGAGGTTATCTGGGAAATGGTACATCCATAGTGATCTCACGCATCAGGAAGCAGCAGTGTCGCGATGATAATCAAAATGTTTACAGACTACTATTGTAGGGCCAAGCGGCCCGACGTGGCAGCTAACGTGTTAAATCTGGCTCTTCACTGTTGCTGAGTCCAGACTAACAAAATTGCTCAGTATGACTCGGCTTGGCTTGTCCTTTGTCAACGTGCCGAGTCAAAGAAAATGAGTGTTGGCAAGTGTGTCGGGCGAGAGTGTAGAGGAAGCAATAAACATGTTAAATTCAGCTAATAGAAAATATAGTACAAGAAAAATAATAAAAGACCATCCTTACCTGATGTATGACCAGTTTGAGGAAACACAGGGCTTGTATCAGGTACTTTGCACATTTTGGTGCAAAAGTTTAAGCTGAAAAAATTACAAATGTTATAACCATAACAGCATCTGTAACCAAAACTAAGATGAAGTTCTTAAGATGGCACCTGCTCCTAAGTAGCAGGCCAATTTAATTTCATATCTAGGTACATCATTATTCGGAATTCTCAATCAGCTAACAAGATAGCAACTTTGTGGACTACTGAACTTCTTCTACTCAATTCCTGCACATAGGCCTACTTTGATTTTTTACAATTAATATTAATGTAACATATTGCCTTGTGGGTTTTTCTAATTTTAATAGCATATGTTCCTAAACATCATTATGTTTGTTTCATTGCTAAATGGCACTGTCATTGTAATTGAATCTATTTCATTCAATATGTTTAAAATTTAAAAACTACTAACCTTTTAAATTTAATTAATTTGACTATTAACTATTACAGAGAATTATGGCCTTCATGAGTTTCGTGTTTACTTACATACAAACTGTATTAAGAAGTTGGTAAATGTTTTAATTACGGTATCAACTACTTTTTTCAAATTGATCACAAATTAACTATTTAAACTGAAACAACAACCTAATTACGATGATCCGGTCCACTGAACAACCAACGTTTTTGGCGTTTTTGTACGATTTTAGGCTTAGATATTGCATTCTCAAACCATCCTGTCTACCTAGGGAATCAAGGTTTTGGGCTGATTCCCTGAAAAATCACTCAAATACAGGTTATCTGCGGGAATCGGGATTCCCGGGATCCGGGCGTGGAGAAACAGGACATTTTAGGGATATTTTATCCGCGGATATGGGTTCTGAGTGGGGAGAACCGAGATACAGTATTTTAGAGAATCCAGGGTGTAAAGGGTTAATTATAGCAGGGGGTTTACAAAAAATGTGTATTAGGTTAACAGTACATCAAAATGGACATTTTCATATAAAAGCCTTCAAAACATGGACGCACGCATAACACCATATGCAAAGGTCTGAAGTTTATGTCTTTCCTCTTTGAGAAGTATGCTCTCACA
Organism: Nephotettix cincticeps; assembly: GCA_023375725.1. NCBI lineage: Eukaryota > Metazoa > Arthropoda > Insecta > Hemiptera > Cicadellidae > Nephotettix > Nephotettix cincticeps. The sequence goes on from CM041789.1 coordinate 972,116, forward strand.
CTTAACGCAGAGAAAAAGTTACTCACACGCTTTTATTTCCTGTCGCAGCCGCCACCTTTTCCGCTGAAACTTCAAACCGCCGCAACCACTATCTTATTATACCCCCGAAAATTACTTATTTTATTTTAATTAACAGCTCATCACATAACTTGGGATTTTAAGACAGCCAAACATGTTAATTAAACTAAAACTAGAATTTATCCATATTTTAGAGGTTAAAGAAACTTTAAAATAAACATTCTTCAGTTATTAATTGCCACTGGTCAGAAATTACCACATGAATGGTGAGAGGTTTTCTTTTGACCCATACCTCTTTGTATATTTATAGTTCAAAAGGGCTGAAGGACTAACACAGTTTTAATCAGCTGATTGATAATAAAATGATCTAAATTAATACTAAAGAGAGTTGAATTTAGTTGATGATTTATTGCGATTGATTTATACAGATAAAATGTTATTTGTTTGAGAAAATTTTCTGAACTCATTTATTTTTAATTCAGTTTGATCAAATTAACTTTAATAATTTAAAGTTAATAAGACAACAAATCTTTGACATAAACTTTACCTTACTTCCGTAACATCTCCACTTTTTCCAATTCAAAATTGTAAATTACTAAAATCTCCCGTTTTCCCTAAAATTAACCCTTTATATCACAGTCTCGCTAGATCCGTTTCTCCCCGCTCAGAACCTCGATCCCCGCAAACGTAAAAAAAAGTAGCAAGTTATTAACGTAGTTAAGTTAGGTTTGTTATTGATAGTATAAATTACTATTATTATCGTAGTAAAAATATCAATAACAAACCTAACTTAACTCCGCAGAGGACTGTGGGCTGTGTGTCAGCAACCAATAAATGTTGCGTCACATCAAAATATACAGGATATTGCCGACAAAAAGCGTTCTGCGGAGTTAAGTTAGGTTTATTATTGATATTTTTACTGCGTTAATAATAGTAATTTATACTATTGCGCTGTTTGTCAGCAATATCCCGTATTTTTTAAAAAACGCAACGTGTTTAGGTCCCCGACATACAGCGCTCTGCGGTGTTAAGTTAGATTTGTTATTGATAGTATAAATTACTATTATTATCGTACCATAGTAAAAATATCAATGACAAACCTAACTTAACTCCGCAGAGCGCTGTTTGTCTGAAATATCGTGTACATTACAATGTAAGTTAGGTTGTTTATTGACAGTATAAAATATTATTGACCTAAAAAAACTATTAAAATATCATGCAATATAGGTATATCGCTTATTTTACGAAATTGCTGAGTTATGCATTTTCAACTACTTTCCCGATAGGTGTCATGAAAGTACACATTAATTTTTTTTAAACTATTACTTTTAGATTTGTTCAAGTAAATTATTTCCAGACATGAATAAATAAATAAGGTCTTTATTCATCAAGGGTTCACCAAATTATAAATCTGTTTTACATGACAACTCTTGTCAGAATACAGTATGTAGAAAAATATAATTATACTACGGTACATGAAATTTAACATAGAGAAAAAATTAAAAACTATCAAAAACGTCTCTTACCTTTTCTTTAAAACTATTATGAGCTAAGATTTTAATATCAGGTGGCAAAGCATTAAATTTCTTTGACCCAAAATAGCTTTATCCATAATGCCAAAAACGTAATGACTCTTGGTTCTCTCTCAAGGCAATAATTTTTAATTTATTCCAGTCAGCTGTCTTACGATATTATAAAAACCCTATTATAAGTAATTACTCTGCTACAATTGAAATTACCCTTTTCTACCACGGATTTCCTAATAAGTCTTGTTTCTCCCCGCCCAGAATCCCGGTTCCTGCGACGATCTCCCAGCTAGACTGGATGGTATAGTGTCTTACTTTGGTTGAATAATGTTAAAAACCGTTCTCACGCAAAGTTTTTATCCTTAATTATGTTATTAGAGAATGAAAAAAATGCATTTGAGTGATTTTTTCCCCGCCAAGAACCCCGATTCCCTAGCTTAACGGGAATCGGGTAGTTTTAGAGTGTCTTATTTTAGCCTAAAAACCGTCAAAATTTGGTTCTTCCGCGGAGCGTGTCTTCGTAATTAGGTTGTTAGAAAGAGAAAAAGTTCATTTGACATTGATTTAAAATAAAATAGTCTGTACCAAGAATGATAATTTTCAATTTGGAGTCTATCTCAAAATATTTAAAACAACAAACTATTTTAAATTGGACAGTTATTTTCATGAAACAAAGTTCACACCTGTGGCAAAAATATGTTATCTAAAGTTAGTTGAGGCCTAAAGGAATATGGAATATATTTAGAGTTTCCATGGCTCGTTCATAGTTTCCTAACAACGAAAACCACCCAGCATCGATCAAAAGTAAATCCATAATGATTGTAATTTGAGTGTAGATAATAGCACTCTTTTCAATGTTTATCAGTGTTAGTTAGGGCTGAGGCCTATGTTAAAGTTAAAACTCCTCTTTCCCATGATTAACACTATGCTTCATCCTAACAGAAGCCCTAGGTTATTACAACTACCCAAATTAAGTTATCGGGTTAATTTAAAAGCATGTAGGGGCCTAATACAAAAAAGTCTCCAAACAATGAATATGCCTCAGCCACACTTGAGGGAGCTTTGTTTTCTTCCAGGACTCAACAGATACCTTTTTAAAAGGCAATTTTTCGAACCTATCGTAATATTTGAAACATTATAGAATATATATCACATGCGATTAAATATCTATATTACACTAATATACCTAATACTTACAACTTTTGTTTTCCTTCCTTATCCCAATTTTGGAACATTTCGACATCTGACGCCATCACTCACACAAGATGGTTCATGAAAATGTCATTCCTCCTCACTTCTCATTCTCAATGATGATGCTGAAGGGAGGGGGAACTGGAAAAACAGGCTTTCGCCGAGTGAGGAGCAGAAGCTAGTTTCGACAAGGTGGGGATTTTTCCCAAATTGGGGATTTTCAGCCCTAAAAATTAGATATGGGGAATTGTGTGGGGACTTTGATTTTGTTGGGGAAAAGTGGGGATTTTCATGTTTCTCTTAAAAATAAATAAAAACTGACCAGCTAAATGATAAACTGTGTTGTCTCAGCCGATTGAGGTCAATGAAAATTATTAACATCAGTAATTGTACAGAACTTACAAAAGCTATTTATTATTCATTTTATGTCGCGTCATGTGTGATTTATACAAACAGCGTTTGTATACATTTAAAGAAATTATAACGAATTAGTTAGTTAGCTATTAGTGATAAGTGAAAATGAGCCTGACAGATAACTTGGAAGAATCTCTAAAATAGATTAGATTATTGAAATGCAATCATACTACAACTACAATGTAGGTATTTTAAGCCAAGTATGAATGAGGATTGATGGTAAGATGATTGTGGTGCGATCTTGTAGTCTTGTTACTTACTAAGGCTGACATGTTCCTTAGACATGACTGTTGATTAATAGCCCAACAGACAATGGGACCTACGGTTTAACGTGGAATCCGAACCACGGCCTCTGAATTACGAATTGGTCTAATTAAGAGAATGGTTTTAGCGGATTAAGATAGTATTCAATAGTGTGGACGTTAATCCACTCAAGAGAACACTACAACCACCAACCATCACTCACAACTATCCACAGTTCGTGACCTCCAAATATCTTAATTAAAGGACGTCGCCACCGTCCCAGTCTAACACTAAAACACTATCAGGAATTCAAAGCATCGTACGTGCAGAAAAAAATGGGAGAAAAACGACAAATTTAAAATCTGGTTAGGTTCCAGTAAACAGGAGATTTTTTATACTGTAAAATATGCGGCGATGACAATAAGGGCAGGTTATCTGCTGTTAAAAAGTTTAGTCAAACGAAAAAGAATACATATTCAATGGCCTAACTCTAATACGTATCTTTCAAATTTAGGGTTTTCAGATTCGGAAATGTTTAACTCGTTGAGTTGGAACTATATCTAACAACACGTATCTTGTAATAATAAAATTCTGTAAATTAAATGTCAACATCTATGTTCGTTGTGACTAACATAACCATTAATTCCAGATAAAAGCAGTGAAAGCAACCAAGAAACGTGTACTGTGAAGTTGCATGGTCTTCAAACCCTAGCCTAATAGAAGAACAAAAAATATTGTTTGTTTACATTGTGTAGGTTTGTTGTTTTAGGTTAAAAGTGAAATTAAGTATTATAAATGTAGTAAATGTATGAGAGAACTAAATTCTGCATGTATGCAATTAGTTTCTTTGTATTTTTATTACAATTTATGTAATACGTTGTTATAAATCAGTGTTGAGAACTTAGAAGAAGGAATATTCTTACTGTGGTGACATACCTTACCCATGTTATTGTAATTAACGCTTCCTGAAAAGTAAGCATTTTTCTTATACTTGGTATTAACGTTAGGCCATCATTATTGATTATTAATTTTTGTGTAGCTATAAACAAATGACATTATATTACACGTGAGTATGCACATTGGGAATTGTGGGGCAAACTAGATTTGCTGGTGGGGAATGTGGAACGGTGGGTATTTTTAGTGGTATCAAGTGGGGAAATTTAGTTTTTTGACCTGGAGACACTGGCTGCTCCTCACTCAGTGAAAGCCTGTTTTGTTTTAGCGCCTAGTGAACAGGAACGTTCCAAGTCAAAAACCTCGGACAACGGAAAATCATACCATGAACCAAGAACCCAGGAAATTTCATCAAATAATTTGCATTGCGAGTGAAGTTTCGAATGTTAAATGAAATTCACATGTTGTCAGATCAACTTATTTTAATTATTATTATTATTTTAATTATATTTAATTTCAATTAAATTTATTTTTTGGGGAAGGGTTCAAAGTTATGAAACTTCTCCAAGCACCCGCTTGGTATTTTCCATAACCGTAGAATAATGACTTAAATCGGTATGTTTTGTAAATAATTATAAACACTTCTTTACATAACACTTTGATTTTGTAGTCCACATTTCAGTTATCAACAATCCCTTACATTTTACACAAAAAGAAACAATGCTAAATTTATCAAAACCCTTTTAAAAAGGATAATTAAATTCATGCATAATATACAAAACTTTTACTAATATAAGATAACATCTTAAGAAAAGTTAAATATTATGTAATGGTTACAGTTTGATAGATTACAGTTTGAAACAGATACTGTATTGATCATAATTATAGACCATCATTAGCTAAGTTACGTATGGATAAATAGGAAATTTTAAACTCCGTTCCCCTTTTAACGGGCCCTTTATGTTTGGAATACAGTAAAATTATAACAGAAAGTTGGAAATATACCTAATACTTAATCAACTCGCATTCATCTTTATTTAAACTTAAGGCATTAACGATATTTTAGCATAAATACATCGTTAATAATAGCAAAATATGAAAATAAGTCTTTTTTCGAAGTAACGGTAAAATAACTTTTGGAATTAAAGTAACATATAACTGGTACGATATATTTACATAACTAACTATATTCTATATTCACTCTATTCTATTATATCTATTATATATATATCTAACTATTAAATACCTGTCTATTCTATTCTATATTCACTAACTATATTTACATATATTTACTAACTGGTACATATATTTGGTACGAAAATATTAGTGAAACGTTTAATAACAAATACTATATGAACAGTATTAAAATAATATTACCATATTAATGGTTTTGTTTTATTACATTTTTAAGTCTATATATTCATATTTGTATTGTGTATACATGTATAGACACATATAAATAAATAAATAAATATATATATATATATATATATATTTACAGACATTAGGATTTATTTTTAGGATTTCGGGAGGGTCATATCATTGTTTATATATATACAGAAATCTTACATCATTTATGGTTATAAAATATTCCAATACACACCCCCCCTATACATACCGTCTACTCAGTCACATCTTGGCTACACAGCGCCTGTTTCTGTTGTCTGTAGTCTGCATCTTCCAAATCAGTGAAGTAGAGAGCCAAATCGTTTATTTATTCGTTTATACAAAATATTTCAACAACTCGTCTGACTTTTGTACAATTGGAAAAACATTGCTAAACTGCAGGCACGACATAACCAAATTACTACATCATTAAACCAATTCATTACCTTAAAGCAAAAGTAAAATCGATACAAACATATTGTATTATTCACCGCAACATGTGCAGATCGGTGTTTTAAGGTGAATATGAGTAGGCCTAGTCTTTTGACAAGAACATGTTCTGTGGGGGGAGTTTTTAGCAGTTTGTGAGACATTAAAATTGTAACGGAAGTGACGTCATATGGTTATGAGAACAGCTGTTTTAAAGGAATTGAAATGACCCTCTTCAGACACATCCATGATCTGAGCTCTATTTCCTAGAGGGAACTAAAACAATTTTAATAAATTTTTAAATAAATTAAAACCATTACATTCACCCTTTTGCATTAAAAACCCCCTTACTGGATACGTGTCTCATAAATAAATATAAGAATAAGACAGCCAAGTTTTATCATAACCAAAGTAAAATCTTCGTCTACTGTAAAGTCAAGCTATATTCCCAATTCGGTTGATTTTTGATTAGACTAATTTTCTATTTTAGTGCGTTTCAATGATATTACTGTTCGATCGCACGAAAGACTTTTACTTACCATAAATATGGACTATGCATTTTAAAACAAATTTTAATTCCATTTATTCATATTGGAGAATTAAAATCGTCCTGAAAACCAGCTACTTCAAAAGTACTAAATTAAATACTGTACTACTAAATATGTCGTATTTATTTAGTATAAGACTGGGACGGTGGCGTGTCGTGTATTCAGCTACTGGGAGGTCACTTATGAATAGTTATAGGACACATGGTCGGTGGAAGTGATATTCCCTGGTGTGGATCAACGTCCGCACTATTGAATACTACGTTTATCCGCAAAGCCGTAATTCAGGTAAAACAGTGTAAAAATAAAAGGTAAAAGTTAAACCTACGTTAAAGGTAAAGTTACCCTTAGATGTTGGCTGTTAGGATATTAATTAAATAATTGACATCTAGCATTAGTGAGTAACGAGACTAGATTCATACTTGGCTTAATATATACACCGGTTATGTGTTATTTAAAAAGACAACAATGATAATAATAATAATAAATAAATGAGTCTGAGTCATGTAAACAGGGGACAACGGCCGCGACGCGTTGGAGGTGCGATCGCAGACTCAGTTTGCCCAAGTTTTGGCAGGATCGAACTCTGGACACGCGCCAAACTTAATTATCCCAAACAACTGAGAGGCCAAATTTACAATAGCGCCAATTAAAACAATTGTCGAGTTCTGCTACGTAAATCTTTTCATTAAGACTATCCTTATTCTTCAACAGTCCATTGATTATATTCATTACCTTATTTATGAAAGTTATGATCTAGTCTTGGCATAAAAAGTGTCTGAAACCGGGTGATGGTTAAGAGTCAATCTATGTGTAACAAAAATAGTGTTTACACGTATTTGTTTCAATAATTTTCGTATGATACTCGCATTTTTTCTCAGTAAAAAATGCAGCATAATGACAGTCTCAATAGACTGTGCTATTTTCGAACTAAGCTGCCAGGAAATTTTTAAAACAATTTATTTAGCAATTTGATTTAATAAAAATTGGAAATGAAATTTTAAATTTCCAAAGAGTGCCCTTACGTTGAAATTATGAAAAAAATAAAAAAAACTCCTAAATCTTGTTAGTTTAATAGCTACATAGTGTAGTAAATTACACATAAAAACCATTAAAATCACAATTTATGTGTTTTGAAATCATAAAATTTAATACTTTTATTGCTTGTATTATATACTTTTGGATTGAATATTATTGAAAATGCAGAGAAAATATTGTATACAGAATATTGGTATACCATGGCTACATAGTCCATTCTATGTCTATATTCTATGTTCTAGTCTAGGTTCTAGGCTGACCTAGGCTGACCTGAAGACCGGATCAGATTCCAGATCCCGAAACTTCGTGAAACTTTTTTTAATAATCGTGATGGAAAATGTCCACAATAAAAATCTAAATACCATGCCTAGATCACTTCGTTTTTAGAGGAACCACCTTTGGTATTATTTTCCAGAGTGAAAAAATCCCAAATTGATGTGAACTCCTAAATGATGTGAAGGGAATTCCTCCAGATGTCCTGGCAACTCTGAACTTGAGCTACTTTAGGTGATGGTCGGTGGGTGTATTGTTCTCTTGTGTGGATTAACATCAGCACTATTGAATACTACGCTAATTATGATTAACGAAATGATTAGACGAATTAGACTTAATTTAGATTCCACGTTAAACAGTTGGTCCCTTAGTTGCCATCGGCTGTTGGGCTATTAATTAACAGTCCTGTCAAAGGAACATGTCAGCTTTAGTCAGTAACAAGACTACAAGATCGCGCCACAATCATCTTACACTCAATCCTCATTCATACTTGGCTTAAAATACCTACCTTGTAATATGGTTGCCATTTAAATAATCTAATCTAATCTAATCTTGCCACGGAAGTAACAAATACGCAAAACTCTTATTAAACACACTCTCGAGTTCATAACAATGAGCGGTTCAACGGAATACGTTTTGGCGCGGTTTCAATATTAATCATATGAGAACACTTAAGCAATATGATTTATTGAACTTAAACAATTGTGCAATAAAGATCAAATTCTCATTACTCCGTCCATTAACCTCTGGAACCTGGTCTTGAATTATTAATTTGACCCATTTATATTTTCACACCAACGCGTATCGACCAATTAGTGGTCTATTCAGTTAAAGGAAGAAATACACAATAAGATAAAATAAAATGGAGAACACAACAATACAATTAATTAATACATGGATTCTTCTGATCAGTATGTAATAACAAGAGTTTCTCTGTATCCGTATAAATAGTTAAATAGTAGGCTTTTTGGGCAAAGTATTTCATTAACATGTTTTAATTTTAATTGAAAATGTAAATAACCGTTTTGAGGCTTAGATCTATTGAATTAGTCTGTCTATGCACCACCCTTAAGGCCTAAGATGTTAATATTCGAAAGTAATTACTTTTTGTATATGTAATTTTGCTTCTCTTTACGTTTTTAACTAGTTAAATAAACTATTGGCAAACAAAATTGTGATAGCCATTTTATTTATAATGCAGCGTTGTAGAACACTATTTCAATCCCAGTATGATGGTCCAAAGGTTGTGGGGTTTTAAATTCTTCAAAGACCTCCTTTTTGCAATAAATACTCGTCCTTTGTTTGTAGCGCAAAATATCGTTTCGCAAAAATATTTTACATTTTTAAAATTATTTTCTGCTGTGCGTAAGCGTTGTTCAAAGCTAACTATTTCAAATACTGTCAATGGGACATTACATCTAATCATTCTGGGTCTTTACCGCTAATTATATTTTTTGCGTGCTCTTTATATTTAATTTTTACTCAAATTTGGGTAAAAGTAGTCCTACACCTCTTGCCGTCTCTCCATTTGTACCGATCAAACAACTCTCACTGAAATGGTGACCTACTCAGGTAGGAATTTTAACCTAAGTATGAATCATGAATGAGTTCAAAACGTATTCCGTTGAACCGCTCGTTGTTATGAACTCGAGAGTGTGTTTAATGAGAGTTTGGGTGTTTGTTACTTCCGTGGCAACATTAGATTAGATTATATTCGATTATTGAAATGGCAACCATATTACAAGGTAGGTATTTTAAGCCAAGTATGAATGAGGATTGAGTGTAAGATGATTGTGGCGCGATCTTATAGTCTTGTTACTAACTAATGTTGGCATGTTCTCTAGACAGGAACCAATGGCATCTAAGGGACCTACAGTTTAACGTAGGATCTGAACCGCAATTTTACCTCTGAATCATGGACTTGTCTAATTATGAGGATCAATGTAGCATCATGTAGCACTGGCCATCTACAATTTGCGACTCCAAGCAGCTGGTTTACAGGATTCGCCATTGTCCCAGTAGTCATGTCGTAATGACGTGTTGTTATCCAGTGTCTTAGGTGATAGTCTAAACGAGAATATTTAGATCTCTGGAAAACCGATAAAATATGATTTTTATACAAAGTCAATGTTCTTTACTGTCTTCAGATATGAAATCTTACATTGACAACATTGTTATTACATATATTTAAATAAATAAATTACGTTTCTTAAAACTAAACAATAGTATTGTCATTAAAATATATATTAACAGAGTATAATATTATTTATTTATTAGAAACTCCCTTACCCTGCTCTTAAATGTTTTTGGATCTGATATATTTCGGAATTGACAAAAGTAAGCCTATTGAATAGGTACAAAGAGGAATGAATTAACTTCTTTTTACAAACGGTAGTGCGGTGTGGTAGGATATCCAGACAGTTGGAGGGCCGTAAGTTATAAACAGAAGGTGCTAAAGAAAGCTCCCAGATGTGAGCGTTCTTGCAATATATAGGTGGCATTGTCCACATAAAGTTGTGGTTCGGATCCCACGTTAAACTGCATCTCCCTAGAATCCAGGCTATAAATTAAAACAGTTGGAACATGTTACCTTAGCCAGTAACAAAACTGCAAGATCGCGCCACAATCAACTTACGCTCATTTCTCATTCATACTTGGCTTAAAATACCTACCCAGGTAGGTCGCCATTTCAGAAAGGTAATAAGTTGATGCAAACGTCGAGAAGTAGGCCGTTGTTGGAATAGGCTCGGACTGAAAGGTCAGGAAGAGAATAGGTTCAGCTAATTAAAACAATCGGATTGTGTCAGTGCGTGCGCGTGCGCAGATCGATGTGGCAGGGGGAGTGAGAGAGAGGCAGACAGGGCGCCGGGCTCGAGGAGGGCGGACAACACGGACACAGGTTAGTCCAACACTGGCACACGTGCCCTCACGCACGCTACACACTACACACTATACACTACATACTACACACTCACTAACCCATACTACCTTATTATAGATGTATTTATATTTGTTTACATCTAACGGATTTTTACATATAAGTATTTCTCCGAGTGTATAAAAAATTATAAAAATACTCTCTTACTAATAAGAAACCAAGTACCTTTATAAACAATTATGTTGAGAAGGACCTATCATGGATCAATCTATCACCAAAATCTATGTGTAAATAAATTTATAGATATGTCTGTACGTCTCTTAGAATTATGATAGTGTTGGTTCCTTTATTTTTCATACCAGAGAAAAGCCAAAACAGGTCTTATCTTAATTTCAGTCTGTATTTTTCTGCAACAAGATCTCTGTGAAAACGAGAGCAGAGAGCACCTACTCTGATGAAACTTAGTATTTTATGTTTTTTAGAGGAGACCACCTATTTAAATAAAATAATGTGCTCTCAAAACCCCAATGTTGAGCGACATTAGACATGTATTAACGACGTTTTGCAGAAAAAGCAATCTATAAAGTAAATGACCAGTTATTAAATTAAACTTAATTATATATACATTTAATCGTCTTAAATATAGATTTTAAAACTATACTATATTTAAATGTTACCTCAACGTATAACTCATTTTAATAACGATAAGAATTTTCTATTTTATCTAATTGAAAATTAATGTTAGATAACTGAGCTTAGAATTAATTTTTTATTTGTTTATAATAATTTGTTATGGAAAACTATTTTGTTTCTCAACGTTGTTTCATACAAACCGTATAAAGGACGGGTTTACTACTAGTTAAAATTAATCTACAATTATTCATTACTTTTTTTAAGTAGTTAAAAATAACCGTTGCTTTTTAATTGTGTTTAATTTCGTTGAGCTGGTTATTTCGAAAATTACTGTTAAAATATTTTGAAGTCGTTTTGGTTGAATACTGTCTGTTCTATCACGTTTTAGCTAAAGGAATCAAGTTTAGTTTAACATTCTCCAGTTTAACACCGATACTTATAATCGAAACAAATTTATTATTTCAAAAATACTTACCATCATTAGTATTGGTTTGGTGGAGATGGTGAAGACTGGGAACGAGTTTAAATGTTTTTTTATATATTTTTTAAGTCATATCAGAAAGGCCTGCGTTGTCATAATCTTGTCCTAAGAGGTCAACAAAAGTACTGATTCATAAAATAATTATACTGTATTTGCAAAAATATTTAATTTACATAATGAAATAGATTTCATTAAATTGTGTTACTTGTAATGTAACAGTATTTAGATTCTGTTACAGAACATATAATCATTACATACTTTATATTTAACTAAAACAATACAATATAGAAGCTATACTTTGAAATACATTAGCTTTGTTTTTATATAATATCAAATATCCAGTGACATAAAAATTACAAACAAAAATTCATTTATATCTTTTAAAATGAAAATGAAAGGTTTCTTACCTTTATACGGTAAGAAACCTTTTTTGAAGTTCAATAAGTAATGTAAAAATTCAAAATATTGCGAATGCGTGTAGACAATATCAGCCTGATTCAAAATTATGGAAAAGCTCATAATACTAAAGATTTCATAGCAAATTATTGCTTTAAAAATAATACTATCAACGTATATAAAAATATGTAATGGAATCTCTGTTGCATCAAGTTTCTGTGGATTATGTCACAAAATTATAATCTCTAAACCATTTACACACACATGACGAAATTTTAAACTGTTGTGTAGGCAGGCCTAAACCATTGGTTTTTGAAAATTTACTTGAAGAATGTTGCCGAGAAAAAAGAGTATATTTAGAGGTAATTATAAAACCGGGAAAATATTTGATTAGAAACATTAGAGCGAGACTGTCTCTACAAGTTTTAGTTCGTTCTAACCAGGGTCAATTTAGGATAGACAGAATTATATAGATTTTATAGTTATTTAAGGAAGATGGTATACTAATTAAACATCTCCTTAGTTAAATTATTAATTTTAGGGAATGCCAAGTGAACATTAATTAATGATTAAATACATGCATTTTTCCAAACATGGAGAGGATGGTTTAAAGAGAAAGGTTTCTGATAAGCGCTTGAATTTAGCCCTTATTGGATATTTTATGGGACCAGTTATCGATGGAGTGTTTAAAATTAGCAAAGCGCTGCGTGTTTCCAGATCAAGGCTATGAAGTTAAGATAGTTTATAGCAATAAAAGTTTTCAACCACGCCAGTTTTAAATTTAGATATGTACAAAAATGTTCAAATTATTTTTACAAGCGGTTTAATGATTCCTACGGCCCCCGTGGTACTCTAGCTGTCCTTGGTCGGTCTTGATACCAACACTGGTACACAAAAGGTTACATGGGTGAAAGTAAAGAGAAAATCAAGCTTAAAAAAATCTCTTCCTTTATCAGAATCCACAATTTGTATTTTTTACACAATAATTGTAATCCTTAAAAAATTTCAACCGAGCTTTATAAAACTCATTAGGTATATGTAAATAAAAGAGAACTATTGTAAAAAAATTAAACTTTGTCCAATTAAAAATTTCACAATGGAGGGAATTTTAAAATTTCACAATGGAGGGAATTTTAAACTCTTAATCTAAAATTTCGGGGAAACGGTGAACGCACTAAGAACAAATCTTTAGACAATTTTATTTTTAATCTATCAATATCAAACACCTTAGAATCGAATGAAACATAACAGAGATACATTGAAATGTGTGTAATATGTAATTAAAATTAGCAGTTTCACGACTATGAGCCTTGAAACTGTTGGCGGCAACACGTGTGCTGCACTCAGATTGCCTAGAGCGCCTTCTGCTAGTGTCAGTTCAATTCATAAATGCAATAGCATTACACACTCCTTAGTTAACGATTGTAACTGGTTTATTTGCCCATAAAATACCATTTCCAATTGGTAAAATATAATATCGTTAAAGTATTAACTACCATACAATTACAGTGTAATATATTTGAATTTAAACAAGCGGTAAGCCCGATATTCGTACGGGTTGTACAAGCCGACATGTTTATACTGACCGACGAGCTGTATACTTGATTTATTCACCTATAAATTAAAAATAGTAAACAAAATTTCTCTCCTTCAAAATGACCTATCAGAAAAATTAAAGGTTTATTTTATTAATAAATATTCCCTAAAATGCGTGAAATACCTAAAATTTACAGTAATACATGATAAAAAGTCTGTTTTCATTATTATACATTTATAATGTGTTTGGTCAACTTCTTTTAACCAACTCAGTCGTAATGGAAGTGTTGTCTACACTAATACTAACCCTATACATCTCAGCAAACTTTTACATAAAATTAAAGATTAAGTATATAAATTACGTTTTTGAGCTGGTTTTAATGACACAAAACATAATTTTTGGGGTACAAAACTGTTGATAAACCGATGTGCCTAGACCCCAAAACTAGAAAAATAGTTCCCGGATCTGTATTACCATGAGCCTAATTTACTTTTAAAAATTTCTTAAATAAAAAAAACAGTCGAAGGACAGTTATGAGCAGGACCTTAAGCGGAAATGCGGTGTGCAATAGCGCTCGAACAGTGCCAGACAGCTGATTGTGTTGTTACTGATCGATACTTCCGGTCCTATACGAAGTTTCCGGCTATGTTTCACCTTTGACATGTGTGAGTTATACAGTTTATACAGAAACGAAAGAAAACAGATTTTCCCGTTTTGACACGTTTCTTCTTCTTTGAGTTCTTCTTCTTCCGGTTTCCTCATCTATATATTTGTAAGCTCTGTGGTTAATGATTGTATTGATTTCCAAAAGCTTGTAAAGTAAAAACCCTCATTTGAAAATCTACATGATGTTTTATAATAAACTAGCTGACCCGGCGAACTTCGCAATGCCTGTCAGTAAATACATGTTAACTTTAAGATTGGCCATGTTCTGAAGTCGAATAGCATTACGGCTTCATTGTGAAAGGTTATATATTCTGGGTTGCGACATACTTTATACTTTTAACTGAATTGGCGACCTACCCAGGTAGGTATTTTAAGCCAAGTATGAATGAGGAATGAATGTAGGATAATTGTGACGCGATCTTGTAGTCTTGTTACTGACTAAGGCTGACATGTTCCTTAGACAGGACTGTTAATTAATAGCCCAACAGCCGATGGCAACTAATGGACCTACAGTTTAACGTGGAATCCGAACCACGGCCTCTGAATTACGAATTGGTCTAATTATGAGGATGGTATTTGTGGATTAACGTAGTATTCAATAGTGCGGACGTTAATCCACACATGAGAACACTACACCCACCGACCATCTCTCATAACTATCCACAAATTGTGACCTCCAAGTAGCTGGATTACAGGACGTCGCCACCGTCCCAGTCAAAGTGAATAACAATACTGAAACGATAAGACATATTAATAACATTCCCATTCAACTAATAAATCTGAGTGGATTAATTCACAATTTTCAAATCCAATCCAATCTCAAACCAAACCTAACTGTAATACAACTCTTATAAGAAAGATATACAACAGCTGATTATTATAACAAACGTAATATATATATTAAAATGCATTGTAATTATTTGTGATGTTATATTATTCAAATGGTTATTGCGGACATTTTCATGACGATTACTAAAACATCGTGTCACGACGTTTCGGGATCTGGAATCTGACCGTCCTCAGGTGAACTAGAATATGGAGCAAACTAACTATGTATAATTTCGGACTAGGCCGGTACAAAGCAAAAAACATTTATAAAGTAATCTACAAAACTTAAAAATACTAAAAAAAATAGGTAACACACGCTAAAAGAGCACAAAACACAGCACGAGCACACGTTGCGGGAGCGTAAGCAATACAGTTTTGTTTTCATCTTTATTCCAGCTTAGTATGGGTTATGTTGTAATCTTCATTTTCTAGGCTCCAGCACACCTGATGATGGTCAGATTTCAGATTCCGAAACGTCGTGAAACTTTTTCTCTAAATATGATTGAAAGTGATAAGAATGTAATTTAAATAATACCCCCGTCGCAGCAGACCTGCGTACTCAGCGAATTTCCAAATCAATAATATAATAATAATAATAATAATAATATATGACAAGTTTGGTCAAAATCTGTCGATAAACATGAGAATTTTTGCCTATTCTCCATAAGATTAAAATGGGAAAGAGTGAGTAGGTTTGCTGCTGTGAGGAACACTGAAAGTAGCCATTTATACCATCAAAAATTTTATTTTTAACATTTATACCAACTTTCATCAACATCTGTCCATAAATATAGGAGTTTGCCTAATCTCCATATGATTAACATGGGAAAAGAGTATGCAGGTTTGCTGCCATGATAAACACATAAACTATAATTTTTTAGCACAAATGTATGGATCTCAACCACATGAAGCTAAATATCAAGTTTCATCCAAAAATATTAGATAATAAGTGAAAAATTAATTTTTTTTAATCCTCCATAAGATTAACATTGGAGGTAACCGTTGAAGATAGAGAAAAACTTTAAGGAACTTAATCGTGTAGTTTTTTAAGCTGATTCCAATGGTGAAATATAAAATTAGAAATTTTTAGAAATTACATGTGAAAAACGCAAAAAACCCCATTTTGGGGTACAAACCCCCCCCCAAACTACCCGTTCCCATTGACCGATATGTCTGGTTTACGAACTCGTCCGAGCATTTGTAGGAATACACGTCTCTACCAAATTTGGTCTCGATCGGACCATTTTTACGAGAGTTATCGTGTTCACAGACACATATATGTTATGGGAAGTATAATATATATATATAAATTTTAACGACTATTGTTTTTGGTCTCTGGGCACCTAAAGAAGAAAAAATAACATGGTCTCGGGCTTAACTCTTTCCATGAGACCTACGGTAATAGCTTCTTCCCTATGGGAAATTCGCTAAAAAGATAAATAGTTTATTTGGGAAATAATAGTTTGTTATTAATACATACTCCAAGAGTCAATGTGCTTATTCAATATTTCATTGGTTATTCACTTGGTATTGTTCACTTCCGGGTTTCTGGCAAGGTCTGTTTATCGCAGTTTACGCCAAGTTATTCTTGTATGAACAGTGACGACCGCCGCCATCTTGCCTTCTGGTACAGCGTACAGGCAGGCCAAACTTATAATTTTTTATATTTTACAACTGAATAAAGTAGTTGATTAAATCTCAAAGATAATGATAACGCTTTGGCCTACATATCAACATTAGGAAATTGGATTTTGATGGATATGCAACTGCGTGATATTCTTAAAACTTGATTGACGTTGATTTTAAACCATGAATATCCCTCTACATAAATTTATGCTGACTCTATTATTGCACTTCAAAGGCCATTATTGGGTACAAAAGTGGTTTTCAAAACATTGGCAAAATCTTTGGCTATCCAAGGTGAATATTATTTATTATTACTACCTTATTGAAATGACAACAATCCATGTAGTTATTTTAAGCCACATATGAATGAGCAATGAATCGAAATGAAAATTTTGATCATATGTAATTAAGTTGTATTTATTTTAAGTTGTTAATTACTTACCGCAGCTGTAGGAGCGACTTTATCATTAACAGAGACAAACACAGAGCCTCCGTCCTCAACAGACTCAATCCAATTAAAGCCGCATACAGCGTCGCAGCACAGAGGGCGCCACTTGATGAAGTGCTTGACATGATTTTACAACATTCTAAGAAAACCGTCCCTCAAAATATTGTATGGGAACAATAATTTAATGTTGAGTAACAAATATTTCGAAGGGAATTTTTCTCAAATCCAACTGAAACCAACGGTATCAGTGGTCTGAAACATACTTTCTCTCTTAGTAAAATCTCCCTAAAAATCTACAATCTTCTTTGAAATCCAAACACAAACATTCAAATTCATACAACAAGAAACTTTAACAAGAAGAGAAAATAAATTCTCTTGTTGATAGTAGTTAGAATTATATTTATCATTAATAGTACTATTTTTAAAATTGTAATTAATTGTTAGAAATGTTTGTGGCACCACACCCACCCCCGTTCACACCAAACTCTTTTAATTGGGTTTTGTTGGGTTATGTAACTTTACACTGCATACCAAGTTTCATGGTAAACGGTAAGAAATAAGGAAGAAATTGATTCTTTGATTTTCTCCGTAAGAATAACATTGTGTAAAAGTCCATAACTTTTGAACCATTAATTTTACAGACATACACATAGTTTCATACTATTTGGGACCTTAAAATCTATAAACCGAATTGAATTTTAATCAAAGTCGTCGGAGCAGATTTTGAGAAATTTCTACTGTACTTTAAAAAATTGTAGTTTAATAAGAAATTTGTACTTTTTGTACTTTAGGGGAACTGTAAACTACCCGAAAAATAAAAAAAATGGCCTGGAGATATAACCAACGTGCATCAATGTACCAAAAATGTCATAAAAATTGGACGATCGGTTTGGTCTCGGGGTTTTTACATAAACGAACAAACAGACCGACAGACAGACATCAGTCCGAAACCAACTTTTTTGGATTCAGGGAGCCTCCAAAAGAATTATCCACTTTCAAATCAAATTCGAAAGTTTTGACGAACACAATACTTTCTCTATGTACTATGTATAAGGGGAGAAAGTAAAATGTAAATAGTGTATCTGTTTGTAAGGATCGAATTTAACAAGGTTCAAAAAGTACAGTCTGATAGATAAGTACAAGCCAAAGTCCGAGCAGTTTTGAAACAGAACGACTTTGGTACTATTATGTAGATTAGGATATGATCTGTTGGATTGGATTAGGAACTTCACACTCCTTTACTTTCGCTGACACAAAAAGAATCACAGTTTAGATCTCGAGACTTGTATGTTATGCAACCCCTATTATTATTTTAAAAAATATCACGTTTTTTAACTTCAGCAGAAGAATTAAAATTACCATTAAGTGAATTTGATATTTAATAGATTTGAGGTTATGTAATATTAGTGAAAAGGGAACGTTCATTGTTTTTTATTATTCTTATAGAATTTAATTTGTTAACAAATAATAGTAATACAATGTCTATGTGTTCAAACAATTGATTTGTCTGTTAAATCAGGATTAAGATTTTAGAGAAAATTTAACACAACCTTATCAATGGTTTAACTTCTATAAAATGGAACAAAGCAGACACTTTTCATTTGCATTTAGATAAGAGTAATAATGGTTTGAAAATGTTTCAGGACTTTTCACGTTTCAGAACTAAATCAAAATGTAAAAAACGAATATAACCTCAGGGTTGGGGAATGCAGATAGAGAGAAACCTGTTCATAAGGGAAGTCCCATTGTCTTGTTTCAATTTTTATTAGCACAACGACAATAACAAAACTCTTCTCTTTGATCATTCCTTGCCAGTGTTTTTTGCATTTGTTTGTTGTTTATGTACAGTTGTTCATGGAAATAGGAATGAATACATTAATGAAATTATAAGTAAAAATTATATTTAACCAGTGTTTTGTAACTTTGATAAATTTTATTGAATTGAATTTGTAATATATTTTGACATAGTCATATCTACAACTATGACACTCAGTGATTGGATTGGTTCGGATCCTAGAGTTGCCTTGTATCGTATCAATATAGTCTTGAGTAGTCAGAACGTGACGTTTGTAACGTAGGGCTACAAATGTTTTTGAAATTAACTTTATTCCATTCTTAAGGACATTTTCCATCACAATTATTAAAACGCAGTTTCACGACGTTTTGAGAAATGACATGTGATCCCGTCTCAGGTGAGCAAATTTATAAAATAAAAAGATTAAAACAATCCGGACTAGGCCGATACAAAAATAAAAACAAAGATGTTTCAAGCAGTAAAAAAATAGCAAAATACCAATCAAAATGGTTCCACTCTTAAAAAGAAGCACAGAAATCAAAAACACAATCGCGCGCCACGGTATCTCAGGAAACACTCATTTGTTTGGTATTTCTTATTACTACTTTGAATATCTTTTTGTTTTCAGCTTCACACCGGGATAGTCCGGATAATGTACTGATCTCGACATAGGTTTCAACGTACTTGAGGACGGGATCAGATTTTATATGCTGAAGTGAAATTGTGTACTACTCTTGTTATGTTTTACGTTCTGTTCTATTATTATTTATTACAGGGCTTGAAAGTGGTTTATAAATGTCCGAGACACAGTGGCAATGTCTCGTAACGCACATTAGCTATTGCAAACATCATTCTTGAGTGAAGGAGGCAGTAAAGGCAGTAAACGTGGTTCTCAGAGCGTTGGAGCAATTGACCAAGCATGCTAAGCAGATTACATACTTCAGCATTGCTAAGGCAACTGTTGAGGAGTTACGCAACTGTTGTTGAACCTTTGATCTGCTGGAACTGTTCCGGTTAAAAATATAGTTACAATTATCCGTTCCGTATATTGCGTTGGTTCAAAGAATGAAGGAGCAGTAAATCTGTCAACGAGAAACAAACAAACTAACTGAAAGTTTCCTACATTGCTTCACATATTCTTAGTTTCAGACGAATTTAAGAATTTCTATTGGCAACTTAAATTTACATGGTTATACTCATTTATGTTTTAAAAGATAGAAGACTTTTGTAATAGCTGATTTTATGGTAGTTAAAGGATTAATTTTGGACTACCTTTTAAAATGTCGACCTACCCAGGTAGGTATTTTAAGAAATTAGTGTAAGATGATTGTGGCGCGAATTTTTACTCGTGGTACTATCTAAGGCTGATGTATTCCTTAGACACGACTATTGAAGCCCAACAGCCAATGGCATCTACGATTTAAAACCAGGAATCCGAACCACTTTTTCAGCTAAATGACGAACTGGTCTAATAATGAGGACGGTTGTAGCATCCACACCAGAGGCCATCGCTCATAACTATCCACAATTCGTGACCTCCAACTGGTTGGATTAAAGGACAGTCGCCGTCCAGGTCTGTTTTGTACGTAACTAAGGATAACTCAGTGTATAAATAGTCGATAGTGATCTAGGAGCTGGTTAGTAACAGTCCAAGGGCAATAAAAATGTTGAATTTGTCAAATAAAAATTAACAGAAGAATTTAGTTGCAAGGTACATTAAATCTTAAGCATGCATATTTGTTTATTCAGAGAAATGTTAATAACTTAAGACACTTTGGTAAGTTTGTTTTGTGATTAAAATAAAACCTCATGGTATTAAGTAATGAATTATTATGATATTTATTAGGGTAGAATAAAATAGAACATGCGTACAGTTGATAATTCTTGTTTATTTCTTATAAAACCTTTATTTAGATACTGGACGAGTTGTTGATATGGATTATTTTGTTTACAATGGCACATTGGCTGTATTCATGCTGATCCAATATGTGAAACAGTAGAGAAAACATATTGGCAATTTCAGGCTTCCACAAACAGTTTGCTTCAGAGCATTTGCTTCAAATATTTTTGCTCTAATCTACTTTGGGAAAAATTATTACATTCGCATAAATTAAAAAATAAAAGATTATTAAACTACTCTAAATTACAGTAACTCATCTCGGATTATCGATAGTCAAAAATGAAACAATGAAATATTATATATCGATAGTCAACAAATATTCCATAGATATGAAATATCGGTTATTAACCACGAATGTGATGGACGCGATTCCAATATGTCTGGAACATATTGGCAATTTCAGACCCACAAACTAGTATAAACCGTTTAGGTTTTCTTCCAATTATTTTGCTTTAATTTACTTCGGGGACAAAAATACAGTTGCATTGGTTAAAATCTAAAATAATCTAGATTACCACTTCTCAGATTATCAATAGTCAAAAATGAAACACTGAAATATGATACATCGATCGATATTATATAAGTATCCTATACATATGAATTATCTCTTGTCAAACCATAAATTATGAGACGTAATTATACGTTTCACAGAATATTTCTAATATGTGAATCACTCAAATTTAGTTACAACGACTCGGACGGGCGAGCCCGAGTCTTTGTTGACCGCCTAAGTGAACATTCCGCACGATTCAATTCTCAAACCTATTAAATTCTTTGCCTCCCATCAGCCACCTCAACGCTGCTGCTGGTTTTGGAAATAGCATTTTGACCTGGCTCAGTTGTATATTTATTTCTATATTTGTAAAATTAAACTTAAACTTAATTACTTTATAAATCACGTTCAGACAAAATTGGAACTAAATTAAAAAGTTAAACGTTGTAAAACAAAGAGTTTCTCGTTTTATATTTCCATAATTGTTTTCCAACAAAAACATTATGTTTTTGGGCCATACGATTCACGCGTTGCTATATTTGAGAATTGACTACAGCAGAGAATGTTTTAGTAATTTGAATTTTACTGAGCTTAAAGGATTGGTAGAATACGGAATAATAAGTTGCTCCCTATTTATTTTTATTTTCTAGACGAGCAGATTGTTGCTTTGGGTCTCTAAAATGGAAATACTATTACCGAAATTAAAATTTGTATTCTTAAAAAGTTTTAATTTAAAAATATTCTGGTGGGGTCACATTTTATAATAATGAGTAGAAAATATATTTGATGTCTTAATCTGAAAGAATAAGGAGCAGAAGGGGATTCTTTAGATACATATTTTGTTTAGTAATTTACTTGATAAAATGTGCATTTTGATTAGAAATCCGTTAACCGTGGTTGTGACCCAAGTTAGACTTTGGCGTCCTCAGCAATTTGCTTTGTGAATGTTTGTTTACACTGCAGCATTTGAGTATCCAATATTATTTTATCAAAATTACTTTAGACTCTGAAAAATGCGTATCAATAAATTCTAACTCCGAGATCCATATAGTTCCTTAATCCACGTAGGTAATATAATCATTAATTTTAATTGTATAATGAAGACTCTTAGATATAAAGAAAAATGTAAGGTACGGTAAGGTAGCGGTTGTTATACCTAAGAAGTAGGTAAGTAATATACACAAGTTGGATTGACTTCTTTAAATTCAGAACACAATCCAGGTAGAAAGGACAATCGGTTCTTCCATAGCAGCTTTTAGATTCAAAACCGTTCATGAGCAAGTAAGATACTTTCAAATTGAAGGGTTTCAATAGGCCTTTAATACTTTAACACCTTTAATCTAGTTCTCTGAGAGATTATCCACTGGTTGTATGACTCGGTGTTGTATGTAGACGAGTAGGCCTATTTACTTGTCACTATGACTGAACCAATTGATAATCAATTTTCAATTGATCATTGGTTATTATCGTTAAACGACTTTAACGATGAATCACTTGTTTTAAAAACCTTATAAAAAATGAAGCTACTGTAATATCGCTCAAATCTGGGTCTTTGAAAGCTCATTACATTACTTGAAGCTCAATTTTAATAGGTCAATTTTAACAAAGGAAATAAGTTTCATCGTAGCGGATGATTTAGTTTTCTCGGAGAATTGTTACAAAAAACATATATACAGACAGACAGGAACTGAGATAAGACACATTAGTTACGGGGTTTCTGGAGTAGAAAACACGCAGCTGATGTGTGCTCAAATTGTTTCAGCCTTAGATGGTTTTTGTGAATAATAAAACATATTTTTAAAACCGGAAAACAGAATTCGCACTCAATGTTGTATTTGGACTGCATCACGATGATACCCTGATTGTTCTGTTTTACTGCTGCATGTTCGATGTTTCCGGCAATGTCATCTACTTCCGGTATCTGCAGTCTGCCAATAATACACCACAATTGTCCTAGAACACGCTACGCCGATCCTGTTCCTGCTTTCGTCTGAACTTACCCTCTGATTTCTAACTGGTAGACAATTAATTGATAAATCCTTGACCTCCAGAAACCTTCTCATTGCGTTTCTATTGTTAAAAGACGTGAAAATCCAATTATATTTTGATATTGGATGAATTTACTTAAATAATTAACTTATAATATTCATATAAAATTCGTCTAAACAGCACCAACTCAAAACGCTCCAATTATTACTGTTTTAGGAAGACGATAATTTTAACACTATCTTGGTCAAGTTCGAGCACTATTGAACTGCTGATTGCACGGTGTATAACAGTTTTACACGTCACCCACAGATGGCGATAGTTTGTGTACCTGGATCGTTGTATAGCTTACAAACACAGTGTATTGCTGGATCTGTTTATTTGTTTGCCTCTATCAAACTGGATCTGAACGCTAACCATACCTGATTTGTTTGGTCTTTGGAAGTAAATCTTTGGGAAAACCCTTGAAAGGGGATATATATTTTATTTTTGTTTCAAATAAAACTTTGCTGTTGAAATATGAAAATAAAAAAATAATCGTTTTAATATCCATCAGAAAATTGTATTACAAGTGGTTCATTTTTTATTTGTATGCATCTGTTAAGCTACAGAGTTGTTCCTTTGACTAATGGATACTCAAAGGTTGTACTAAAACACATGGTATATACTCGTAGCTTTAATGTGAAAATGATCGTAATTAAAGAGAGCTGATTTACCCAAAAGTGGGACAGGGACATTTTCGGCTCATTCCCAATATTTCTGTTATTTGATTGTTTAAATTACGGGCACGGTAGCTCAGGGGCAACGCGTTGGCCTAGCCAAAGGTTGCTGGATCGAAGCCAGTGACCGGCGACTCCTGTCAGATCATGAGCGGTCACCTCTGGCTAGCCCATGAGACTAAAACCTCTACGGTACCTCGATGTCTTTAATTCATGAAGATAAAAAACAAAAAAACACTGAAATTGTTATTGTGTCAATATCAGTACTTTTAACCCTTAGTCCTGGAAAACGGTGAACCCCTTCTGAAACAAAACTTTAAAAATATATATGTCAATGTCCTTAAAATATAATATTTACTTTTTACTGTATACAATTATTATTAGATATCCATAGTGACCAAAACATATGACTCCATAGGGAATGCTAGAAATCTCATCTAATTATATAAAATTAACAACATAAAACGTTTAAAATCCTGACAGGTTATGCTTTCTCTGCGTGTGATAAAATAAATATGATAATTTCTGAAAAAGCGACCCCAATAAAGATTTTGAACGAAGAAAACAATTACACATGACGGAAAGACTATTTAGTTTTTCTACGTAGTTTGAAGCGAAACAACACAAGCGCAATAAATGTTGAAACGCTCCGTAGGCAATGTAAACAGCATTCCAGTTGTTGACAAATATTAAGTCCAGCACAAAATGGCACAGCACTATTGTTGTGCTCACTGGGTCGCTACGGGCTGACAGCTATAATGAACCGAACTGTAAGATTTCATTGTGGATAACCTTTATATGAATAATGAACATATATTATGGTTTAGATTGTGGATAAATTGTTATGAGCGGCGGTCGATGGATGCGATATTCTCTTGTGTGGATTAAAGTCTATACTATTAATACTACGACCATTCACAAAAGTTATCCTCATAATTAGACCAATTCCTAATTCAGAGTAAAAATTGGTTCGGATCCCACTTTAACTATAGTTCCCTTGGATGACAGGCTGTCGGGCAGCCTATTATTAACAGTCCTGTCTAAGGAACATGCCAGCTGGCAGGACTGTTAATGACTGGCTGTCGGGCAGCTTATCATTAACAGTCCTGTCTAAGGAACATGCCGGCTGGCAAGACCGTTAATGACAGGCTGTCGGGCAGCTTATCATTAACAGTCCTGTCTAAGGAACATGCCAGCCTTAGTCAGCAACAAGACTAGAAGATCGCGCCACAATCATCCTACACTAATTGATTTTTCATACTTGGCTTCAAATATCTACTTGGATAGGTCACCATTTCAACAATGTAATGAAGGTAATAGAAACTACCTGTTGTCTGCCAAATGAACTTGTTGTAGTTGTCACGGGTCCGGCTGTTCCGTCCTACTAGAGCTAGGCTTTACCAGGCAACAGAGTTGGCATTTTGTCAGGGGAGTTTTTGTTCTCTAATACTAATGTTTGATTATCAGTTAGCAATGGTCACCAACAATATCCGTCCTCCTAAGCTACTTCCCCTCCCTCGGCCTGGTGGATGGACCCTGAAAACTTATAGTAATCTGAGCAAGATTGGCAAGTCCGGACAGACACTAAGCACGCTCGCGTGGATGACCCATGTAGACCCGACTGACCCGGTGAATATAATTATTTATTAGTTTGATTTAAAGAAATATATCTTGGTGGCTAGTGAGAGACCAGATATCTCTAAATTAATTATAATTACGGTAAATTATTCCTCACATTGGTGGTTAGTCTGGGTACGCCTACAGGCATCCTTGTGTGGGCACGTTCCGTCCTGCATTACAGGCTAAAAGTGACGCGTATATCTCTGGTCTGGTAATGATGAGGCGGCTCTGATTTTGGTTTGGTCTGATTCATCCTCACCAGACCATCCAAAGTTTCATCCTCACCAGACCACCCTAAGTTTCATCCTCACTAGACCATCCAAAGTTTCATCCTCACCAGACCACCCTAAGTTTCATCCTCACTAGACCATCCAAAGTTTCATCCTCACCAGACCACCCTAAGTTTCATCCTCACTAGACCATCCAAAGTTTCATCCTCACCAGACCATCCTAAGTTTCGTCCTCATCAGACCATCGTAAGGTCGTAATTCAGAAGAAAGATTGTGATTCGGATTCCACGTTAAACTGTATTTCCCTGAGATTAAATTGGCGGTTGGACTGTTAAGTAGCAGTCATGTCTTAGGGAAATGTTAGCCTTAGTCAGTAACAAGACTAAAATATCGCGCCACAATCAACTTACTCTCATTTCTGTCGTTTAAGACTTTGGTACTTTGGTAGGATGCCATTTCAGTTAGAAGTATTAAAGATAAGTGAATTGGCAAATAATTTATTTCTCTCGAAGTAAGTAAATAATTACAAAAATGTATTTTTACATGCTTTTTATAATAAAATTTAAAATATTGTCTCAAAAATACCCATCAAATTTTTTCCACGCACTACTTACTTCACGTTTCTATAATTAGAAGGATTCCAACTTTGTTAGGTGATGATAATAATTCACTGTTTCATGTACAACTCGGTATAGGGGTATAGGTAAATAAAAATATTCCATGTAAGGATAATACATG
This sequence comes from Nephotettix cincticeps, assembly GCA_023375725.1. Lineage (NCBI taxonomy): Eukaryota > Metazoa > Arthropoda > Insecta > Hemiptera > Cicadellidae > Nephotettix > Nephotettix cincticeps. Next base: position 999,047 of record CM041789.1, read on the forward strand.
AGTTAGGTTGGTCGGTCAGCATTTACTTCCAGTGCAGGGTCAGGTCACAGAGAGGCCGCCAAGCAAGAGACATTGTCAAGGGCGTACTTCTCCTTAAACAAGCGCTTCTTGTCCTAGGATTTTGTTGAACTTTCCACTTTGCAAAAGAGAACTTGTTTTATGAAAATGTTAAACTATGGTTTTTGTAATAAAAAAGTTACACCCCTTAAGTTTACAACTAAAATAGATGAAGTAGTGGTTTTTTAGATTTGAACCTTTTACAGTTTAGGTCTAGTTTAACATTTTGATTTTATTCTAGTACTTTATAATAAAAGCGTCTAATTAGTGGAGATGTAATGATTAAAATAGCACTGGCTTTTGATTTCTTTAAATTGGCTATTATATGGTCCAGATATTCTTCTATTTTCCGTACGAAATGCGATGGTATAAACGACAGAAATAGCTAGTCCAGTATAACCTCATGTTTTCGTTGATTTTCTAATAGATGATAATTTTAATTTCGCAAGATAATTTTCAAATTAAACTCCCAAAGTGTTTTGAGAAATTAGAAAATAGTTTCCTTTGGTTAACTTTATGAACCTACTTTTACTAATTTTTAGTCAGATGGCATAGTTCTCTCTCTATCATCTCAAGTCTTTAATTTTTTTAGTTGTTAAGCTAGAATCAGACTCCGAGTAGTTGTAGGAATACACATCCACCAAATTTGGTCTCGATCGGACTATTTATACGACAGTTATCGTGGTCTCTCTCTCTCTCTCTCACACACACACACCCACACACACACACACACACACACACACACACACACACACACACACACACACACACACACACACACACACACACACACACACACACACACATAATTTTAACGACTATTGCTTTAGGGCTCAGAGCACCTCAAACGAAAAACACATGGCACCGGGCTTAAGTCTTGCCATGAGCTTACGGTAATAGCTTCTTCCTTATAGGGAATTCGCTAATTAATATGATAATAAAATCAAACTAAAGGTATTGCCTGTATTAAATGTGCATAAAAATCAAATATTTCGAACAAATCAAATGGCATTTAAGTTTTTAATTAGCCATAAAACGATCAGGTTTATTTGCCGGACTCGTTCAGGGCAATCGAACGCTAAAATTAAACACATAAATAACCAACTTCTCTTAATGATGTTTGGTTTCAATATCGATATTGGAACGAGAACGGTTCTCTGATTTCTAATTAAATTGTGCCACACTCACTATCTGCTATGCGAGATGCGAGTATTGTGTGGATATTTGTTATTTCTGGAAATAGCTGAAGAGAATTTTGAAAATTAATGTTCCAAGTTTCAAAGGTTACAAATTACGTTTGAACTCTAGTCTAATTAAACATATGTTTTTTTATAAATTGCTGACAGTAATAATTACTAAGTGTACTTAGGTTCCAATAATATTAAACATATATAAATATTGACATATTTTTAGAAAATATAATGTTCATCCAAGCAATATCAAACGATCATCGATGAGACTTCACAGCAATCTTTGTTGACTTTGCTGGATTTGCATACTTCAATTGTATTCGCAAGGATTTTTGAGTGACCATGAAATAATTAGCCTACTATATAGTTATTTTTAAACTTGGTATAAGCCTTAGTGTCTGACTGACTTTACTACATAGATCGAAATTATTGGATATATTCAAAATACTGTAAAAGGTATTAGTCCCGGGGTTTGTGCAAAGACAGACATACATCAGTGGGAAACTACTTTTTTGGATTCAGGGAGCCTCAAAACGGATATTTCTACCCTCAATTCATATCCTAAATTGTTGATGAAACTAATACTTTCTCCATATAAGAGTACTACGTATAAGGGGATGAATAAATACGTTATGCAATTGGTAAGTCGTTTGCCAACTCAGTGTGGCGGGCTTCCTTATTTCTCCTTCTTCCTTCTTCCCTCCTTCCTTCTTCTTTCTTGTCTCTCCTGAGAGCTTAGATTGACTCCTGACTGAGCCTGAACATCTAGTGTGAGAGGGATGGACGGGGGTCAGTGCGGGGTTAATATTGTGCTTTTCTAAAAACATTCAGTCAGGTTGGAAGTCTCATTTCACAGGTGGACGTCCCGAAAAAGCTACGTATAGCGGCTGAGCCAAATTATGTAAAGGGCTGGTAGGGCAGTAGCCTCCCTTATACCTAAAAAATTAAAAATGAGAAAACAATAGTTTTCGACAATTTTCGTTACTTTATAGGTTTTTTTGTACTTATACAATTGGTTTTCTCGAATATTTCAGAAATGAGTACCCTAGAACCAACATTTATCTGTAAGACTTGTCTCTTCTTGTCTGGAGGACTTGGGAGTTGTCGGGGTAGGGTATGAATCTTCACAGGTTATTACGTGGCCCCCGAGCCCAGATCTGGAGTAGGACCACAAGATATTATACTGTATGTTTCCGGTCGCTGTTCAAAATGCCTGCATTTTTGGGGCTCATAATCCCCCATAGTTTAACATCTATTTGAAGACAAGGTTTTGTTTGAATTACAATACTGTCAATTAAAATCAGATTAATTTAGTGTTATTTGAGTTCTGAAATGTAATATCTACAGTTAAACAGAAGCTGACACAACTTATGTTAGGTATATTATATTGTTTTCTCACCCCTCACGTTCTAAGACACAGAGGGTGTTGGCGTGCTTCTTGACTGTTCAAGTCAAGTGCTAACAACTTCAGTGTTACAAACTTTTAAACGCTGTCATCATTATAAAGCTTAAACAAGTCGTCCATTTAGCACATAGCTTTTAAGGCACATTTGTTTTTAAAAGTGCGTTATAAGTTTTACGACTTTTACTGATTGTTAAACTTTTTTTACACGAAGTTTAAGATATGTTTATAACGAATAATTTTGTAAAAAATAGCTTAGTACCAAATAGACGGCTGACTTAACAAAATGAACACTCGTAAAATGTCTGTTTAACGAAAGATAACACTTCAAATTAAATATTTCAGTTGTTGAACTATTATTATGTATGAGTTTGATAAAAACTAAAAAAGTATTATCTGAAGTGATTTATGGACATTAAAAACCGGGGTTGTATTATTTTAAATAATAAAAAAACTTTTAAATTGTGAAAACTATTTTTGAAAATAATCTATATTTTAGGTCACATGTTGTGGAGTTTCCTAAATCAGGTTAAAGTTATAAGTGGCTGATAACTCCAAACCAAATAACAAACACTCTGTATCAACCAATGGCAGCTAGTGTGTTAGCCTTTCATAAAAAAATGAAGATTTGGTATTTATCGTAGTTATTTTTTTTAATAATACACTACCGTGCACTTTTTTATTTAGGTTTAAGTAGTCTTTCCCTCATGAAGTATGCCAATTTAAAAAAAATGCCTCTTAGAATGTTTTTATCATATTGAATGAAAATTTGGATTTCATAAGCAAAGCAACAAACATTAACTTTTGTAATTGTGCCCTCCATTATTTTGTACTTATTTTTTATGATATAAAAAATGAATAAATATTTCTATTATATAAGCCGTGAATATAAAAAAGCTAATACGTCTGTAGAAGTGGTTTTTAGGAGGGAGGATGGTTTATACTGCACAGGCCGGATGAGACGAAGGTTATTGCTTTCCGTTTCCCATCACTTGACACTTTGTCACTTCCGGTGTTTGATGTGTGCCAATAACGGATTATAGTGAACTTGGGTTTGGGGCCAGGGTGTGGAACTACATCGTCTACTTCAGAGGGTCAATATAACATTTCATACTACATATCAGTACTGTTTTCACAATAGGCTACCGTATACACAATAGACAACTGTATCTACAGATGAAACCATCGTCCCAAGGGAGAAAAAATCAAATTCATTTTACAATCCAATGCAAACCAAACTGAGGTGTAAGTAACCCAATAAGACGACCATTGAGGTCTCAAATTCGGGGAGCCAGATCCGTAAGAAATCAACGGAATATTTTAAAAATATAAATTATTCTTATGTTTGTGAGAAAATCTTCCTTCATAGTTTATAATAAGGAGTTAGTATCATCTTAATAATTAAATATAACTGTTGCGTTTTGCATTGAATTCTATTTAAATTTAATTTCTGCCTCTAAATTTTTTTGAGAGTACAATATTTTGCAGTTAGTAATTTACTACATAATAATATAATTAGTTCTATATTATTGTTAGTTCAAACCACACATAACATTGTAACGTTTTACAACAGTAGGTAATTTGGTGCGTGACAACCGAGAATCACGCAAACGTTCGAGACTGCCCGTGTCACAATCACAATCCGTGTGACAATAAGTGTCATTATACCCAATCGTATGTGACTATCCCTCCTGATAATATTCATGTAATTTGTATCAAGTGAAGATTAATCAGTCAGTGAACAGATGATAAAGCATTTGAAAGTCACCAGTTCGGCCCCGGGTAAAAAATTAACAATTCTTGTAAACAATCCTTTATAGGGTGACGCTGGACCGAGCTGCTAGTATTTCTTTTTGACAATTGATTTTTGGGCCTTTGCTCACCAAATATATATTTAAGATTGCTAAAACCAAAACCCCATTAAGACAATCCGTTCCTTCTCCCGAATCAAGCGATTGTGTTGGTTAGGTCATTGTGTTTAAGCGTGAGGAGGGTGTAGGTGTCAGCTTTAGATTTGTTTGTGACAAAACTTTATTTCGCTATCCAAATATAATTAACTAAGGTCCAAGAAGTATGTTTTAGAGATAGAAATCCTCACCCAAGAAGCATGACATCGTTTCGTAGCAGTACTTATTTTGCTATATTACTGCACTAACTGTGTCCTCTTTCCTATTTTCTTAACACATAGCTTTAGAAGGTTTAAATAAAAATAAAAGTTCTTAAGAAAACTGTTATATGAATCAATTAGCTGAAATATAGAGATAATTGATAGGAAGTATATCGGAAGAGATTTCGAATAAAATGTTTGTACTTACTTCCCAGTGGGAAATAGCTTAAATCATGGATATGTCTATAGGGAATGTTTTCAGTTCCTCTAAACAGCTGTTATTATTCTTATATATTAAAAATTCAATACGATAACTCTATTAGTTTCGATGGAATCCTGTTGTAAGTTTGATCTCAAATATTGCCAACGCCTCCCCCCCCAGAGCTAAGACATATCCATGTCAAAATAATCATCTGACCAATGACATAATCTGATCAGTGACAAGTATATACCACTAACTTCATGATTTTTAATCTATGCAGTAATCACGATTTAATATCAGTCATATCATTTGTATCCGGAAAAAAATAATTTTTCAATCAGTTTACAATATAAGGTAAAACGTCGCAGAGGACGATTAAAAAATGTAAAATGTCGAGACAAAGAAGCGTGGCCCTACAAAGGGGACGATTACTGCGTCATGAATGAGCAACAAGCCTTGCAGGGCAAGAGAAGGTCAATATTACCCCTCATTAGCTGCTAAGGCGGTAGATCGGTAGATTGAATAGGCTACATTAAACAATTTGTGGGAAATATTTAACTATATTATAACATTACGACATTCATGTTAGATATCAAGTTAGATTATCTTCTCAACTTGACTCGTTAACTTGTTGATTGAATCTTCTTAGCTATAGTTAACCTAATAGTAGTTGCGAAAAACCGTTTCTATACCAACGAAAATGTGAGTACACCAAAGGGCGAGGACAATGGTCCAGCGGTTTTTCTGGGCCAGACGACGACTTCGTTACCAATCGAAGGGGTGAGGCCACTGGATTAGCGAGTACTTAGGGCAATCATGGGATGGAAACAGGGAGAAATCGACACCTGAATTATGGTTTAGAAAATTCGTCAAAATGATTTCCATTCTTCCACTCTGAAACAAAAGGAAGCGAGGACGAGGAAGACGTTTGGTACAACGATTTTTCTAGATAAATTCTAAACGGCGACTTCTTCAAAAGAGTGAGGTTTCTCTCTTCCTCGTTTAACGTCTGGTCCAGAAAAAAACACCAGGGCCCTCGCCCTTTGACTTAATATAACTGGCTTAATAAGCTCTGTACTGTCACTGGCAGTGCAGAGACCCAATTTCGGTACTGCCCCTTGAGAGTCAAAGCTCACGTTTTCTTGATATATTTCTGTTATCTGACACTGTCACTATTGGTCATCTCGTGTCTCTGGAAAGGAATAAACTGTCGTCAATGAGGAGCTTCAAAGTAGGCCTATCTGAAGCTGACGATGATATGTTATAAATTTTGAACTCATTTTTATTTAAGCTGTATGACGGAATACACGTTAATATACTACATTAATGATTCAAATTATTCATTATTGATTTTGATAATATAAACGTTAAATAGTTATTTAATGTATAATTTATTTCACCAAATTTCTTATAGTAAACATTGATTTTTCCAGGTGAGGTTCCAAACTTTCATGTATTGTGCATGTGGTCAAATACTATTGGGTAAGTTGTATTTTAAGGTATTGAATGTTAGTTTTCATACTTTGGCTAAAAAATGACGTTATCTCTAAACATAACATTTTTTTAGTTAATGTTAGAAAATGTTGTTGCATTTTCAAGTTCAAATTCTAAGAGTTAATGATATAGTTCAGACATTAACGTAACAGTTGAAACTGCAATTCACGGGATTGTTTTTACAATCCGTGCTTTTGTAGTCTTTAAATAAATCTGTTGTAAGAGAGGTCTGAAAAGTAATTTTTTTCAATAATTGTCAAGTATATGTTCAGGTTTTTAATTATCGTTCACAATGCAGTTGAAAATAATAAAATACCAATGATGTAAACGGGATAAACATTTTTATGTTATGGGTTTAATATCGACTCGCGTATCCTTAAATATTTAATTCCTCGTCTAAAAAATTGGATGTTCATTCAATCCATTATTTTTTTTAGTGAACTAAAGATACAGACACGATTTTTTACAAAACTCGTTATTTCCTTAAAAACAAGCCTTGTTTGCTTCGAAATGCTTTAACATGTCTAAAACCTATTTGAGGTTGTTAAAGCTTTTGAAACCGAAAATGCACATGATTTGTCATTGTGAATATTTAATAAAATATATAGCAGCGATCGTCCGCTGGGGCCATTAATGATGTTTGGTCTGGGCATCAACATTGGAACAACCGCAGCAACCGTCCATGTGAAATATAACACAAACAAGCGAGATATTCCTGTAGGATTTGTTCATTTGCTCTTTATCAAGTAAATAATGCAGTTTTAGCTATAAAGTTATTGTGGAAAAATACTATCATTGTATTTCGCAAGATTCGTGGAGGTTATATCCTTTTACGTTTTTGTATTAAGTCGTCGTTTGTGTAGATAGAGATTAAGGGTTGAATACTCCTTAATTAGTTAGTTAGTACTGTATAGTTAACTACTAAAATGGCGACTTACCGAGGTAGGTATTTTGAGCCATGTATGGATGAGAAATCAGTGTAAGATGATTGTGGCGTGATCTTGTAGTCTCGTTACTGACATTTTCCTTAGGCAAAACTTTTAATTAACAGCCCAACAGTCAAGGGACCTAGAATTTGAGTGGTTCGTAGAGTCCGAACCACTGCCTCTGAATTACGATCTGGTCTAACTATGAGGATGGTCTTTGCGGATTAACGTAGTACTGTATTCAAATCCTCAACATGCATTCATAGATATTAAAAACAATCTATCAATGTTCAACACCTTACATTTTGTGAAGTACTGTATAACCGTCAATATTTAGTCTATAATATGAAAGATTAAAGGGTGACGTGAAATAATACAATCACTTTCATCAGAACTGCACTATTACATAAAATTGAAAATTCAAACACAAATAATTTATGATTTTTATATGGTTTAATCCAAAGAAAAGACCATCAATATATCATGTTTTAGTTGTTAATTAGGCCTTTTTGTGGTTTTTGTGGTGCGGGAAAATCAAAGTTGTTTAAACCCTGAAGATGCGGCACGTTAATGTTTCGGTCCCACGATACGTCGGAATAAAGTGACTGGATCGATATTTTGTGTGTGTTTTGTGTATGTTATGTGTTACTGACGAGATCCAGTCACAAAAAATAAAAAATAGGTGAGTGTGTCCAATAAAACATATAATATGATAAGGTCTTTGTAATGCTTCTCCATGGAAACGAGACTACCACTATGATCTGCTAGCCTGATCATGAACGATTAGCGTCTCGGACTTCGGTGCAAGAGGTGACAAGTTCGATCCCCGGTATAGCCACAAAATTTAGTTGGGAATTCCATATGAAAAACTAGTGAACTTCGAGGCTGCATAGCTGACGCTGAGTCTGCCATTGGCAAAACAGAGAGAGAGAGGGGAAAAAACTTATTTTCATTAACTTATACCTTTTAGGGAAGGTTTTATGAGCTCGTAGATTTATTTTAGATAACATATTGTTTCCATTTTTACAGTGTTTATGCTATATTTAAGGATTTGCAATAATCTTGCTTCATAATAGTGAACCATACAAAAGATATTTGATAGTACAAAATGAAAAATTAAACTGTTCAGGAATGTGGTGGATGTAAGGGTGATTACAAAACTAAGCCGAATGGAATTAGAAACAGAGACAGAAGCGAAGTAACGGAGTTTATGAAATAATCCTCTTCTGAACAGACATATGTTTGCTTTTGCGGGGAGCTGGTAACAGTTTTAACACTCTGTGGGTTTAATCTGATGGTTTAACAAATCGATACAGAAGACTCACAAAGATTAATAATTAATATTTTTAATTTGATCACAATTGTTCATGGTAAAAATTGTATTTTTCCCCCTGTGGGAAACATCTTAGATCAAGGATATGTCTGAAGGGAATGTTTTCAGTTTTACTGAACAGCTATTCTCATAACCATTTTGCGTTCTACAAATTGCTAGCACCCCCCAGACTGACATTTTAAAAATTTATGAAATGTTGACCACACAATGATGACAGTTATGACAAACATATGATTTTAAATTACAACGATCGGGTAGTTCAGTGATGACGTGGCGCTCTTTTGGTCCAATGTGTTTAGAAACACCTGCGTTTTTATTTCCATTCAAAAAAGCCTGCATAAAGCAATAAGGTTCTTCAACTAGAATGTGTGCAAAATAGTATCAACTTTGTACATCTGTACAGACATATAAGTAAGTTAAATTAAGACAAATAAAACTACAATAGGTTTGTACAAATTTAGCCAATCTCAACTTTATATGGTACTAGCTGACCCGGCGAACTTCGTAACGCCTGACAGTAAATACTGTTAACTTTAAGTTTGGCCACGTTCTGAGGTCGAGTAGCATTACAGCTTCATTGCGAAAGGTTGGGTCGCGGCATAGAGAATAACAATACTGAAACGATAAGACATACTAACAACATTCCCATAAAACAAATAAATCTGAGTGGATTAATTCACAATTTTCAAATCGAATCCAAACCCAAACCAAACCTAACTGTAGTACGGCTTTTATAGGAAAGATATACAACAGCTGATTATTATAATAAACGTAATAATATAAACATTTTAATTATCATATAAACACGTGATTTTAATCAGACAGAAAATACAAATATAAATACATAATCCCCCAAAACCGTAAACTCTTAACGTGGTGAATAAAGCGGTTCATTTTTTACAGTACACATTTACTTCATAGTTTAACATTAATGAATGATTCAGATGGCATTGGATAGTAAAGCATACGGTATTGCTAATGGAAAGTAAACCAATCAGCTGTAGCTAAGAAATCAAATGTTTTCATTGTAGACAATTTGTAAACAAACTTACTCTCATAAGGTTAACATTAGAAATTTAAAACGCCATAAAATGGAAACTTATGGGGTTTTCGAAAAATTTTTTTCACTAAAACCTTCCCGGACACATGTAGAGCAACTTCCTAAAATTTCATGGCGATGGGATGAGTAGTTTGGCAACGCATAAAGGACATACAGACAGACAGACATACATTCAATTTTATATATAGAGATAAATATAAAAAAATAAATGAACCATGATGTACTTTTGAGCAACTGAAATCGATTACAAATTACTATAAGACTTCAAAAATTGTGATATATAAATAAAACTCGTTTTGCACCATTGTAGAACAGTTTTTTTGTAGAAAACAAGCTTTGTACACCTAAAAGCTACTGATTGTTTTAAAACACAAGCTAATACGGACGTTGAAATCTGCGAATATATGTTACAGGAACAGACAAGTTAATTAAACTTGGGTGTCAGCGTCGTAGTTTTGCTGGGCGAGCATCAAACGTTTATTACAACTGTTCTTGAAGTTTATAAAACATTTAATTTTACGAGGACATTTAGTTTTTATTCTCACTGTACAGTTGCTTTCTGTTGAATATCACGATGTTGATGATTAATTTGTTCAATTGCAACGATTTGACAAAACAGCAAAAGCCAAGGAATTTCTAAAATTATTTACGTAATTATAAATGTACATAGTTCAATAATACTTTACTTAGATAAGTACGGTGTTATAAACATAGATAACAAGTCTGTTTTAGTATTTCTGAAGTCTAAAGTTAAACATTTTCATAGATTTTCGCATTATATTAGGTTGGTTCATATATGGAAGTCAAGTAAAAATTGTAAGAATTGAATAATAAAGAAATCTTTAAACACTAAAGGAGAAAGTCAACTTACCAGACCAAAGGATACAAGATTCTAGATTTTGGAGCATTAGACAGTATCGCCACCGGAAAGAATAAGGGACTTAAAAAATGGAAGAACGCGGTCACTGGTCAATGTATATAATTATTAAAGGAACACAAATAAGCTCCAAACTAGTCCATAATACTCCCAAAAGTATCACAGATAGTGAAAGGGTCACCCAAGGTATCTTTCAACCTTACATTTGAGGGTACACGCCTTAGGACAGTACATGCCCCTGCCTGGGAGGAGCATGCTATGCTAGGGGATGTCAAGGGCATCCCTGCCAGGTGGACAGTGAACAGTGAGGAGATACACCAACACCGGTCACACCGGGTGTCAGGCTCAGTCGGGAGAGACAAGAAGGAAACAAGGTGATAAGGTCTGTAAGCCCGCTATCCTGGATAGCGGGCTTACAAATAATTGTACAGAATATTTTTATTCCATCCAATTTCTATATCTGAAATAGTATTGTTTTTGACCTTCATGGTTGTATGATTTATAACCAGTGTAATTCTGTTCGTCGAACCAGAATATGGCTTTATCATTTATTACTTGAGTTCGATCGTGCAGAAATAACAAACGAGCGCACTTTCTCCTCATTGCAGGGTTGGGAGACAGAGGGTCAATACATCGACGTGTCACAGTGTCGCCCATGTCGAACACCGGCACAGTACAGGAACACATTGTACCACATGTAGTGTCAGATTGACTACGCAGCAGACCGCACAGAAACTAATTTTTAAAGTTAAACGTTAATTTTATTTTTTTAACTGTTAAATATTTTTTAATATCTTATTCATTTATGTTTAAATATATATCATTATCATTACTACATACTGGGACCCGATCATTTTATTATTTTAACCTGAGAGGTAGTTTGATCATTTTGATGTTATTGTATAGTTTTGTTACCAATTTCATTTTGTTAAGTTCATTAATCACACTATAATGATCAAAGGCAGCGGCTCTTTGTCTGGGATCGAACCGGCGACCTTCAGATACTGAACGGCCTCTTTAAAATGGTTGGATTCAGTTACCAGCTATTTTATAGTCCCAGTGTTACGAACGTTCAATTAATTATTTAAACTAACTACTTGCTATAAATATCTCGTCAACAGCTCAAATTTCGTAATACATATTAAGTTACGGCCGTTTTGGCATTAAGATGCCATCATCAGACAATAATGTTCAGCCACTTGGCGTCCTTATATATAAACATACACATACAACGCTACAAAACACAACACTAAATTTATTCGACAGGTCTGTCTCGCACATGTTTACGTGGCCCGAGCAGGAGCTGCAAACTTGGCGGGGCCATGACTACCCAGAAGACATGTAGGCTATTAATTCAAATAAATAAATTTAAAAAGTCGAAAGTTTTGCGTTTTAAATTTTTGTGAGCTGAATTTTGGTACGAGAAAGTACAATATATAATTTTTGAACATCTTAATCCCAACTTGATTTCGTATATCGTAAACTGTAAAATGTATAGTTTAATTAAAACACATTAAAATACGATATACGAATCAAGCAACCCTTTGCATGTGTGCTATGCAAACAGGAACGGGAAGAGATTTTTCAATTATTGAGGAACCTTTTACCCCTTGAAGGCACAACTTAAAATTTAAAAAGACACGACAAAAGGTGTAAAACATGACAAAGAGAGCGATTACAAAGAAAGGGGCGGAAATGAGCACATTGCAGGGATGCGGGCGCCGGGCAGCGACTTAGCTGTGACACAGCGATGTAGCTGACACGCCAGCGTGGAGCTGATTGGAAGTAGGTTCATTGTTCACCTTGGGATAATTTATTTTATTAAGTTCAATGACTATATATTTGTATGTTCTTTCCTTTGATACCATAAGTGTTAAAAATAGGAGATAATATTACTATCTATAATATTATAAAGAAGTGGTGGTTTCTGTATGTTTGTTTGTGGGTTTGTTGTGGCAAGTAAATGCGAAAAATACTGAACCGACCGGTTTGAAATTTTACACAAAGGTAGATCTTAAACTCATGCAACACATAGGCATACTCATTTCCTTAAAATCCTCTCGGGCTACGCCCTGTGAACGTCCTAAGTTTCAATGTTTACATTTTTAGAGGATGAAAACATAAAATTACTTGAATGTCAACAGCTGTGAATACTAAAATTTGACTGTTCGAGAAGAAGGAGAAGAAGAAGAAAGAGCTGCCGTGACCGTCCTAGGTTTCAATGTTTACATTTTCTAATTACAACATCCGTTTGCACTATATTTTGACAGTTCGGGAAGAAGAAGAAATAAAGCTGATTTTTCAGATAAACTGCTGGATCGAAATTAGTGAATTATTTGAAATAGCGGAATGGTAGATTTTAAGTTTTTTTCCGACGACTGTCTCTATTACATTAATCCTTATCCTCTCCCAATATTTGACATATGTTACTTTGAAATGTTGTAGACACTCCTGTTTTGTCATTTTGTAAACAATGAAGAATTTATTAACAATACCTTAAATGTATCAGTAGAGCCTACACCTTTCAGCCTTTTTAGCCCGTGCGAAGAACGGGTACTTTGGCTAGTATTTTATATTTTCTGAATAGTTTACAACTGTGCACATGTAACTTGGTTAGCTAGACGCAAAAGGTGTAACGGAAGTGACGTTATATAATTATGAGGTCAGCTGTTTAGAGGGAATGAAAATATTACCTCTAGATCCATGATCTAAAATATTTCCCAAAGTAAAGTAAACAATTTTTTAAAACTATTTTAAATTTTAATTTACTTATCCTTTGTATGCGGTTAGTGACGAACCATAATTTAAAGGTTAAAAAGCTAGTTCAGCAAATAAATAAATAAATAGTTCACCAATGACAACAATCGAATTTGCACGGTTCGAGTGTTGTTATCGATATACCGATATTATACACGTCACTTATGACAGACTCTGTTCATAAATGTCACACGTCTAAGCCAGTATCAAATAAACGTCCATCCAATGTGGAACGATTTTCTGCTTTGGTGTCAAATATAGACTTACGTTTAAACTTATACATAGCGTTTAAATAAAATAATATAATATATTTACATTCCTTTGGGCATTAGCTTAGATCATGGACATGTTTAAAGATCTGCTTTTCAGTTTCTCCTAATCAGCTGTCAGACATATCCTTCACGTCCTTTACACTTTCTGCGTGATGTGATAGCTAACTCCACCGCATGCTTGCGCTAGTGTTAGCAGATTCTAGACAAATGCTAATAATTCACTTTGTGGAGCGAGTACAGTTGTGTAAAGACGCTCAAACCTGAAACTTGACTACTCGATTGAACTAATAACCTGATACAATCCGTCTATACCACGATATAACTATTGAAGAACCATTCGCTGGGCTCACGCAAACCCGTTGTTTGTGTGTAGAAGCCCTTGTGTCTTACATGTCAGTGCCGGCTGGTGGTATTGAGTAGAAACCTCTGGTGTCGTAGAAGTCCTAGTGCATTACATGTCCATTGTGCATGCCATCCATTGATAGTTGTGTATTCCGTTGTGTTTTAGTCGTAAAAAAAGTCCCGGGTCCCGGTTGTTGGAGATTTAGAAATCTGGAATGCTGAATATTTTGCAGAGTGAAAATTTTCTTGGGGTATTAGGAAAGTCCAAGGAACTAGTTTGACACAAATAAGAATGAGTATTAATTTAAAATAAATACATAAGATATTCATGATTAGAAGCATATGCACTTAATGTAGTATCACTTTGTTGATAAAGAACAAATTAAAATGTTTGTATAATATTTTTCAAAACACGTTTATATTATTGTCTCTCAACAAATCCAAAAGCTTAACAACCTATAAAAGGTGTGTAAAGTTAGAGTTTATCATGTAATAAAAGTTGCGCTAAAATTGCAGCTGCAAGAAAGGACTTGTATAATTTTAAATTGCAAGCATGTCGTATAATCAAGTATATTATCGATAAGCAAAACACGCTAACTGCGCAACTACCATTAATATGGTCACTACTTGACACTTATCACCACATCACTATTGTAAACCGCTTACTGTTGTCTGCTGAGGATACTTTGCACTAGAGTGGATGACTTTGGGTATTACTAGGACGGGGACCGTGGCATGTCCTGTAATCCACCTACTTGGAAGTCACAAATTGTGGATAGCTATGAGCGATGGTGGGTGGGTGAAGTGTTCTCTGGTGTAGATTAACGTCCGAACTATAGAATATTATGTCGATCTTCCTAATTAATTAGATCAGTTCGTAATTCCGAGGCAAAAGTGTTTCAGATCCCACGTTAAACTGTAGGTCCCTTAAATACCATTGGATGTTGTGCTATTAACGGCCCTGATTAAGGCAAATGTCAACCTTGATCAGTAAAGACTAAAAGATAGCACCACAATCATCTTACCTTCAATTCTGATTCATACTTAGCTTTAAATAGGCTAGATGCCTGGGTAGGTTGCAATTTCTGTTAAAAAGTAAAATATCAAAAGTAGCAAACAAACCAGTTCAACCAATATAATATTTGAGTTAGGTTTGCTAGTTTTCATTCAAATGTAAACGCTGTGCGACTGTGTTGCTGAACCAGCCTGGAGAGCTGTAGAGTGGCCCCATTCACGACGGTGACCATAATTTGTCCAACCTATTTGCCTTGCTAATGCATCCATTATTGGCCCTTTTTATCTTTCAGTAACCCAATACAGCCGTACCTTTCACACCTGATCCATTGACAATTTAATTGATAAATCAAATCAAAAATTTGCTATTCTGCAATCATACATATTATACAAATTCATATATAAATATATAGAAAATATATACACGACAAAAATGTTGAAACTAGAGCAGAATTTCCACATAGGAAAAACTCTGTGCGTGGAAATAAATCTTTATTAAAAGAATAGTAAAAAATATACATTTAAAAGTAATACTTAAAACTTAAATAAAAAGGTGATTTGAAAATATATTATAACAAATTATGTAATTTGAAGATTGCTGCCTAAAGTGTGATAAAGGAAAAAACTTGGAAATAATTATAAGAGAAAGTGTTTTATGATTAGTTTCTCAAAATGATTAATTATTTAATTTACCAAAGAATACTATTTGAGTGAGATCAAATAAAACTGCTCGGAGAGAAAAAATGAATATATAAAAAATAAATTAAAAAATAATAAACAAGTAACATATAACCCCTCCCACTTATTCCCCCCCATGAAGGCAAACCGATTCCCATGCATTCCTTCCCTCACACAACACAAGCACACTAGTAAATATACAATCTTTTACGCCATGTTTTTGTGTAAACAATACACATTATTAGCATAAGATATTTTTTTCAGCAAAAAAGTGTTTTTAATAGAAGCACATTTTTCTTAGATTTAGCAAATTATGATTTAGGGTCATCAATAATTGTGACATTGATATAGTGACAGTGGTCTTATAATGTTTATTATTGTACCAAACAATTTTGGATTTTATCTCTTAAAATAATTTGTATTTAGTTTGTATATACAAGGCTGGCAAGGCAAGGTTTGTTTATTACATTTGATATTTATATTCATTGTATTAACTATTTTTTATTATTTATTATTATTGTTGTTTGTATTTACATTTTTATACACATTATTAGCATAAGATTTTATTCAGCAAAAAAGTGTTTTTAACCCTCCAGGTGCTAACATCTCACTGTGAGATGTCAGCGAGGTGCAATTGTATAGCGCTATAGAAGTCAAAAATTACTGTCACGGTGCTGCCATCTGCGAGCTAATACATGCAACTACTCTGTAGTTCCCTATTCTGACGCTTGAGTTCCTTATTTTGCCGCTAGAGTATGCTTTTATAGCCAAATAAGTGCTTTCTCAGACGGTGGTCCTTTGTAGTGTAGTGGTTAGACTGCTGTACTGACGAGTACAACAGTTGAAGCCAAGTACAAGTTGATTTTGGATTTTATCTCTTAAAATAATTTGTATTTAGTTTGTATATACAAGGCTGGCAAGGCAAGGTTTGTTTATTACATTTTATATTTATATTCATTGTATTAACTATTTTTTATTATTTATTATTATTGTTGTTTGTATTTACATTTTTATATTCATTACATTTACAGAACACACTCTCCAGATACATGCAACAAAACTAATTACCTGCTTACGACTGATTACCGTTAAAGTAATCCTGAAAAGAATACTGATGTTTTCAATTTTAAATAGGATTTTAGTTTTAATTTTAACTTGAACACCAAACAAAACATGTGGTTCTGTTAAATTTAACTTACTGAGTAAGTTTTGATTGTTACTAGGTGCGCCTAATAAAGCAAAACTGTCATTGCTATTAAACTCATCTTACAATTTCTGTGTTAGATAATAGTTCATTATTCCACAATGAACAATTTTAAAAAGGAATCATAACTAATTGAGCTAATATTTCCAATTATTTTCCATTTAGATTTTAGGTAACAGTTTTGCTTAATAATTATCCTTATCGTTAATACTAAGCTGAAAAATCTGTAACATGAGCGAGTGATGCATCGCATAAAATTATAATATTTATGGCTATTTAAGTTATTTCTACGTTTTAAAATCCCTAAAAGCCTTTTAGGGCTTTTCAAAAACGAATAAACGAAGTATAGTATTCAATAGTGTGGACGTTAAATGACACAAGTAAATATTGCATACGTCCTGGGAGTAATATGAACCTCCCTGAAATCTGAGAACAAGAAATTGGACCTTTCAAGGCCAGGCCTTCAAAGGTCCAATTTCATGATCTCAGATTTGTTTGTTTATCAGCAGAGATCATTATAATAATTAGACCAGTTTGGAATTCACAGGCAAAATTGTGGTTCAGATCTAACGTTAAACTCTAGATCCCATAGAAAGGCTATTTTTCTAGGTTGGGCTATTAATTAACAGTACTGTTCATGGAACATGTCAGCCTTAATAATTAAGAAGACTACAAGATCGGGCCTCAATAATTCATTAGGGGGAAGGATGATTTAGGGGGGGATAAAGGTCAGGTCAAGGTCAAAGTAGGGGAGGGCACCCTAGAAGACACTCTGTCATAGGAATTTATAAGATTAAAAAGATCATGGAAAAATTTTTGATTGTTTCCTGCTTTCTCTTTCTAAACAATGAAATGTCATACTCCGAAATACGTCTGAGTTAAAAACACCCTAAGAGTGTGTTTTTATCCTTTCTATCGTGTGTAACGAGTATGAAATCACGAAGAAATATTCTTCATTGAAGACCTAAATACTGGCATCGGTCCAAAATACCAACTGACCCGTTTCATCACTGGCTAATGTATTAATCTTGTTTAGCCAATCTGTGATGTGGGGCATGAATTCATGCGAAAGTGAAAGTTGGGGAGAGTGACGTCATCTAATTTCAAAACACCCCTCCACCCACCTCATCCACCAGCTGAGACCGCATCCATATCCTCCTGCCAACATTGAGCTCTTTGTTCCCAAACAAAACCACGCTGGACCAATCACAAACCACTGTTCCTCCAGTTGCAAAAACATTCCTAATGTTTATACTATTTTCACAATACGACTATGTAATACTAGTCATCATCAAACATAAATTTTAAACTTACCTGCTAGTAAATTTTGAACAAATGAAAGTTTTGCTTGAGTTTTTAAAATTGTAATACAAATTCAAATAAAACTGGCAAATAATAACGATGAGTTATAATATGATGAGTTATATTCATTAATTTACAAATTTGATAGTTTGCTTTAGACTATAGAAACACATTTTAAACTCCTTCCACCACTTTGTAATACGATTTATACACAATTTATCTCTTAACACTAGTAGTCTTAGGTCACCATTAATTTTTTTGGTGTTCTTTAGTTTTATTTCAATCCTATAATTTTCACACTTACGTTTATAATTATAATAATAATACAAATTCAAATAAAACTGGCAAATAATAACGATGAGTTATATTTTAAAAGTCATTAGTTTACAAATTTCATAGTTTGTTTTAGACTATATAAACACATTTTAAATTTATTCCACCACTTTGTAATACGGTTTATATACAATTTTACCTCTTAATATTAATAGTCTTATGTTACCATCAATTTTACCTCTTAAAAATTGTTAATACTTTTATGTCACCATAGTTTTATTTTATCCTATAATTTTCACACTTACGTTTATAAGATTCAATACAAAATGAATAAAATTTCATGACAAGATCAATATCTTTTTTGAAAAATTTCTTAGAACTATGGATAAAAAACATTGCAATTTGTAGGCATTGTTTGAAGACTTTTATATAGGTTTTTAGTTAAATTTAAATTTGAGGAGACCAAGGTGAAGGGTAATTGAAGAGAATAAGGTTGCGATCACAAAATTTAGAGGAAGAACTCTAAGACGATAACTGTGTCAGGGTTCCTGTAATTACTGCCACTAATTAATTGTTAATTCTTAAACATGTTAAATTTATTGCAGAAAGTCTTTAATATCAACAGTCTTCTTGAGGTTCATACAAATCTCTCTTCCTCTTGTTGCTAGGTCTACTATCTTCAATTCTCATGCTTGAACCTGCAATCTGAAAAGGAACTATGTAAGCATATATTTTTGTCTATTAGCTCATTAAACAAATAGAATGTCAAATAGCTGCAGTCTGCCCCTATTCAATTCTATTCAAATTTCCAATTCCAACATAAATGTAATTTTTGTATAATATAATCACACACTGTGATTAGATTATTCAGCCTGTAAACATTCAGTAGATTTTACATAACTCACGAGAGTTATGTAAAATCCACGGAGCAACTGTATGTTGATATCTACATGTACTATGTAGATAGGTCAAATGTACAGGAAAACTCTGGTTTACTTATAATATTAAGTTTAAAATCTAAAAATTTAACATTACGCTTATGGAGAATCAAATGTAAACAGTACAAATCAAAACATCTGTTTAAAATCGTTTGACTTCTTGATTGAAGATGGTGGGGAACAATATGTGAACAGAGGTTTTTCATAAATATCTATTTTATGCATGTAATAAATGCAAAATTATCAGGTTACTAAACAATTTGTACAAACTTAAGGGTAATATAACTGAGCGAAATAAAAGCAGAAAAAAGTATTTCCCAAATCTTCCGTGTTTTGATAGAAAACGTACTCATTGTATTGCTTGAAGCTACTGTAACAAACCAATTAGTAGGTGTAAATTAAATTTCTCTTTTGCTTTTCAATCCTCATTCCGTTTCTAACAAAATCAGTTGATCATAGGCTAATAATAACTGTATCGATAATTAAACTAAATGATCAGCTAAAACAATTGAGCTTGGCTAAAAGACCTTAAACGGCGTTGCTCATTTAGCAGACGCCGTAGTCCAGTGGTATAGCGTTGGCCTCGTAAAACGAAGGTCACGAGTTACATCCTCAACAGGGGCTATACTTTATGTTCAGTGCTATATTAATTATGGTGTATTAAATCGGTTTTATTTAAACCACATAAATGATTTCATTGAATAATAAACGTGTTTTAATTTTTCTAATTAGTTTTTATAATACATGTCTTATTCTATACGAGCAAAGCTCGGTCACCAGGTACTTGTAATATATACTTTAATACGGTAATATAATGGTCATCAATAATGTGTGGAAAATAATATTTCACATGAAAAACTAATTTCCGAGTAGAAAATAAGTTCTAGATAGGTCTAATGTCCAGGAAAATTCGTGTTTTCTTGTAATATTAAGTTTAAAATCTAAAAATTTAACATTACGCTTATGGAGAATCAAATGTAAACAATGCAAACCAAAACAGCTGTTTATAAACGTTTGACAGTTCTTGATTGAAGACGGCAAAGAACAATATGTGAATAGAGGTTTTTTCATAAATATTTATTTTATGTATGTAATAAATGTAAAATTATCAGGTTACTAAACAATTTGTAAAAACTTAAGGATAACATAGCTGTGCGAAATAAAAGCAGAAAAAGTATTTCCAAAATCTTCCGTGTTTTGATAGAAAACGTATTCGTTGTATTGCTTGAAGCCACTGTAACAAACTAATTAATTGATGTAAATTAAATCTCTCATTTGCTTTTCAATCCTCATTCCGTTTATAAAAAAATCAGTTGATCACAGGCTAATAATAACGGTATGGGTAATTAAACAGTAAATGATCGGCTTTGGCTTTTGGAAAAGACGTTAAACGACATCGTTCAATTGACTAACCTCGTAGCCGAGTTGTAGCATGTCGGCCTCAAGAACTATAGGCCGCGAGATTCCATCACATATTCATTGAGGTGTTTTAATTTTTCTAATTATTTTTAAAAAATTTTTAATTCTAAAACTCAACGGTCACCAGGTCTTAAAGTGTAAAATTCTTAAATTTAAAAAATAAATTTTATTTAAAAAACGTGTAAAATTTTTTTCTATTAATTTTTATAAACCAGCTAATAAAAAACTTAGTATTAATATAATGGTCATCAATAATGTGTGGAAAATAATATTTCACATGAAAAAAATGTGAAAAAGTCATTTTACAGACGAGCCTTTACTTATTTTTGAAACAAAAATTTGTATGTAGATCCTAACAATTTAAAGTACCTAATTTAAAAGTATCTTTATGGGTCAAGAGTATTTGAATAAAAACAGCAACGAAAACAGCATTCTAGTACGGTACACAAATCTAAAAGTTCAGCACAGACAGGTTTCTTAAAGGGAGGCCCTCTCCTCCCTTTAAGAAACCATAATTTCTGCTCCTAAATTATGCCTAAGAACAATGTTTATAATTTCATTTTTTTACTTCTACAGCGTTTGGTAACTGTACAAACAACAAATCTGTTTAAAAATTATTTCTAACAGACCTATTAAAATAAAACACATTAACACATCATTTTGTGGGGGTCTTGAGTTCAGCCAACCTCCTTTTTTTAATTACAGTATTTGTTTTTGACTTTTTCCATGATATCATTGAAATTTGTACTTGCCGGGTTCATCACATCTTCATGTGGGACTTTGGTTTCATGTTTTGACACATCCAAATCATCCTCGCTGGTTTCTTCGTCAGCTGCATTACTAAGGTCGATTGTGTAATTCGGTGTGAATAGCGGCTTCCTCAACTTGGATCCTGGATCACTTGTTTCATCGTCACCCATGTGACTATGAAACAAAACTTTACCAGGTTCAAAACTTGGACCAGGTTTTTCAATGTTCTCAATAGGTGTGGAATTCTCTTTATTCTTTTGCTGATTTGTTTGGGGTGAGGTCATATTTTCTATTGAATCAAAATTAGGACTACCTTCAGGCACATTTTTCCTTAGGTATTGTTCTATTCGGCTGAAAAAAATAAATGTTTAGAGGACAGAAAATTTCTCAGAAGCAACTTTCTGAGATGATGGGTGAACTCTCTTTGAGATGGTTCACTTTTTCTGGAAACACCTAAAGTACAGTAAACTCCTGATTATCCGTGGATGGAAAGTCCGCAAGGTGCATTATCCGCGTATGCCACGAAAATATGTATAATAAAAGTTTTTGAGTAAAAAACGGCTGCTCGCCTTCTCGGAATTCATGCAGTAGACTGTTGAACATACTAATGACTAATGTTGCTTTCTTTTCACTACTTATAACACCCGATCCATCGAGTTGCTACTGAAAGTGATGACTAAAGGTTAATGTTTGTTTTGTCTATTGTGTTAGCGTTTAATCATTTGTTACCAAGTTTGGGTTTTCGCCAATTTAAAAGTGGCTGAAAAATGAAAAAAGGTTGTATTGACGATTTGTGCAAAGACTGGAAATGATTCCTAAAAGAGAAAATGAAAAAAGACTAAAGTAAAATTCGTAGGTTAAAATGTAAATTGCACTAAAACATTTAGCTTTGTTAATTATCACTGTTTGGTTTATGTTTTATGGTAAATAAAGGGTTTTTACAGTAAAAATTACTGTTTTGTTTCATGTCACCGTTTTCAGTACTTTTGCGAATTATCCTCAATCGTCACTATCCGCGAAGGCCTCGCCACACAATTCTGCGATAATCAGGAGTTCACAATATTAATTTAATTAAGCTCAACTGGGGTTTTCCTAAGAAGCCCAAAAAAGATTCCATATTATGGTACTGTGGAACTAAAACTTTGCTTACATTATAGCTATTTTATTTTCAACAGGTAATTGCTTTACTCTGTTAGTTAAAGATATACACCACAGATTGAAGCACTTGCATTGTTTATGTTTTTTATTTTGTTTACATTTTTGTTTTTAGGTTATGCGAGTGACTAAAGAGCTTTCATTTTAAATTAGTTTTCATTCTGTCACCTCTTCTTACAGATTTTGCTTCTGTGTTACATTATTTTAGTTTATAATGGTCTGAAATTTCACACACATTTTCTACAAATTAGAATAATTAAAATATCATTTAAAAAAGTCTATTTCTAAAAACAGGAATTGAACGGTATGTTTTTGATTCTTGGTTTTCATGGTCTAGATAAAATATAGGCGTTTTGTATTACAGCAAACTGCTCAAACAAACAGACAATGTAGTTTGTTTTTTGGGCTCTGCTGACCTAACGACATGGTTTACAAGAAAACGAAAAGATCTACTGGGACATAAAACTTTACCTCTTAAAACCTTAATTATTTGCCGTTGTTTCCCATCTTTCTGCCTTCACCTTTTATTTTTTCTGGTACCAAATGGATTTTTAGCTCTAGCACCCAAATGGCAGATCCTAGGGTAAAAGCATTGGGGATGTTTCCTTCTAACTTTTAAGATTTACTACACCAGAACTTGAGAGACACTAAAACATATAGTACATTTCAACTTAACTGTCACTCCTATATGATTTTAGTAGGGATATGGTGATTACATTAAAAGGTCTTCTAATTACTAAGGAGTGCCGACAACTACATGGGTCTTGTACGAGCGAAGCTACTACAAGATAAAACACTTATATAAATGAATGCTCACGATTCAACTTCTGCAACTTGGAGAGACCTTTCATTTAGTATTTCTGGAGATGTACTGCTTCTAATCTCAAGCTTAAACTGATTACACTTCACTACAACTGCCGTTACATCCCGGAACAGAACATAATCATTCTCCTGGAAAAACAAGAGTACATATGTGCTAAAATGATGAATTGGATATCAGAAAAGTTTACTTATTTCATTGAAATGCTTATTGAATATATTCTATATATATAATAAAAAATCATGGTTTTGGTCTTAGGGTCCGATGAGGAGTGAGGAGACCTTTACTTGCTGCTAATAAGAAATAGCAAACTAATGAAAATACTTTTTCTATTTAAAAAAACCTTCAACACTCAACTGCCCACCACCATGGCTGCGACGCGAGGCTGGTAGCGTAGTGGCTTTAGTCACTTAAGCTAGCTAGTGGTGTCTTTAGTCACTAGTTTTTTAAGTACTAGGGCCTTTTGCTCAATCGATGAATACTTGAATGGCAACTGGACTGAAAATGATTTTCAATAGGCCATGGTCTACCATATAAAGTACACCTGTATACGTGTTGTACAATGTATAACGAATCCAAAGTATTCTTTATTTAACAAATTTAATTTAAAATAAACTATCCCTTTAGCAAGAACCTAGGTACGAAAGGTTTGATTTTTTTTTTAAATTATTTATGAAGATCGAAACTAAGTTCAATGAATCCATATGAAAAGATTTAATTTAATTTTGAGCAATGAAATTGGAATTTTCCTGTATTTATTGTCATAACTTGGCTGACATGCTGTAAAACTATTATATTATAATAGTCAGCCAATCAGCTGTATTAATGAATAATTTTGTTGAGAATTTATACCATCCAGAATTAGACACATAAATAAAGAATTTCATTTTTCAAGGTGACTCCTTATGTTGTTGAAATATTATAGCCCGAGATGTCTAAGGCTTAATTTATACAAAGCTGTTTATCAAGTTTCATCACAATATTTCAAATAATAAGCGATATACCAATGTAGTTCCAACTTTTTTCTGATAAGATTACACACACATCATCATGATTACACATTATCATGATTGGGCTCCATAAGATAAGGTAACAACTTGGGTTATCCGTTGTAACTGGACTAATACACAAGCTAATTGTTTGTTCTTTGCATTCAAGCAGAGTCCAGTGGTGCAAATTAAAATTAATTTTTTTAATACTTACCATAAATGGGGTAACTTGAGACAATTTGAAGATACTTTAATGCATACATAATTACAATACTTACAAATACTTTAATACATATTTACCAAATTTCTACCAGGTTGGATTTTTTTAACAAGAAGATGAGAAAATGTATGTAAAAATGTTGAAAGTGTTACAATTCTTCGTAAAGAAGAACTTATAAAGAACTCTTTCTATAAAATTCTTACCTTAAGATTTGAATATTTGTTCAAATCGTAGTAAATGGTTATTTCAGTGGCAAGGTGGCAAGGTTCACCTATCATTCCGATGCATTGCTCCAAGGGAAAGCTTGGGACCAACGTCTTGATGATACTCCCATCAGAAACAGTCACCTTCATGAAAAAATCCAACTCGCTTCGACATTTCAATACCTAGAAGCAAATAAACACCCTCTTAAATCCTACTTAGGTTATGGTAAACAAGTGGTATTTAAAAGTAGCATGTCGATTTACAGCTATAATTTAACTGCTCTTGGAGTCAGTTATTAAATTAATTATTTAAAACATAACAATATTACAAGATATAGTTAAATACCCCCGTTGCAGCAGACCTGTGAGCTCAGCGAATATCTAAATCAATAATAAAATGATAATGATATATGACAAGTTTTATCGTACAGCTAAGCTAAGGGATCATTTTAAGTTTTTATACTTAACAAGCATTATGAGCTGAAAAATGTACATTTCATAATTCATACCTATCCTTACAGCTGTCCTTCCGTTATGCGAACTTTGAAAGCTTGACTCCGCGAACCTCTCACCTCACACAATACAGATGTTCTCATTAGAGGGGAGGGGGATGTTCTGTGGTGCACCGAAAAATTTGGTATGGTATATCTCAACTATAATGTATATAAAGTCCAAGTAATTCATGTACGAACGAAAATTTTCTGCTGATTGCTGCCGGAAATTTGAAACACAGGACTGCTGCCGTAGGGATATTTCTATAACTGTGTTTAAGCTATTTTTATAAGGTACAAGGGATTAAAAAGCTTACTTTTTACACAATATTATTTTAAGGATGAATAGTTTACATTTTAATCTTATGTTTTAGCAAATTTCTTGGTAAATAAAGAATGGGTTTATTTTTAACAGATACGTAAATCTATTCTATTTTTGTTAGCATACAAGTCTGAAAACTATAAAATCAGGAAAAATCCATCAATTAGTATAAAATTAATAAAACACTGTTTGTGTTGTAGCTGAAAGGAAGATGTATGTGGAATTAAAAAGAGTAAAGTATGAAAAAATTTAAACTAAACAAGTTATAGTATGATCAAGTTCTTACTTACTTTACAAAATAAAGTGTATTTATTAGGTTCAATGATATTAGAAAGTAGACTTGTTGTTGCTGGAATAAACACTGACTCGTACCATCTCATTAGGGTTTCAACTCGTCTCGTTTCAACATCTACAAAATAAAATAAAAGAACCAAAATAAAAATAACACAATCTTAAAAATAAAACATAAGATAGAGAAAATAAAAAATCAAAATTTTTATGCAGTTTGTTTTTTTAAACAAAAGAGCAAACCAAAACCTTACACACATTACTGTTAATATAGAAAATGGTTGTGATTAATCTTTATTATTTCTAATTCGCTGAACAAAAAAATTTCTTTGTAAATGTAAGATTTATTTAACCCTTCAAAGTGTTTTGCCCTATGTGATTCCTAACCTTTGTCGCCTGGTTTTAACATATTGCGTACGCTCAGGGATGTTGCGGCGTTGATTGAAGATGGTGGTGAACAATATGGTCAATGTATGTGAATAGAGGTTTTCCATAAATATTTATTTTATGTATGTAATAAATGAAAAAATATAAAATTAGTAAACCATTTGTAAAAACTAAAGGGTAAAACAACAATGTGGGATAAAAACAGAGAAAAGTATTTCCAAAATGTTTTGTGTTTTGATAAAAACTTATCATTGTATAGCTTGAAGCCACTGTAACAATCCAAATGGTGTAAATTAAATTTCCCTTTTTCTTTTCAATCCTAATTCCGTATCTAACACAATCAGTTGACCACGGGCTAATAATAGTCGTACGAATAATTATGATAGCTCCAACAATTGAGGCTGACTAAAACACTCTAAACCACATCTCGGTACAACTGCGCCATAGCTCATTGCCAACATGGCGGATTCATGCGTAAATGTTAAGAGATCGATCCCCGACCGAGGCAATTATATTTTTGTTCAAAGTTAGTGCAAGTTAATAGAAAAATTTTTATGTTACATTAAGGTGTATAAAATAGTTTTTATTTAGATCATACAGACTGTGGTTACATTGAGTACAATAACAAATGTGTTTTAATTTAGCTAATTAACATACACAATACATGTCTTGAGCAAAGCTTGGTTTCCAGGTACTGGTATTTATCAAGTGAAATATATTCTGAAATTGTATTTTGAGTTGCTGTGTAAATTTTGTTGCACGTTTTCATTAGTTTCAACTGTTGGACTTTCATAGTGATGTACTAAAATTATTGTGTTTTGAAACGGATATTAGTTTTGTTTTACAATGACACAAATTAATGAAATGAAATTAAATGAAAAATTCTTTATTTCAATAGGCAAGGTTAGGGTCAGATGGCCCTTTCTTACACTTAACCTGCCTCTAGACATAAATATGATCATAAACATAAACTTATCATAAATTATAAAGAAATATATCCTTAATAAAAATAAAATATAAAAAAGAGAAAACTAATAGGTTGTTTTATTACAAAAATCACACTCAAGCACATCCACCCACATGAGCAACCGCCAGCCGAGACCATTCACTCAAATAACAAAATTTTCAGTAGTGGGATTGATTTTTATTTGGTGAAAGAATTATAAAAATATGCAAGTTAATTGTTGACATTTTGATACAATTATACAAAGGCCCCACTATAAGCTCTAATAAATGCCCGAGGAGATGGTATTCTTCCCCAGAAACTCACACATTGAAGGGTTAATTATAACTTTCGTAAATGATAATTTGCTGTAGATTATAATAGAATGAATTAAAACATGGAAAAGCTTACGTCACTAAATGTTATAGTAGACGCCCGACTATCCGAGGTCCAGACGCCCGATTATCCGAGGTCCAGTTAACCTATTCCTGTCTAATGACGCACACTATACGTCCGCGTACTTTGCTAGACATGAAGTTACTGTTAATTCTTTCACGCTAATGGTGGAAGCGCAGTCGTAGTGAACAGGGCTCGATTTTCTTCCAGTCCCGGAGGTAAGCCTCCGGCCTCCAAATTAACCGAGTTTTCGCACATCAGTTCCAATTACCTCGGATAATCGGGCATCTACTGTACTACCGACTACTCAATCGTCTTAATACATCCAGTTAGTGATTATTATTGTTATTTTCAAGAGAATTATTATAATTATGAATACTTTCCTTTAGTTATAAGTATTTATTACCTGAAATACGTGTGCTCCTATGATACAATAAAGGTTCCAAAGGATTCCTTTTCTTGAACAACACTATGTCCATGGTGGAAAATATGCGTGCATCGACTTCACCGTAATAAACTTCGAGCTGTAATATAAACATTTTTAAATTAAGTTAAGAATAATTTAAGTCCTACCATGAAGAAATTTATGAGTGAACTTCATATCTATTCTTATTATACCACAGGACAAGTTCCATAAAGAAAACACATTCTCCTTTGTAATATTTCCATATCAACACTGAAATTCCCTACTTTTCCACCTCCCACATAATTGGACAGAGGCTGTCTTAGCCACACCCTACTTTTCCACCTCCCACATAATTGGACAGCAGCTGTCCCAGCACACCCTACTTTTCCACCTCCCACATAATTGGACAGAGGCTGTCTTAGCCACACCCTACTTTTCCACCTCCCACATAATTGGACAGAGGCTGTCTCAGCCACACCCTACTTTTCCACCTCCCATATAATTGGACAGAGGCTGTCTTAGCCACACCCAACATTTCCACTTCCCACATAATTGGACAGAGGCTGTCTTAGCCACACCCTACTTTTCCTCCTCCCACATAGTTGGACAGCAGCTGCCCCAGCACACCCTACTTTTCCATCTTCCACATAATTGGACAGCAGCTGTCCCAGCACACCCTACTTTTCCACCTTCCTCATAATTGGACAACAGCTGTCCCAGCACACCCTACTTTTCCATCTTCCACATAATTGGACAGCTTACTTTTCCACCTCCCACATAATTGGACAGCAGCTGTCCCAGCACACCCTACTTTTCCACCTTCCAAATAATTGGACAGCAGCTGTCCCAGCACAGCTTACTTTTCCACCTCCCACATAATTGGACAGCAGCTGTCCCAGCACACCCTACTTTTCCACCTCCCACATAATTGGACAGCAGCTGTACTAGCACACCCTACTTTTCCACCTTCCACATAATTGGACAGAGGCTGTCACAGCCACACCCTACTATTTACCCAACAATATTTTGTAAAGAAACCGTCCCATAGTTGTTGATTGTCCCTTTTTCACAAAATGACAATAATTTTAAAACCTTCAATGAAATTTCGGAAAAAAATTCAAATGATGGGTCATGATAGTTAACAGGAAGGTGATAACTTATCACTTTTTTGTGCAATGTACCACAATATGCATGGCGTACGCTAAACATCCCTAGTGAAATTAATAAACACAATGTATAATTTTTTATTGTTATCTTAAAAGAGTACCAAAATCTTGCACAGCTGCCTTATGATTTTTCTTAGATTTAATTAATTAATAATTTATTATTTTATAAAATTATAATAATTTAATTAATGTTGAAATATACAAGAAGAAAAAGAAAACCAAACTAATACAAACATAATTAAAAACCCATGCTTACAATATACCTTTGCTCGTTGAAGCCTGATCACATCGCCATGTGTAATCTGGTTGATTATGTAGGCTTGTTTTAAAAATACATGCAATCGAACATGCGCACCACTATCATCAACCAGCTGCAGCATCATGTGGTAATTGTTGCTGCTGGTTATGGTTGGTGGCTACAACATCCAAATCAAAATATTTGAATTAATGCATGAAAAATAATGTAAAAGATAGTGACACAAAATTTCATTTTTATTTTACTTCACCTATTCAGTATTAAGCTGACTAATGTAACCTTTTATCTTTCAAAAGATTAATCTGCAAAAAAATCTTTTTTGTGGTGTCGTTATTTTTGTAATTTTTTAAGATCAATGACAGATCACATGATTTTTAAAAAATTAAAAAAAAACAAACTAGGAGGCCAATGTTTATTAATACAGTAATCGCGAATGATGTTTGTAGGCAGGTTAGTAGCGCGCCAGTTGCTGAACGCAGGGTTTAAGCCATGTCGATAGCGATAATGTTAAAAAGCAGAGTAGGGGGAACGATGAGTCACCCTAGTCCCGAGCGCCTACTCTCTGTTTTCTGTGCTATCTGGTGCAAGATCACTGACTTACAAAACAATAAACCTCCCCACCCCACCTGTCCCTACCCACCCCAATAGCCAAAGCATCACATGTAATGTAGTGACAACCCGCAACAGTGGTCAATGTCACCTTTGTTTTGCTTGAGTGACCTAGTATTTCTTGCAACGGTTTGTTTAGTTTCTGTTACTCTACATACTGTACCACTTTACTGTTTTACGTAATTTTAGCGAATTTCCCATAGGGAAGAAGCTATTACTGTAGGTCTCATGGTAAGACTTAAGCCCGGGACCATGTTATTTTTTCTTCTTTAGGTGCCTAGAGACCAAAAACAATAGTCGTTAAAATTTGTATATATATATATATGAGTGTGTATCTATGTATATATATATGTGTGTCTGTGAACACGATAACTCTCGTAAAAATAGTCCGATCGAGACCAAATTTGGTAGAAACGTGTATTCCTGCATTTGCTCGAATGAGTTCTTAAACCAGACATATCGGGCAATCGGAATGGGTAGTTTGGGGGGGGGTTGTACTCTAAAATTGGGTTTTTTTGAGTTTTTCATAAGTAATTTAATGCAATTTTAAATTTTGTCTTTCACCATTAGAATCAGCTTACAAAACTACACAATTTAGTTCCTTGAAGTTTTTCTCTATTTCCAACGGTTAACGAGATATTAAAAAATCTAAACACAGTACGTTGTATTTTGGGGCTCCAATGTTAATCTTATGGAGGATAAAGAAAAATTAATATTTCACTTATCAATCAATATTTTT
Source organism: Nephotettix cincticeps (assembly GCA_023375725.1). Lineage (NCBI taxonomy): Eukaryota > Metazoa > Arthropoda > Insecta > Hemiptera > Cicadellidae > Nephotettix > Nephotettix cincticeps. The sequence continues at coordinate 1,030,034 of CM041789.1, forward strand.
GGATTAAACTTGGTATTTACCTTAATGTGGTTAAAACTCATCCATTTATGCTTAAAATCATAGTTTATGTGTTTATCATGGCAGCTAACCTGCATACTCTTTTCCTATGTTAATCATATAGAGTTTAGGTAAACTCCTTTATTTATGGACAGATGTTGATGAAACTTGATATAAATGGTCAAAATATAAATTGTTTATGCTAGAAATGCCTACTTTCAGTGTTCCTCACAGCAGCTAAACTGCATACTCTTTTCCCATATTAATATTATGGAGAATACGCAAATAACCAACTCATATATTTGTCGACAGATATTGATCAATCTTGATATATAATATTATTATTATATTATTGATTTAAAAATTCACTGAGTACACAGGTCTGATGTGACGGGGTATTTGAGTTTTGATGTTATTAGAGTGTTAGTATTACAACCAAAATTATGTTTTTATATTTATTATCCGGATTTTTTGCTATCCCGATTGGCTGTTGCCACATTGGTCCAGAGATGAGACAGTTTACTGTACGTCCATTTCAAATGCTGATTTTTTTTAAATTATGCGAACATAAATTATTTGTAGTATTTAATTTCACCCTTTCCACTTCCTATATGATTAACAGCTACTTTCCTTTAGTTTACAAATTATCATAAGTTCATTGTATATTTCATTTTATTTTAGAGGCTACTTAATTTTACATATGATGTGTTACATCATTTTTGATTTTAGAAAAACGTTTAAAAATTAAAAGGGCTACAGTATATTTAACAAGAACCTAATATACACTCTATTTTGTTTTCTTGTCTTGATGTAAGGAATCTATTGATAGAGTTTATCAATGAAGTTTGGCATAAATCAATCAGAGCTAAAAAAATCAGCTTGAAGGACATTATGAAATTGTAATCTAAGGTTAGTTTAAAAACATAAATAATAAAAAATAATCCAGCAGCTTATTCTTTATATTTACCTTTGTAATCTCATCTACGACGGCAAAGAAATTTACTCTATTGCATTTAGTAACATCTGCAGATTTAATACTGTTGATGGATTTGTAGGTGTATAAAGGATTGGCAACCTCAGTGTTGGCTGGTTTCTTGGGGTTTCCAAGATCTGTATGTCCCATAGATGATTGAATTCCAGCATCAGTGGTTCCCAACTGGTTGCTACTTTCGTCATCGTTTGACTTTCCTCCCATTTCCTGGAAAATTAAACTGGTAAATGTTTGTTTATTATTGGATTTTCTTGGGGTTTCCAACATCTGTATGTCCCACAGATGACAATATGATGATGATGTGTTGATAATATTTTGAGTAAACGAGTAGGGCACACAGGAATGCACTGTGACGGAAATTTAAAACATGGAAGCCTCGCACCGGTTTAAAAAGTTATGAAACCAGGATGAAAAACTTATGTTTATTTTCAATTTTGTATTGTATTGTTTATTTTCAGTATTGCATGTTACCACAAAAGGTTTGCACAATTCCATTCAGATCTTTAGTGGCAAAATTTTACTTTATAGGCCTCAAAGCTTAATATTCTTTTATTTGGTATAGCAGAGATTAGAGTTGGTTCGTGGGTTTTTATATTTATGTGTTGAGTTATAGATTTACCTTGCCCACGACTTTGTCAACATTTTGTAGCAATCAATATATTCTTAACTTTTGATCGTTCAGTCATTCATTGTAGCCGTGTCAACGATCCTCTGTGAACGGCTTTGGGTCCTTTGATAACTGTGTTTGTAATTCTGGGCCTCTTAGCCCTCTTATAAAGTGTAAATCCAAAAATATTTCACTGTGCACTGATTTCTCACTGATTATCCAGGCATCGGTTATTCGGATGATCGGTTATATCCAGACGTCTCGAAGGTAGTATAATAATATTTTTTAAACTGGCCCGAGGTTTCCATGTTTTTAATTTCCCTCACAGTGCATTCCCGTGTGCCCTGCTCGTTTATTCAAAACTTATGAAGTGGCTGAAATAATAAAATAAATAATGCCTTTATTTCAAGTGGTCTTCAGTTTACACTGGTTTACAAGACAGCTCACGTCATTAACAGTAACAATTAAATAAATAATAGAAAAGTATGTTCTTAACCCTAGGAGTGGCCAACTGTCGAAATTTGACTGTATTGCGAGGCGGTGTGGAGTGGCCTGTTGACAGTATGGGTCATAATATTAGTTCCGTTTAATAGACGACTTTCTGAACTTTCATTTTAATATATAAATGAATATTTTGCAAGCTCTGTAACACTGAGATGCCGATTAGAAATGTAACAAATTTTGCAGTGCGATATCAGACGACGATGCACCTACATGGTCAAAACATGTGTTTTAATTGTCTTGGCTCGGGTAATTTTTGTTGCAGAATGTAGCAAGTGGTAATAATGGATAGAAAAATAATTGCCCTTTGATTTGATGTAAATTTCTTCTATAAAATCGCTATAGCTATGAATTTATGAGTTTTTGAAACCACGTTATTTTTAAAAAGCTGAAAAGTGGCCAACTGTTTTCAAGAGTATGGAAAACACGTTGTTATAACTTTAATATAATACCCCTGTCGCAGCAGATCTGCGTACTCAGCAAATTTCCAACTCAATAATATAAAAATAATAATATATGACAAGTTTTATAAATATCTGTCGATAAATATGAGAATTATTTGCCTATTCTCCATAAGATTAACATGGGAAAGTGTGCAGGTTTGCTGCTGTGAGGAACACTGAAAGTAGGCATTTCTATCAAAAAAACTTTTTATTTTTAACATTTATACCAACTTTTATCAACATAGGTCCATAAATAAAGGAGTTTGCCTATTCTCTATATGATGTGTTTAGATTTTTTAATATTGCGTTAACCGTAGGAGATAGAGAAAAACTTCAAGGAACTAAATTGTGTAGTTTTATAAGCTGATTTTAATGGTGAAAGATAAAATTTAAAATTTTAACGACTATTGTTATTGGTCTCTGGGCACCTAAAGATGAAAAATAACATAGTCCTGGGCTTAAGTCTTGCCATGAGACCTACGGTAATAGCTTCTTTCCTATGGGAAATTCGCTAAAAGGAATAAATGTTTCAAATGGTTCAGCTTCTTACCAACTGGCTAGCTACTGTTCCAGTTCCACTTCGTTTTCTAGCAAACCAAAACGACGATTCTTCAGTTCCACATACTAATACATATTTTTTAACTGTGCTAGGCTCACTTTCAAATGCCGAATCATAAAAGATAATTGGATCATAAAAAGCTACTCTGTCACCAGTCTGAGGAGAAAGTGCAACTAATTCTTCTGCAAGATGTTTCTTTAGCACAGCCTTGAATTTTATACCATACTCATAGTTGGGAAGAACTGGAAACAATAAATTAGTTAATAGGTTTAAATATACATTAGAACCACGCATATTTGACCATCACAGGACTGGGCCATTGTCGGAAACGCCAGTCAGATATCGGGAGGAGCAAATAATAAACACACACAGGGAATCAACACATTCCCTAGGAAAAGAAACATAGCTATGCACCATTGTAATAAACCTTTGTGTAATTATATTACATCAATTAAAACATTAAGACATAAGTATAATTCAGAAAAATAGTAATATTTATATGTAATTTAAGAATAAGTATTTTATGTTTTGTCATGCTCGGCAACGACAGAAGCGTGAGAAACATAGATAAAAGGGCAGACGAAACGGTTAATTATCGGGAGGAGTCGGCTATCATGAGGTCGGATATGGGAGGTTCTACAACCCACAGAACACAGTAACATATGTAGTAAATTTCAAAATATGAATACAGTAATAATTATAACACAATAAATCATCGTATTAAATGTAACAAAGGTAATTCAAAGAAGAAACCAACTACTTACAAAAGTATCCAATTTATTATTCACCTCACCAAACAGTTAAAAAAAAAACCAATTACACCAGAGTCCTGGTAGTCCGAACGTCTGGCTAATCCAAACTACCTGATGGGGCAAAAGGTTACTGAGTTTAAATCAAAAACCCAGCAATGTATAACACTTATTACTGAATTATAACACTTAAATCTACAGCACGGTATCCCTAATTATATAGTACCACGAACACCATGTTAATTAAATACAATAACTTACTTTTAGCGAATTTCCCATAGGGAATAAGCTATTACCGTAGGTCTCATGGTGAGACTTAAGCCCGGGACCATGTTATTTTTTCTTCTTTAGGTGCCCAGAGTCCAAAAACAATAGTCGTTAAAATTTATATATATATATATGTATATATGTATATATATATGTGTCTGTGAACACGATAACTCTCGTAAAAATGGTCCGATCAAGACCAAATTTGGTAGAGACGTGTATTCCTACAATTGCTCGGACGAGTTCGTAAACCAGACATATCGGTCAATGGGAACGGGTAGTTTGGGGGGGGTTTTGTACCCCAAAAAGGGATTTTTTGCGTTTTTCACATGTAATTTTTTAAAATTTCTAATTTTATATTTCACCATTGGAATCAGCTTAAAAAACTACACAATTAAGTTCCTTAAAGTTTTTCTCTATCTCCAACGGTTACCGAGATATTAAAAAAATCTAAAGACAGTACATTGTATCGTGGGGCTCCAATGTTAATCTTATGGAGGATAGGAAAAAACTAATATTTCCCATATTAATGAATATTTTTGGATAAAATTTGATATTTAGCTTCATGTGGTTGAGATCTATCCATTTATGCTTAAAAATCATAGTTTATGTGTTTATCATGGCAGCAAACCTGCATACTCTTTTCCCATAATAATCATATAGGGAATAGGCAAACTCCTTTATTTATGGACAGATGTTGATGAAAGTTGGTATAAATGTTAAGAAAAAAATTATTTATGGTAGAAATGCCTAATTTCAGTGTTCCTCACAGCAGCAAACCTGCACACTCTTTGCCATGTTAATCTTATGGAGAATAGGCAAATAATTCTCATGTTTATGGACAGATTTTTTTAAAACTTGTCATATATTATTGATTTGGAAATTCGCTGAGTACGCAGGTCTGCTGCGACGGGGGTATTTTGAATACAGTATTGCTGAGAGTTAAAACATTTCTAATATTTTAAAATAAAATAAGCTGACGGCAATTAATTTTCTCCCACCCCTTAATTAATTAGAATAATACTGTAATAGTAAACTTAGAGTATGACAGCAAAAATTTAAAAATATAAAAAACTAGCTGACTGGGCGAACTTTGTAACCCCCAAAAGTAAACACGTGTTAACAATGTTAACTTTAAGATTGGCCATGTTCCAAAGTCGAATAGCATTATGGCTTCATTGTGAAAGATTAGATTTTCCGGGCCACTGCACTGTTAATAACAATCCTGAAAGGATAAGACTTATTAATAACATTCCCACAACACAAATAAATCTAAAAGGATAAATTCACAATTTTCCAATCCAACATAAACCCAAACCAAACCTAATTGCACTACGGCTTTTATAGGAAAGATTAAAATTTTCTGAACCATGGCATTGTTTATAATAATACTCACATAATCTAACATTCAATAATTCCACTCGCACAAAACAAAAAACAACTAATAATTACACTTTACATCTATACTTGTTTTAACCTGTTGAGGAGTAACGACAAATGGACCCATTTGAGTACGCCCGTCATGTGACGTATGTTTCCTCGTGAGAATCCACGTCATATGACAGGATGACGGTTATTTGATATTTCTTAAAATATTACTAATAAATTAAAAATGTATAATGTTTTATTACACCTGAAAACATTTAAGTAAAAAATTACTATTTAAAAACGAATAATTTATAACTGATGCGTAATTTACTAGGCACGGTAAATTATAGTTATGAGCTTGGTATCGTCGATGTTTCTCGAGAATTGGCTTATAGCGCCAATGTGATGGTGTGTGCGCTACTTAGTGTTCAACTGATCTTCTATCTGTTACGTTATCCTAGTGGTTTTTGTTGCCGTTTAGCTATTGACTTCTTTGTAATGGCCAATAATGGGTGATTACCGCCATACCCGCATCATTGTTTTGAAATATATCACACCCAAAACACGTTCTAAGAGATTTAAATAATATGAAAAATGTCAAAATGTGTTTTAATAGGCTTTTTTATCCATTTATTGTAGTAATAAAATATATTTAATGAAATCCATAATTTTTTTCTTACTCCCGGGGGTACTGTTTGTGGCAATACACCTACTCTACGTAGCACTGATATCAGCCCCGTCACATGATGGGCTTACTCCTCAACAGGTTAAAACAATCACAAAAATTCACTAAAAAGACACACAACAACATTAGCTGTCGACTGGTAAAAATGAAGCAACACAAAATCAGCTCTTAATAAAATATTCACATTATTGATGCATGCTCAAAATATATGATCAAAATACATCATGTCTTTTCCTCATAAGCTTAACATATACAAACTTTGCAGGCCAGTGGGGCTTAGCCCTAAGTTTAAATACAATACTGAATATGCATGCCTACAGCCTACTCAAAGTAGAGACGAATCCAAAACATTTAAGATCATTAAAATTGGTCCAGTCCTGCTTAAGTTATAAATGATGTAACTAACACAACTTTGTTTTAAATATTTGGATTTAATTTTTTTAGTTATGACATTTATTGACCCTTTTACATTAATTATATACAAAATAAAAAAATAAGTACATAAACCCCTAAAAGTATGAGCGTGGTAAGTAAAACTGTTCATTTTGTACAGTATTTATTTACTTTATAGTTTTAAATTGTGGATTGATACAGAAGTCCTTGAATAGCAAATCACATTGCTAATGGAAAGTAAACCATCAGCTGTTTTGATGGTAGAAAATTTGTAAACAAACTTATTCCCCAGAAGGTTAAACTCCATAAAATGGAAAATTATGGAGTTTTCAAAAAATGTTTCAACTTCCCACACACATATGGAGCAACTTCCTAAAATTTCATTGTGATTGGATGAGTAGTTTAGCAACTACATACATTCATTTTTATATATAGAGATATACTTACTTTGTTTAATCAGTAATATGTAGAGTTTTTGTTCAGGTAAATAACTCATGACCTTGACTATTTTTCCCTGCAAAAAATTTGACTTTTACATTTTGTGGCTGAAAATTGTGAATTATATACGTGCCACCCTCTCCAGCAACACCAAAACCTTAGTCATATAGTCCAAAAACCCTACATAACTTACCTAAACTCTCCACAACCTATTCTTAATCTTAAATACAACCAGGCCTCAAATCTAACCTATATCTTAAACCCACATTCATGCTGTGGGTCTGTCTGGATGACAGGGCACTCAATGTCCTCAGCACCTTATCATTTAAGGACTAAGTGAAGACGATACGGATGTAAGTGGGAATTCAGTCAATCAAATGTGAGGTAGGCTTAGCCTTTGCTATCTCCGTATACTCGTATTATGTGCCCATTTTGTGTATCCATTAACTTAAGATACAAAGGTGATTATATAAAACTACTGCGCTCTAAGTATTGAATATACTTTGATTTGTGAAATTTAACTCTTGCAAACTCATCTTCAAACTAAAATAATAGTGGGAAAATGTTAAAATTGAAAATTATTCATATAAAAAAATTGAATAGTTTTCATTGAATTGAATAGTTTGAATAATAATTGAAAGCTCTTCAGAAATAAACTATGACTATACAAAATACTGACCTAGTTCAGATACACAAGATGCGGAAGTCTAAAATCTAATTATATTTTTTTATCAAGAAAATGTATCTATATAATTAATATTGGAATTTTATTCTGTGCATGCTTGGAAATACCACATTAATTCTGTTGTCATTTTTAAGTTTTACTCCCCTGGACAGACAAAATGGATCTTATCTCAATTTCTTTCAGTAAGACTGTTACGCCACAGAAGGCAAATATCCTATCTTCTTTGTAAAAACAATAGCACCCACTATGATGAAACCTTTTTACATTCACTTATACTATTTGGAGAAGGGGTTTTATGGTTTGAAAAGACAAACATCATTTCAAATAAAGTGATGAACTCTCCCAACGCCAGTTATGAGCAATATTTGACACATTTTATCTAAGCTATACTATTCGTCGAAAATGGAAATTTATAAAATCACTGAACAACGTATCAACCCCAAGTTTTTGGTGAAGCTCAATAAAAGTTCTCTAGAAAATACTGAAATGTTGACGGCTATTTGTGGTGATAATGCTCTGAAGTGTATTCAGCGCTTTAAAGATGTTCATCAAGACTGATGTGAAAAGAATGATGCGAGAACAGGACAGTTTCAATAAAAATAAAAAATATATATACACATAATATATATTTGTAATTTTTAAATATTTTAAATTTTTTCTTTTGCAATTAATTAGAATTAGTTTAAAAAGATACACAATTTGGTACCGTAAAGTTTTGCTCTATGTCCAATGGTTACTGGGATATTAAAATACCCCCGTCGCAGCAGATCTGCGTACTCAGCGAATTTTCAAATCAATAATATAATAATAATAATATATGACAAGTTTTATAAAAATCTGTCCATAAACATGAGACATTTACCTTTCTTCATAGAGAGATTAACATGGGAAAAAGTGTGCAGGTTAGCTGCTGTGAGGAACACTGAAAGTAGTCATTTCTACCATAAATAGTTTTTATCTTAGCATTTATACCAACTTTCATCAACATCTGTCCATAAATAAAGGAGTTTGCCTATTCCCTATATGATTAATATGGGAAAAGAGTATGCAGGTTTGCTGCCATGATAAACACATAAACTATAATTTTTAAGTATAAATGGATAGATTTCAACCACGTGAAGTTAAATATCAAGTTTTATCCAAAAATATTGATTAATATGGGAAATATTAATTTTTCCCTTTCCTCCATAAGATTAACATTGAAGCCCCACAATACAATGTACTGTGTTTAGATTTTTTAATATCTCGGTAACCGTTGGAGATAGAGAAAAACTTTAAGAAACTTAATTGTGTAGTTTTTTAAGCTGATTCCAATGGTGAAATTAGCAATAAAATTAGAAATATTTAAAATTACATGTGAAAACGCAAAAAACCCCATTTTGGGGTACAAAACCCCCCCAAACTACCTGTTCTTATTGACCGATATGTCTGGTTTACGAACTCGTCCGAGCATTTGTGGAATACACGTCTCTACCAAATTTGGTCTTGATCGGACCATTTTTACGCGAGTTATCGTGCTAACAGACACACATATATATATATATATATATATATATATATATATATACCACTTGATAATGGACTGAAGTCTGAAACATGTTGTGAATTTTTAAATAAAATAATTTCTCAAACAAAAAAAAAGGGTACTAAGTTATGCATAATTATTTAATATATATATATATATATAAATTTTAACGACTATTGTTTTTGGTCTCTGGGCACCTAAAGAAGAAAAAATAACATGGTCCCGGGCTTAACTCTTGCCATGAGACCTACGGTAATAGCTTCTTCCCTATGGGAAATTCGCTAAAACTAAACACAGTGTGTTGTATTTTCTTGCTCCAATTTTTCTTATTGAGGATATAGAAACATTAATATTTACTTATTAACTTATTAACCTGTATTTTTGTATGAAACTTGATATTTAGTTTTATGTGGTTGAGATCCATCAATTTATTCTTATAAGTCATAATTTATGTGTTTATCATGGCAGCTAATCTACATTCTTTTTTGTCCTGTTAATCATATGTAGAGTAGGCAAAATCTCTGATTTATCAACATATTATATTGTTCAAACTTGTTATATAATATATTATTATTCTTATACTATTGATTTGGAAATTCACTGAGTGCACAGGTCTGCTGCAACAGAGGGTATTTTTGTATTCAGGAAACCTTAAAATGAACATTTCCATTCTCAGCTCTGATAAAAAAATAATGCCTTTACATTTTAGCGAATTTCCCATAGGGAAGAAGCTATTACCGTAGGTCTCATGGTAAGACTTAAGCCCGAGACCATGTTATTTTTTCGTCTTTAGGTGCCCAGAGTCCAAAAACAATAGTCGTTAAAATTTTTATATATATATATGTATATATATATATATATATATATATATGTGTGTGTGTCTGTTAGCACGATAACTCTCGTAAAAATGGTCCGATTGAGACCAAATTTGGTAGAGAGGTGTATTCCTACAACTGCTTGGACGAGTTCGTAAACCAGACATATCGGTCAATGGGAACGGGTAGTTTGGGGGGGTTTTGTACCCCAAAATGGGGTTTTTGCGTTTTTCACATGTAATTTTTAAAAATTTCTAATTTTATATTTCACCATTGGAATCAGCTTAAAAAACTACACAATTAAGTTCCTTAAAGTTTTTCTCTATCTTCAACGGTTACCGAGATATAAAAAAATCTAAACACAGTACGTTGTATTGTGGGGCTCCAATGTTAATCTTATGGAGGATAGGGAAAAATTAATATTTCCCATATTAATCAATATTTTTGGATAAAACTTGATTTTTGGCTTTATGTGGTTGATATCTATCCATTTATGCTTAAAAATCATAGTTTATGTGTTTATCATGGCAGCAAACCTGCATACTCTTTTCCCATTTAATCATATAGGGAATAGGCAAACTCCTTTATTTATGGACAGATGTTGATGAAAGTTGGTATAAATGTTAAGATAAAAATTATTTATGGTAGAAATGACTTCTTTCAGTGTTCCTCACAGCAGCTAACCTGCACATTCTTTCCTATGTTAATCTTATGGAGAATAGGCAAATAATTCTCATGTTTTTGGACTTATTTTTATAAATCTTGTCATATATTAAATTATTGATTTGGAAATTCGCTGAGTACGCAGGTCTGCTGCGACGGGGGTATTTTGAATTGGTACCTACCCAGGTAGGTTTGTTATAAACCCAATATAAATGAGAAATGAAAAATGAGACGATTGTGGCGCGATCTTGTAGTCTAGTTACTGATTAAGGCTGACATTTCCTAAGACATGACTGTTAATTCATAGCCCAACAGCCAACGGCATCTAAAGGACCTACAGTTGGATGTGGGATTCGCACCACTTTTTTGCCTCTGAATTACAAACTGGGCTAATTATAAGGATTATCTTTGCAGATTTAATAGAATGGACGTTAATCTACACTAGGGAATATCCAGAGCTCACACCACAGCTCATAACTATCCACAAATCAAGACCTTCCAGTAGCTGGATTACTGGACATGTCACGTCCCAGTCAAAAAATAGGCTACTTATTTAGAGATGTAAAATACCCGGGTATTTAAAACTTGGGGTAAATAGCCAAAATAGGTAAATACTCGGATATTTATAAAAATAAAGGAATTAATTTATAATTACTCCAGACGATGTTGTTTCTATTAATGTGTAATATTTAAGATATGGTAGTATAGTCCTACAGCAATCTGTAACTTGTTTAACCAATATATATTAATGTATAATTTTATGCTAAAATTTATAATTACACCGGTTGTTTTTTACATGTAAAACAAACTGTTATTCCCCTTGATTTTGTTACTGTACACCCTTTTTCTGATATTTCAAAGACAGTTTAATATTTACAATCTTAAAATGAATGATTTTAAATTTGTGGTAACAGAAGATGTTGGCAATGTGGAAGTTGGGTGACTGGGCCCAATGAGGCACCTGTGAATTTTAAAATAATTGGAACTAAAATTATGTAGTGGCTGTCTAGGATGAATATAAATGGACACTGGTGTATGGTTATTTTACAAAAATTTATTACATTTTGGTTAAATTTTAAAAAATTCTTTAACACATTGTTGTTGTTAGATATTATCTTGCCTCAAAAGATAATTGTCCTCAATATATTAATATTTAATCCACTTCAATTACTTGTATTAAAAACAAAATAATTAACACCCTCATGCTGTTGCTTGTTAGATTTATTCCTTGGTGCTTGCTGTAAGCAAATCCAGTATTGCTCTGCTCTGTCCTGTAGTCAAGTCTTGGTGTCAGTCCAATAGCCAAAATGAAGGGTATATAATACCCTTTTAACCCCTTTTTTGGTTTTAACTAAAAGTTAGTTACGGAAATGGCAAACTGTCCAGGTATTTTAAGCCAAGTATGAATGAGAAATGCACAAGATGATTGTGGCACACTCTTCTAGTCTTGTTTGTTACTGGCTAAGGCTTACATGTTTCTTACACAGAACTTTTAATTAATAGCTCTACAGTCAAAGGCGTATCTAAGGGACCTACAGTTTAATGTGGAGTTTGAACCACTGCCTCTGAATTACGAACTGGTCTAATTATGGGGATAATATTTGCAAATGGACTTCATGGACAAATGGAGTATTCAATAGTGCGGGCGTTATTCCACATCAGAGAACATTACATCCACCGACCATGCTTATAAACTATCCACAATTCATGACCTTCAGGTAGCTGAATTACAGGACACGCCACCACAGCCCACATTATATCATCAGTCATAGCCTACAAATGCAAAGTGATCGACTTTAGACTGAACAAATGTTCTATCCAAACAAAATTTTAATCAAGTAAAATAAATTGTCAATATCAACCGTTGTACAAAATGTCGAATCAGTTATTTTTATTTTACACTTACCACAATTAGTGCATTTTGTCTCGGGTTCCTCTTTTGATCTTCTATGGAATTGTGAAATACGACACGATGGCCTGCAATAACATCTTCACTAAAGGTTTTAATTGACGGATCAATGCGCTTTACGATATTTATCACCATTTGTGATAACAATGATAATGATAGTAAATTCAAACCAATGAACCTGAAAATGTGTATTGAATGGAGTACAGTGTTGCCAGGTGGAAAAAAATACTTTTTCCCTCTTTGAAGAACAAATATTTCCCACTCACTCCCAAATTTCCCCACTCGCAATGTAAATCGGCCTATTCATAACAGTTATATAGTGTGATGTTACTTTATAAAAATATGCGGAACTGAATATAAATAGATATGAAATGTAGTTATGATGTCACAGTATTTGGTAGATTCTCTCTTTAAATGTTCACACTAACATTTAAATTAAAATGAAATGTTATTTACATTAACTAATTACACTTCTTTTGGTTTGAATATTTGCCTTAACAGTACATTGTTATATGTCACACACCATAAATACTAAATAAGAACACTAAATTAAAAGAAAAATTAAATCAAATCAAAATGCCTTTTATTAAGAGCATCTCTCAGTACAATCACTGTTTTACAAATTAATTCGTGACATTTATATGCTACTTATTTACTAAAAAATAAATTTACACATCAGTATATACATAAAAATGATACAATGTACAATATTTGGAATTATAGTGGTATTACAGGTTTTTGAATTCTTTTAATTTCGTCCTGAAGGTTGTAGTTGACAGAGCTTTTAGGTTTTGGGGGAGGCCATTATACAATTTTGGCCCAAAATATGAAAACGCCCTCGTACCCATCTCCAAATTGAATTTAAGAAAATGAAATATGTCGTCCATGGTGGGTATAGGTGCTACACAGTAATAATAAATGAAACATAGCAAACATAAGTGAAGAAGAAGTGTTAAAATCAATGAGGACAATGAAAGTAGATTCTGCTCCAGGGCCATAAAAGGTACTTATTAGAGCAATAAAAGTTAAAATGGATGCAAAAGTTCCTTTTTTAATTTTATCTAGGATGCGCAAAAGCTTTGAGATTGCATTAAAAAATGATTACATTTGCTTCCCTGTGGGAAATACGTTAGACCATGGATATGTCTAATGGCAACGTTTTCACTTCATCTAAACAGCTGTTCTTATTCTTTTATATTAAAAATTAAATACTATAACTCTGGTAGTTTCTATGGAAATCTGTTACATATTATCCATCATAAAAACCGCCAACACCCCCCCCCCCAGAGCTAAGACATATCCATGTCAAAAAATGAATTTAAAAAATGAAATTGAAAACATCTTATTCCATGTCGTATACATCAGCTAATATGGATATGTCTAAAGGGAATGTTTCCAGTTCATATAAACAGCTGTTCTTTTTCTTATGTATTAAAATGCAATACAATTATAGCTATAGTAGTTTCTGTGGACGAAGGATGAAATTTGTTTTGCGTTACACATCAACACTAACACCCCCCTTCCCCAGAGCATAGACATAACTATGTTAAAAATTAATTTACTACATAATAATATAATTAGCTCTATAATCTTGTTAGTTCAAACCACACATAACATTGTAACGTTTTACAACAGTAAGTAATTTGGTGCGTGACAACCGAGAATCACGCAAACGTTCGAGACTGCCCGTGTCACAATCACAATCCGTGTGACAATAAGTGTCATTATACCCAATCGTATGTGACTATCCCTCCTGATAATATTCATGTAATTTGTATCCAATGAAGATTAATCAGTCAGTGAACATTTGGTAAAGCATTTGAAAGTCACCAGCTCGGCCCTGGGTAAAACCTTTGTAAACCTTTGTAAAGGGTGATGCTGGACCGAGCTACTAGTATTTCTTTTTTACAATTGATTTTTGGGCCTTCGCTCACCAAATATATGTTTAAGATTGCTAAAACCCCGTTAAGACAATCCGTTTTCCTCCTCCCGTGTTGGTTAGGTCATTGTGTTTATGCGTGAGGAGGGTGCAGGTATCAGATTTAGATTTTTTTGTGACAAGATTTTATTTCGCTATCCAAATATATTTAACTAAGGCCCAAGAGGTATGTTTTAGAGATAGAAATCTTCACCCAAGAAGCATGACATCGTTTCGTAGCAGTACTTATTTTGTTGTACTACTGCACTAAAATGTGCTCTCTTTCCTATTTTCTTAATACTTCTACAGTACGGTATTTAGAAGCCTAACATATAAAACAAAGTTGGGTTAGTTACAACACGTATAACTCGAGAACGGCTCGATCGATTTTAATTATCTTAAATTTGTTAATTCGTCTCTGCTCCGAGCAGGATATAGACACATATTAATTTTTGTATTTTAACCTTAGGGTTAAGCCCCATTGCCTCAAAAACTTTGATCCCTACATTAATAATGTGAATATTTTATTAACAGCTGATTTTGTGTTGATTTGTTTTCACCAGTCGACAGCTAACGTCATTGTGCGTCATTTTCAGCGAATGTTTGTGATTGTTTTAAAAAATTTACTAGTTATAGATTACTGGTTGGTTTGTTTGTCAATAAGACAATAATAAGATAAATAACAGGTTACTAACCTTAATATCCGTCGATCCAATTCAACTTGTCAATATTGTCTGTAACAAGTTGAATTGGATCGACGGATATTAAGGTTAGTAACCTGTTATTTATTATCCACCAATTCAGGAGGCTTACAAATAAAATGAATAAAATAATAAGATATTATTATTGTTATCATTTACCATAGATATGTTGAAACACTCTAAATATTTTAAATGGCTGCCATTTTGGTTAGGGGAAAGATATCAACGTCGGATTCGCACCATTCTATTTCTTTTAAGAAATTTTGGGCTACCCCACACTCCACTATCCCAAAGGGTGAAAATTTTCAAAATAAAAATCATCAATAGCCCCTCACATCGGAGAAGTTTACCGCAAACCGATTTCAAATATATATAACAGTAAAAAAGATAAGAGGGGTGCAAGTTACTTTTCAATCTCCCTGTAGATATAATTGATAAGAAATATATTGGAAAATATTACGGATAAAATAATCATCTGGTCAATGACATCATCCGATCATCCTGATCAGTGATCAGAGTCTATAGTGCACCAATATCCTCATGACTTTTAATCTACAGTAATCACGATATAATAATATCTATCATATTATTTGTATCGGGCAAAAATTATTTTTCAATAAGTTTACAGTGAAAGGTAAAACGTTGCAGAGGTCGATTAAACAATGAAAAGTGTCGCGACAAAGAAGCGTGGCCCTACAAATGGGGCGATTACTGCGTCATGAATGAGCAACAAGCCTTGCAGGTCAAGAGAATGTCAATAATATTACCCCTCATTAGCTGCTAAGCGGTAGATTGGTAAATTGAAAAGGCTACATTAAACAATGTTAGGTGTCGCGACAAAGGAGCGTGGCCCTACAAAGGGGACGATTACTGCATCGTGAATGAGCAACAAGCCTTGCAGGGCAAGAGAATGTCAATAATATTACCCCTCATTAGCTGCTAAGCGGTAGATTGGTAAATTGAAAAGGCTACATTAAACAATGTTAGGTGTCGCGACAAAGGAGCGTGGCCCTACAAAGGGGACGATTACTGCATCGTGAATGAGCAACAAGCCTTGCAGGTCAAGAGAATGTCAATAATATTACCCCTCATTAGCTGCTAGGGCGGTAGATTGGTAGATTGAAAAGGCTACATCAAACAACTTGTGGGAGATATTTAACTATATTATAACATTACGATATTCATGTTAGATATCAAGTTAGATTGTCATCTGAATCTAACTCGTTGTTAACTTGTTGATTGGATCTTCTTAGCTAGATCAATAGGCTCTACCTAACATTTCAATTTTCATTAAAAATCCACGTTTTTAGCCCATGCGCTGCTGGACATGACATAAGACTATACTACACACGAAAATTCCACAAGACAGCTCAAAGATATAAAAGATAATTGTTCAATATTTAGAATATTTTTGGGTGTTAAAACACCTATGTCAAGTCCATGTGGGGTGGAGGTCAGGTCTAGGTCAAGGTAGGGTGGAGGGCATCCTTAGGGGTGGGGTGGAGGTCAGGTCAAGGTCAAGGTAGGGTGGAGGGCATCCTTAGGGGTGGGGTGGAATTTAGAAATTTATAATATTAATGATCATAACGAAAGTATTGATCTTTTCCTGCTCTCTTTCCAAACAATGAAATGTCATACTCTGGAATACCTCTGAGCTGAAAACATCCCAAGAACATGTTTTTATCCTTTCTAACATATAAATTTTACGAAAACGCGAAAAAATCCTCATTGAAGACCTAAATACTGGCATTGGTCTAAAATACCAACAGACCCGTTGCATCACCACTGGCTAATGTATTAATCTTGTTTAGCTGTGATGTGGGGCATGAATTCATGCGAAAATGAAAGTTGGGGAGAGTGACGTCATCTAATTTCAAAACACCCCTCCACCTCCCCTCCACCCACCTCATCCACCAGCTGAGACCGCATCCATATCCTCCTGCCAACATTGAGCTCTTTGTTCCCCAACAAAACCACGCTGGACCAATCACAAACCACTGTTCCTCCAGTTGCAAAAACATTCCTAATGTTTATACTATTTTCACAAAACGACTATGTAATACTAGTCATCATCGAACATAAATTTTAAACTTACCTGCTAGAAAATTTTGAACAAATTAAGGGTTTTTTTGAGTTTTTAAAATTGTAATACAAATTCAAATAAAACTGGCAAATAATAACGATGAGTTATATTTCAAAAGTCAGAAATTTAACAATTTCATAGTTTGTTTTAGACTATAGAAACACATTTAAATTCCTTCCACCACTTTGTAATACGGTTTATATACAATTTTACATCTTAAATATTAATTGTTAATAGTCTTATGTCATCATCGATTTTATGGTATTCTTAAGTTTTGTTATAATCCTATAGTTTTTAAATTTAAATTTTTAATCTTTTATTATTGTTATACATTGTTATAACTACTGTATCTGTAATTAATACCATTATCTTATTATATCTTAGAAAATATTCGATTTGACATCATCTTGACTATTATTATAAATCATAAAAATGTTGATACTTCATTTTTTATTCTCAAACTTAGAATCATATGATTCAATTTTAAGTGAAACCAATTTCATGGCATGATTAAAATTATTTTTGAACAATTTCCCAAAACTACGAATAAAAACATTTCTATCAATAGACGTTGTTTGAAGACTTATTTAGTTGTATAAATTCAATTTAAATTTGAGGAGACTAAGTATACGATTGAGTAATGATTTAATAATAAAGTTGAAGGGTAATTGAGGAGAATAAGGTTGCGATAGGTCACAGGATTTGGAGGGAGAGCGCCAAGTCGTTAACTGTGTCAGGGCTCCTGTAATTACTGCCACTAATTGCTAATTCGGTAAAAGTAATTTTACATGGAACTATTTAGTGTTTCTCTAGCAGATTTTGCGTTTAATCGTCTCAAAATATTTTGATCACCTCTTACCTCATGAGTAGAGTATATGGCTAGAAATTGGAGATGGGGTAGGGGACGAAGCTGAGCGGGATAGGACGGTTCGAAATGATCGATAATTGAAATTCGGCGTGATAGTTTTGATATTTTATCTATTTCGTTTAAAGTGATATTTTTTATATCAGAATATTTACATTATGTTTATGATATAACTCATGTAATACATTTATATTAATTAAATACCCCCGTCGCAGCAGACCTGCGTACTCAGCGAATTTCCAAATCTATAATATAATAATATATGACAAGTTTTATAAAAATCTGCCCATAAACATGAGAATTATTTGCCTATTCTCCATAAGATTAACATGGAAAAGAGTGTGCAGGTTTGCTGCTGTGAGGAACACTGAAAGTAGGCATTTATACCATAAACAGTTTTTATTTCAAACATTTATACCAACTTTCATCAACCAAACTTAAAAGAATATGATTATAAAAGTAAACAATTAATTGATATATAGGAATACAGCGACCGTGTTAGCCTAAAGGTGAAAGGAAACAGGAATTGTGAAGTTGCCATGCTACCAGAAAATAATAAACATATAGAGTGTGCCCAAAATAGTTGTTAAAGTACTATGTATATGATATCTGCTTAAATAGGAAGCTCATATAAAGGTGGGATATTGCCATGCTAAAGACGTTAATGACACACTAAATTACGCCAGCAAGCGGCGCTCTGAATACATTAACCTATTCCACGAGATTCTGACGATGTGATCGACCGCCAACCTGCCAACCTAATATTAGTTCATCGTTTCACTCTCGTGCCATATTTAGGCACATTTGAGCATATATTATGTCATATTAATTTTGCCCTCTTCCCCCTTCTTGTCACGCAGTCTCGACCACACTCGTCTTTGAAGCGTGACGTGGTTTTTACAAGACGCCTAAAAAGAGCCATAAAAATATATTTTAATATATTTAATTAATTAAGTGCTTTACCAAAAACGTCTGAGGTCTGTCCAAGCAAATGATTAAATATCTATGTAAGACTTTATTACTTACAAACATTTCCGTCAGATAGCGCAAAAATAGAGATTTTTCAATACTTACACTTTTATGTTAAAACAACTTCAGACACTTGCAAAGTTGTTTGGTCGTAGACATCGCTACACATTAGACACTAAAGGCCATTAAAATATAAAAAATTATACAAGAGGCCTGTTGACAAAATTCTATTCTATTTTAAGAGTGTACAATGTACGTCTCACTCGACATTTTCAGTCAAGGAAGTTTAGTTGAGGTTATTCACTGTAGTAATACTAATGTCAAAGCAAATTGTACGGTCCGGATGACGTCAGATCCTCTACGGAAGCTGCAATCCCTGAGCCTAATGTGACCGGCTTTTTGTAACGTTAACAAAACCTCTGGTCCCTCGGACAAAGGTCTGTGTCATTCATTATAGATTATACACGTGTTGTTAATCCAATAGATGTTCAACTCAACTCTCTACTTACTCTGTCTTTGTAATACTATATTTGATCAAATAACACATGATTACGCTTTATTTAATTTAAACTTTTATCACACAGTTAAATTTTGGTTTTAATAAATAAAATGTTTTTTCTTTCGTATTTTCTACGCCTTTTCAATGGCATTTTTTACTTTTTGGTAGGGAAGAGTTAACACCGCGGGTTTGATACCACCTAACGTCAAAAAATTAATTAAAATCATTAAGGTAGCATTGTTAGTTAACAACATAATGAAAAAATAGATTAGGTTATTGAAATGACAACCGCACCACAAGGTAGGTATTTTAAGCCTAGTATGAATGAGAAACAAGTGTAGGATGATTGTGGCACGATCTTGTAGTCTTGTTACTGGCTAAGCTGACATGTTCCTTAGACAGAACTCTTAATTGATAGTCAATGGCATATCTGAGGAACCTACAACAGTTCAACTTGAAACCCGAACACCCCCTCTGAATTACGAACTGGTCTAATAATTATGAGGATGGTTTTGGTGGATTAACATAGTATTCAATAGTGCGGACGTTAATCCACACAAGAGAATACTACACCCACCGACCATAACTTACAACTATCCACAATTCGTGACCTCCAAGTAGCTGGGATTACAGGACGACGCCTCTATCCCAGTCCATTGCATTTGGGCTAGTAATCAATTAAATATTTATCAAAATTGTTATGTTAAGATGAGCTCATATGACTATATGACAAATTTTAAACTGTACATTGTTATTGCAAGAAAAATACTGGCTCTCATTTGAAATATGATCAACTTCTATTTAAACACATAGACACTTTCATTTTCACCACACCAATTGCGGCGCTCCAAAAAAAACAATGTTATGAGCAAGCATAGTAATTTGGCATACATATCGATTATTTGCGAATAAAAAGTTTAAGGGAAGGGCAATAATTTAAATTCAACCCTCCAACGTCTGGCACACACATTCATCAGCATTAAATTTGTATTTCAACGCTGTTTATTACACTCTTAGCATTGAAACTATTAATTCCTAATCTGAAATATTTATTTCAGGTATTATTGAAATCCATAATTTTATCTTTGTAAGTGACTCTTTACGAATAATATTTGCAAAAGGGTTTGTATAAAATATTATTTTTTAAATCATCCGTAACATTAGATACTAATTTACCCTGAATGTTAAACAAGCTATAACATAAACTAATTAATATTAATTAGTTACTATATACATATACTAACACTATATACATATACATATACTACACATATACACATTTACATATACTAACTGTACACATATACTAATTAATATTATAACATTAAACTATAACATAAATTATTTTAATGATAAATAAATCCAAATCAAGGAATAGGTGAAAGGAAGGAAGAACTCTTAGACCTAAGGGCAGTCATAATAACATAGTTTGTATTATTCCTAAATAATATAAAATGATCAAATATTGTTTTACTTTTTAACTGAACAATGTATCCAATCCTATTAATCCTTGGTTAACATTACAAACTTGAAATCGTAAGACTTGTTAATTTCATGATGGATTTTAAAAGCCTCAGAGAACCTGGCACATTTTGGAGCCTCGTCTCCGAGCTCTTAAATAATAAAATCTCTATCGATATGTCAATCACAAGAGGACGTCGATATTTTATGGAATATCTTACTGGTGCAGTGTTCTCTTGTGTTGATTAACGTCCGCACTATTGAATACTACGTTATTCCGCTAAAACCCTCCACTCAATTAGACCAGTTCGTAAATAAGAGGCAGTGGTTCGAATTCCACGTAAACTGTAGGTCCCTAGGATATGCCATTGAACTATTAATTAACTGTTTCTACCTTGGTAGGTGGCCATTTCAAATGGTAATCTAATCTAATAATAGATCTGTATTGAAATGTGGATGGGCAAGTCATACGTAAAATATGCTGCCACCTTCTTCAAAAATATTAATTTCTATAGAAGGTACCGTTATATTATCTTGAAAGCCACATTGGTTGTTTAAGAAAAGTTATGCTTTTATATAAGATAATCAATTGAATTAATTAGACCTAAGATCGAACTTATCCAAGTTTTATTGATTTGTTTATTATTTAAATAATTGGAACAACAAGAAATTTTGATATTTATTATTTAATAGTGATATTTTTTAAGAACGTTTAAAAAAAGTTTTATTGTTTAAGGTTCTTGTAAAAACACCAACATTTGTTTTAGGAGTAAAAGTTTTCTCCGGGTGAAAGCGTCGTTTCTCAACATTCAAGTTTCTAAGTTGTTGAAGGTTCTTTGACTGCGAGAGGAGCGCTTTATTTTGTGCTAAAAAATAATTCTAACATAAAAATGGATTAAAACCCAATTTCCATAAATACGAATGAAGATTTTGCAAATGTTCGTAGAGAGAAATGGTGGATAGAGTTAGCTTTGAGTTTCCCCCAACACTGGTCCGTGATGAGATTACTGAATAATATCTTCTTTGAAGGTCAGCAGTGCTGGTACACAGGTATAAGTCGAGCACGACCGACATACAACACTAGGGTGATTTATACATTTCGTACAAATGAAATTAAATAAAATAAACGGCACCCCCTCTTTTAAAAGAAACCTATATAACAAAGCTCAGTTGCATGTGGATTAAAACCTTTAAAAATTAAAAAAAAACCTGCATCAAAAGGAAGAATAAAGGAAAGGAAAGTCTCTATACAAATAACGTTTGACATTTCAGACGAAAACTTTTTTCATTCAACGCTAAGAAATGTGTTGAATGACTGAGCCACTGTCACCAATCAACATCAAAGACCGACAACTTCAACGAGGTTTCTTCCATAGGAATGAGGGGTTGGGTCGTTAATTGTAGTAATGTCAAATGTATTAAATTAGGGTTCGTATCACAATCGGCGCATAAGAACAGTTCGTTAATATTAGGGTTCGTATTACAATCGGCTCATAAGAACAGTTCATTAATATTAGGGTTCGTATCACAATCGGCTCATAAGAACAGTTCATTAATATTAGAATTCGTATCACAATCGGCTCATAAGAACAGTTCATTAATATTTTGGTTCGTATCACAATCGGCTCATAAGAACAGTTCATTAATATTATGGTTCGTATTACAATCGGCACATATAATCACAGAATGCTATTTCATACAGGAAATTAACTAATTGAACTTGAATTAATTAATTAACTTTGAACTAAAAATGTGTTGTCAATAATTGCTGAAAAATGTTACGCATTCCAGAGATTTCAATATATTGATTATATAATCTTTCAAACCATACCGTTTTATTATTTTTTGTAACATATTATGTTTTAGAAAATTTTTACTAAAATTGAGCCCTTATCAATTTTCAATATTTTTATAATTAAAACCAAATAGTTAAAATTACAAATTCATAGATATTTGGCACAGTAAAATGTGACATTTTAATTAAACTGTTAAAGAAATATTTGAGAAATTTCGATTAAAATAATGTTTTTAAGAGTTTTTAGGGGTGCAGTAAGCTTAAAATAAAAAAATTTGAAAAAAATTGAAAAACTCCTGGTGTGGAATTATGGTGGATAGTATATACTAAATTTGATCTGAATCCGACCAACGACGGTGCGTGACACTCGCACACAGACGACTTTGAAAAAAAGCTTTTCATGTTCAGAGGATCCCAAAACAGATTATTTGCATTTATGTATTATGTTAGGTTAATTTATGTTTAGTTACCATTTTTATTATATAATATTTATGACAATACACGATATTTGTAACAAAAACTATTGATCAAATCTTATGTGTAAATAAAGTACTTATGACTTATGAAACGGATATATCCTCTAAAAAATAAAATTAAATATTTAGCCGAAAACAATACTTCCTCCTAGTACAAACGTATAGTTGGGAGAGAGTAAAAAATTGGAACAAATCCTAATGGGTCCTAATGTGTGTTTGGAAGATTAAATGAGATAAATGAATCAAGAAGAACACAGTATTATCCAAATAAACCCTACAGAGAAAGGAGAGTGAATTATTGAAAAGAGAGACGAAAAATGAGCCCCAAAGGATTTCCGGTAGTAGAATTGTTCCAAGAGCAACAATGGGGAAAGAACGCTTGTAAAATACTGACGAGCGTTTGGATTATTTCATTTATGTTTAAATCTACATGAATAAAATTATCGTTTCATCTGTAAATTTCTTGAAATTATGATATATTTTATTATGTTATATTTTATACTTTAGAAAAGGTCTTGTATAAATTGTGTCTGTCTTTCTGTAACACTAAACAATGTGTTTTGTAAAATTTCTCCGTGAAAATGAGAGCACATACATAACAAATTATCCTTATTACAGGTTGTAGACATTTTATTGTATACAGTTTCGAGCGATATTAACATAATTTATTCTGAACATATGGTCTATTGAAAATAGCCATAATTTTACCAGTCGTCAAATTAAATCAATACTAGTCTAGTGAGTGTCAATGTTTCATCGATGTAAATCGATTTTAAAATTATAGGCCTACTATATAAACTTTTTTAATTTTTTGTAAATTTCACTAATTAAAAGAATTTTTTAGTTTAATATAGTTTAAAATTAATACTAAACACAAGAGCTGAGCATTTCTTTTATCTTATTTATTTCTCCTTAAGATTTCAGGCTATTATTTAGTCATACTAGTAAATACCTTCAATTTAAACACTTATTCACACAGTTTGTACAACAATTGAGCCTGCTAGCTGGTTGTAAATAAATTTTTATTTCTAATTAATTTAATACAACTTTTTATATAACATTAATTGAGAAAAATATATCTCTACTTATGTTTGTACATAACGCTTTACTGGTTTGTCAATCGAATAATCTAATGAAATTGCTGGATCGAATCTGAAAAATCGAATCGGATCGGATCGATTATTGATCCATTATTGAATCGAATAATATTTTCAATTGGGATGTTGATGTATGCGATAAAAAAATTATGGGAAAATCTAAAAAAACAACCAGTATCAAACCTACATGATTTGAATAATGTGTTGGAAATTACTAGTTAAAACTAGTAATTATAATTACTAGTAATAATTTTCCAATCTTATTTAAAAAAATAAGATTGGAAAATTATTTTGAGTTGAGAAAAAAAGTGGAGGGAGTTAATGGGCTGCAAATAACGTGTAGGGGCCTTACACGCTTACATTTGCATTTTGCTGAACGTTGCAGAAACGGTACAGTATAACTTACGGCTCAGCTACACGACGCCGTGGCGAAAGTGTAGTTTTGACCAAGATTTATTTGTGATCACTTTTTCTGGGTTTAACCAATGATTTTATTTACCACTAGCTTAAAGTCTATTTGTTGTAGGATTCGATTGTATGAGAAAAATAAATTCAAAGAAATACTATCTCAGCTTAGCTATTTAACATTAAATTACAATTAGAAAATTCAATTAAATTAGAAAATCCTTTTTAAAATTACATTTTAATATAGTATAGCTACTAAATGTTATTATTATTATTATCATTACCTTTTTGTATTGGTGACCTACCTAGACAGGTAGGTCACCAATACAAAATACATGTGTGAATGAGGAACGAGTGTAAGATTTTTGTTGTGCGATCTTGTAGTATTTCTGCTGAATAATGCTGACATGTTCCTCGGAGAGGACTGTTAGTTTGTTAATTGTTCCTTAGCCCAACAGACAGGGGCATAGCCAACTCTTGCTTTAGATAGAGAGGAGACGTGTTTGCAATGATTGCATCAGATATATGGGAGGAGTGTTTGAAATAATTGCATCAGATAGAGGGGAGGAGTGTTTGCAATGATTTCATCGGATAGAGATGAGGAGTGTTTGAAATGATTGCTTTAGATAGAGAGGAGTGTTTACAATGATTGCATCAGATAGAGAGGAGGAGTGTTTGACATGATTGCTTTAGATAGAGAGGAGTGTTTGCAAAGATTGTTTTAGATAAAGAGGAGGAGTGTTTGAAATGATTGCATCAGATAGAAGGGAGGAGTGTATGCAATGAATGATCGCTTCATTAAAAGATTAGGATTGTTTGCAATGATTCTTTAACGAGTTATTATGAATAAGTAAATTCCAATATTAAAACATACGAAGTGTCTCAAAAATTACAAATCTGTAATGAAATATCATCTCGTGTTGTTGGACGTAATATTGCACGTAGTTTCCAAAAGTTTCGTAGGTTACTTTGATGTGGGTCTTGTCATTACAACGGGGACATGTGGTGCTGTAGAGCGGCGTGTCACCGGTGAGTCAACACTCTAGTATCACTCGTAACTCTGACTAACACAATAGTAACACCAAGATAACTTACTACTAACTGTAGATAATACTCTAGTAACACATTAGTAATACTAAATAACAAACTATCAACAGTAAATAACACAACATTAACTCTTCATAGCACACTAATAATACCAACAAAATTCTAGGTAACACATTAAAAACACCATCAAAATCACTAGAATCACTAACAAGCAAAGCAGTATCAACACTCTAACTAGCTAACATTATTTATTAGAAAACAAGTTACACTAACCAACTCACTACTATCACTAACACATTATAAACACTAAATACCCCCGTCGCAGCAGACCTGCGTACTCAGCGAATTTCCAAATCAATGATATAATAATAATAATAATATATGACAAGTTTGGTCAAAATCTGTCGATAAACATGAGAATTTTTGCCTATTCTCCATAAGATTAAAATAAGAAAGAGTGAGTAGGTTTGCTGCTGTGAGGAACACTGAAAGTAGCCATTTATACCATCAAAAATTTTATTTTTAACATTTATACCAACTTTCATCAACATCTGTCCATAAATATAGGAGTTTGCCTAATCTCCATATGATTAACATGGGAAAAGAGTATGCAGGTTTGCTGCCATGATAAACACATAAACTAAAATTTTTTAGCACAAATGTATGGATCTCAACCACATGAAGCTAAATATCAAGTTTCATCCAAAAATATTAGATAATAAGTGAAAAATTAATTTTTTTTAATCCTCCATAAGATTAACATTGGAGCCTCAAAAATACAACGTACTGTGTTTAGATTTTTTTATATCTCGGTAACCGTTGAAGATAGAGAAAAACTTTAAGAAACTTAATTGTGTAGTTTTTTAAGCTGATTCCAATGGTGAAATATAAAATTAGAAATTTTTATAAATTACATGTGAAAAACGCAAAAAACCCCATTTTGGGGTACAAAACCCCCCCCAAACTACCTGTTCCCATTGACCGATATGTCTGGTTTACGAACTCGTCCGAGCATTTGTAGGAATACACGTCTCTACCAAATTTGGTCTCGATCGGACCTTTTTTAGGAGAGTTATCGTGTTCACAGACATATATATATATATAATAATATATATATATAAATTTTAACGACTATTGTTTTTGGTCTCTGGGCACCTAAAGAAGAAAAAATAACATGGTCTCGGGCTTAACTCTTGCCATGAGACCTACGGTAATAGCTTCTTCCCTATGGGAAATTCGCTAAAAGCACACCAGTAACAATAGCTAGCACGCTAGTAACACTAATATAATAGAAAAGCTAGTGAGACACCTAATATAGCTGTCAAAGCCAAGGACCACAATGGTCTGTTGACAGAGGACAAAGGCAACACACTACACTGTATCAACAACAGCCTTGCAGGTGACAACATCGATATCTGCTGCAACTACGTCAACACGTACACAACGGTGAACTTGTACGTAGTTTTAACCCTACAAGTGGTAGGTGTGTACCCTTAACTCTATTATAAAATCATTATGAAGCTTTACTTTAACGTATAAACAAAAAACACACAAAACGTGCCTCCATTTTCATACATGTATTCATAAAAATAAAGCCAATCACGAACTTCCGATTGGTTTAAAACGCTTCACTCGTCAGCGAACGTTTTGGTCACAGAATCGCCGTCTGAGAAGTAACTGTAAAGCATACCTTGGTGGAGAATAAGCACATTTTTTAATAAGCACATAGGTACTTCAAATATCAGCTCACAGATGGCAGCACTGTGACGACGATCAACAAGTTTACTAAATTGTTGACAGATGCCAGTACGTAAGCACTATACGCGTCGCCGAATAGCTTCGCTATCGCGACGTTCTTAACGCTTAACGACGACGTCACTGACGTTACGTTCTTTGTGACGTTATTCTACTTTATACTTTTAACTGGAATTACAACCTACCCAGGTAGGATCTTGTAGTCTTGTTACTGAATAAGGCTGACATGTTCCATAGACAAAACTGTTAATTAATAGCCCAACCTAAGGGACCTGGAGGTTTAATAAAGTTATATATTATTACAAGCAAGGTTTTTCGATAACTTATTAATTTTAAAAATAAATTATTAAACTAGTAAGTCTATAGCATCATAGTAATAGAATATTTCATCAAATTAAACTTTAATGAACCCTTTAAACTTTCCGTGTAAGCAAAAACACAGATACAAGCTATCAACAACGTTTGAATTATGACAATGTCCAAAAACAAGACTTTCTGTGTGGGTCACATAAAAAACGAGTATATGAAATCAAATCTAATATACGAACACAGAGAGTGGTTGATATGAGGGCCATATTCAATTCTCTTTGGTGTGAAAATCTCAGCTTGAGATTCAATTTACGCTTGGTAACTGAGTAGGTGAAGTTGAAAACTAAAAATCGATGAACTTAGATGTGATTTTTAGCATGAATTTGTAATATAATATAGAACATATTGAGAGAGGACTAAATCCTATCAAAATCGTGTTTTAAAGCCAATGCATTGTTGCGGTGTTTTATTTGAGTTCCTGTTTGTTAGAATAAAAGGTATTTGACACAAACCTTTGACATTACAGAGATTGGATTCTAGTAACTAATTTAGTGTCAGAGCTGAATGATGTACATGACTGATAAACTGATAATTTACTTGTTACTGTATTGTTGGTGCTGATGGATTCCAACTCTGTTAGATTAACCGTTTTACATATCTGATGGAAGCTTCATATCTAATAGATCAGAATTGAATTGTATTCAATGAATTTTCTTCCAATTAGGATTTTCTTTATAAAAGATAATAAAGTTTTTGTATCATTTCCAATAATTTAAGATTCATTCCATAAAAGGTCGCAGCCTTATGAAGGGAATCAGCTGTCGAATTAAAATCAATATTAGTTTGTTTGAATTTATCATTGATTTAAAACCTATTTCAGAATAATGATCATATTATTTTAAAATGTTAATTATGGAACCAGATTTCAATAATGACACAAGAGTTCTAATTTATCTGATAAAGTAGTTCGTAATTTCCAAAAGAACCAATCGTAAAAAACCTTAAAGGTGTTGAATAAATTAACTGGTTCTTCGGCAAAATCATAGTACACAAGTTTAGATGGTGCCTGTCCCACTTTCTAAATTACTGAGATTTAAGACGATCCAGTGTCTAGCTAAAATCAGAATTGGACTTACATGTTAGTAAACATCTGTTTTACTATTACGTTCTAAAAATAAAAAAAACCTTTCCACCGATGTTTATAGGTCTAGAAGTTTGATAGTATGTGGTTTTTAGACCTAAATATTGAAAATGTATAGATTGATTGTGATAGTTGTGATATTTATATCTTTTTAAATCATGGATAGTGATTTATGCTAATTTTTATAGCAGTTTCAACAACAGTGTTTATACTGTTAACAACGGTTTAATACTGTATAATACTACTTATTGTTATAAACAGTATTTATGTGTTTTCAAAAGAGGTTTCTTAAAATAACAATCAAGTATAATAAATTTTAAAAAGTAAGTAAAGAGATTCAATTACGTGAAATAACATAAAATTGAAGATAGAACTGAAGAAATTTTTCTTTTTCAGTTGTTTTTATTTCCCTTCAACAATTCACTGGTGGCAATAAAGAGAGGTGAGTCTGGGCTGATTGTTAATCTCATGTCTGGATCGTTGTGGCTATTGATTCTCAAATCTCTCAGGAAATGCTGAATGAACACATAGAAATTTTTAATTGGAATTATAACTTTATTTAGGGACAGACTAGTTTAGAGATTAAACCAAGACGCTTTATCTATTTAAGAGTTTTCAAAATGATTTAAATTAAATTAACAAAAAAAGCTAAATTTAAAAAGGGTTTGTAAAAGTAATCACATTGGGTGAAGTACAAATACAAATATTCTTTATTTTCAAAATACCTGGATGGTTTATGTATGTTTATCGTCCTCTTTCCATGAACTCGGTCAATGTATAGAATGGATTGTTGATCAGCCATTCTGTAAGAGCAGCCTACATTCTTCTCCCGGTCTGGCATCACAGTTCTTCTGGCAGTAGGTTATGCATCGTCAGTCCCATGTAGGAGGGTTTCTTATCATATTTTTTTTTATTTTGTGTATTTCTACGCCAGTGGCATTTTTAACGTTTTGATGGGGAACGGTCCAAACCCCATTATTGGGATTGTTATTGGGTGATATGGTGATCTGGGAGACAGTATCTTTTACCATATCGAGTGTTTTAATCATGGATTGTTTTAATCATGTCATTGGAATGTCTATTGTGTAAGTGCATTGGCATACAGGATGACTTCTTTTATATATAGATTTACTTCTCTCACAATCTTCAGAGTCTTGAAAGCTTCTCTACAACTTTCTCTGAAATTTAGCTCAGCTAAGGCTCTTACTGCCCTCTTTTGCAGTATAAATACTCTCTGAAAATTTCTTGCCACAGTTCCTCCCCAGCAATGAGGCCTGAGATGTGTTTCAAACAGAGAATGTTAGGCTGTTTTTGCAGTAGAAGTGTTGCTAATGGATCTCGTACATTTAATCAAATACAAATGTGTATTGAGTTTAGTAAGGAGGTCATCTATATGTTAAGATCTTCATCTACAATGACTCCTAGATATTTGGCCTGGGTATTATTGTCACACCCAGCGCGTGTGCGTCATCTCATCTAGTGCGCTTAGCTGCCCCTCGAAACAATTTATCAATTGAACAACCATTTTTCATTTCTTTAAATTTGTATAGTATTTAAATGAAAAGTAGATCATTCAATACAATTCTTTAATTAAGTTTTACCTATTACACATTACGAATTTTGAAAAATTACAATGCGTACCGAAAGGAGTTTAATAGCTTTACACGTTGTTTGAAACGGTTCTGGATTACATTTTGAATCTTAAACAGATACAAAGATTAATGTCCATCAGATGATTTCTCCAGGCAAGTATCAAAAATCATCTTAAGGAAAATATTAGGGCACATTACATTATTTTTTGACATGGATATATCTTAACTCTGGGGAGGTGTTGGCAAATTGTGAGACCAAAATTTGACACAGTGACGTCATATTATGGCTATAACGACAGCTGTTTAGAGGAACTAAAAACATTCCCTTTGACATATCCATGAGCTAACCTATTTTCCACATGGAAGTGAATACAATCATTTTTCATTAAGATTACAAGGTTATGATTTGACTTAAACAAAATATTTTATATGGAACTTGGGTAATTTTTTAGTCTAAAATGAATTTAACAAGTTATTTTTAGAGAATAGATTGCTAATAGTCCGTGAGAGTTCCCGTAAAAGGATTGCATTGCCGTCGACCACGTCACGCAATGTTGGGCTTGTCTTCTGTGAAATCATAATCATATTTTGCATCTTATATACAAAAAACGGAAAATTCCTGTTGCGTTTTTACTTGTAAAAATTTATAAATGTATACCGTCAACAAAAGAATTACACTGGAACAAGAACAACTATTTATTTTGGTTTCTGTAACATTTTGTCAAAGGGCTTGGTTATTTTACATAGTAAACACATTTAAATAGTAAATTCAACTATATTCTATTGGTTTTCTTCCCACAAATCTATTAAGCACTGTTAAAATTGATCTAGTTATTAGTTTATAGAACGTAGAACATTTCAATGCTTAATTTAAATAAAATAAATTGTAGCCTTTGATTGTATCAAGTTGCTCAATTCATTCAGCATTTTTGAAAGTGGGATTTGTCTGCCATCTGGGAAATGAATCAGCTGGTCCTTGTTCTTTGTCATGAAGATTAAATATTCATCAATTATTTATATGAATAAAATAGATTAGAGTTTTGTCTGTACATCAAACAAGGCCTGTGTATAACGCTTCTTTGTGAAAACTACAGCAGCCTCTACAGTAAAACTTTTCATTATTCTATACCTTTTTGCTTTGGCCTACTTAGGCTTTCGTTTACTTTTAACAAGCGTACAAGCCTATGTAAGTAATCAGTCAAAACACTTTTGAGCGATATTAGCCACGATGTTACTGAAGATGTTTTCCGTTAAAGTGATTCAATAGAAACAAATAAACAGCCGCCTAATTAAAATCGATATTAGTTGGTTTTTCATTGATATAATTTATTTCTATACTGGTCCTTAATTGAAATAAGTAGGCCTAATAATTTAAGTTGAAACGACTGAGTTTCTGTCCTCTGCTGTATTTGTTCAACAACGCGTCTAACATTGGCGAGGAAAATCACTTACCTTTAGGATATTAATTCATTTCCACGTTAAAAAACCTATTTATAATCTCCTGAATTATATTTATGTTCATATTTGTTTTGTTTTGTGTCATTCTACGCCTCTCGGTATTTTTAACGTTTGGTCTGGAACGGTCCAAACCCCGGTCTTGTTACTACCTAACGTCGACATGTTGTTAGCAAGCATCATTAATTAATTTTAGCCCAATGACGGAATTGCCACATTCGAAAATTGCGGTATTCGATCCTGCGACCTTCAGTTTTGAAGGCAGGCACTATAACCTATTTAACTAATTTACTAACTAATTTAACTAACCTATTTAACATATTTAACTAGTCACCCGGCTAGTTAAATGCAGTTACAACTACGAACTGTGCATTGCGAGTTTATTGACGATCGATTTCTTTTAAGTCAGAGATGAGTTTTGGCATCATATTATGTATATTATACAATATGTATAATATGTTCTATAACAGAGTACAATTTTTCGAATATTTTTTAAGTATGCAAAATAACATGGATCCTACCTTCAGGTGCGCCTACATTCTTCATTGTTCATATTAATGTACTCTCTTCACATTAGCTACAAGCCCAGTTATTGCGTTTTGACTGGTTTCAAACAAAAAACTACTTCACTAAAAAAACGATAAGTCTAACATATTCATAACTTATTTAAAGATTACGCTTTTGGGTCCTTGTAGGAATCGAAGTCTGCAAAATATTTAACATATGACTACCATAAAAAAAATAGCCGGTCACGTGATCAATGACGTCACTTCCGTTACACATTTTGCGCCTCGTTAATTGCTAACCCCCCAAGAGCTAAGATATGTCAATGTCAAAAATATTTGTTGAGTATTAAAATTTCAAACCTCAAACCTACGAGTTTAGCCATAAATACCAGGATTATTAAACAGCTGGAGGAATCAGCTGTTATTGAGCGCCCTCCCCTCAGGTAAATCCCACCCCCACCCCCACCCCTCAGTTACCCCTGAGCCTTGCATAAACCCTTGTGCTCTGAGTCAACCAATCGTGGCCCACAAACATTCTTTGAGTTGAACGTTTCTAAGGAACGCTGCGTCACAATAACAAGTCAACTAAAAGCTTTGAAGTAGATTTTATTAAGGAAATATACAAACACTTTTAAAACCTAACGTCACCCAGGATTTTTATATATAATTTTAAAATCATTGAGTCATATTTTAATTTTACTACTTACCGACTCCTCTGTTGGTTACAAGTATTTTGAAATGTTTTATTCTAAAATAATGAATAGTGAAATAACAATTTTTTTAAACTATTAATTTACCTAAAAAATAAATTATTTATTATACCTACAAAAACATCATTATGTTATAATATAAATAGTTAATTATTTTAATAAACTAAACTATTAAGGTAACTTAACTTACATCCGCAATTCTACCTCTTATTAAGTGAACATTTATTCACGTAACTGAAAACCCTTTTTGTTTTATCTATGTAAATAAAATTAAGACTTATCTATACATCGTTTGAGGTTGTGATAATTTTGGTCATTTTACGTTTGATACCCCAGAAAACCAAAAAGGTATAAATTCAATTTCTGCCTCCATGTCGTTTTGTAAAGCTTGCGTCAAAACTACCCACAGTATTGAAAGATAGTTTCATTATTTTATATCTTTTTGAGAAGATTTTTTGTTTACTTTAAACTGATCCAAGAACTATTAAAATACAGTATTATAATGAGCTTTGGAAATTCAAAGTAGAGCTATATTAGGCATAATTATGTGATCTATATTGATTTGAAATCAATGTTAGGTTTTTTACATTGATTTAACCATTTTTCATAACTATACATATAGCAATTACAAATACAATAATAATACAATATTCTAAATTTAATCAAATTGTAAATTAATGCTACAAAATTAAGCTGATATTTTTTTCTTTGTACTCGTATATATTTGTTTAAATGATAATAAGTATCTTGCTTTTCAACAACGAATCACACAACTCGTGTATATAAATATTTTAATACTGGCTTACAATAGCATTTAAATATTTGTTTATGAAACTAAAACCTATTGATAGCCATAGCGAGAGAGGCTCCTTTGTGTTTGAAGGGAGAGAAGGGAAATTCGATCATGTTTGAGAAGGACGACCACCAGAGGTGAGAGGGTTGGAAAACAATATCTTTGGCCGCTGAGAACTCTTGGAAGGGGTTGAACATGGAACACTGGAACACTCGATCAACACCAGGGAGATTAATTACATTCAAACGAACTTTGATTTAATTTTCTCTATTTTTCCTACAAGTTTATTTTTTCTGTCACCTAAATTTTAGAATAGTTTAGTTTAAATTTATGTTTTTACAGAGAAAACGTGGTGTAACGAAACTCAATTTAACTAATTCCTTGATTTAAAGGGTATTTTAATATTGTCTTTAACTGCTACAAATTTTTAATGGTACTGGTAAACAGAAATTTACTTTTATATACCGTATTTCACCATTATGTAACGCATGGACTATGGCTTAAAAGTCTGCATCAGTGGTAGCCATCTTGAATTTTAGACCCGTAAGAGCAATGTTAAATTCTGGCGGAACATACCTTCACTTTGGCGTGTGTAGTGGCTTTAACTATCAAAGTATCAATGTAAAACTTTGGAAGTACATTGATGAGATGCGGCTCAAGGGCATGACCTTTTCGATATGTTCAATATGTTCAAAAGTTTAACTTGATATAAAAACAAAAATCCAGGAATATTTTACAAAATAAATCGTTATTATTCTTTTTTTGAAAGCGAAAATAAGAAGTTCTGTAAGGTGGTGCCCTGGAGGACTGTAATACCTTTAATTTGACACCTCTTCCGTTAATTTATGACAATAAGTCAAGGAGATATAGGCGCCAGAATTTAACATTGCTCTTACGGGACTAAAATCCAAGATGGCTTCCACTGATGCAGACTCTTAGCTACGTACGTAAACAAACGTATCCCAACCTGAATCATCTGCCATAACAAGCTGCATCCTGTTGCTTTATTAACCGTTGGGAGATCATACCAAGTCCTTAGTATAAAACTTGCCTATTTCACAACATATTTTACAACGAGTTTTATTTGGTTTTTTATACAGTATAACCTTAGTATCATGATTCATTATGAGTCTAACAAGTAGATCTGTGGATCCATACATAGCGAGAACGTTGCTGACCGTACCTCAATTTAACGCACTTGAATGTAGCATATTCCTTGATATAACATATTTCTATTCAGTCTCTTCTGATTCGTTATCAAGGTATGACTGTATTCATATATCCCCATTCCTCATAAATACCTGGTAAGTGCTATGTGTAACAGGTAGTAGCAGTAAGTACAAGTTTCACCTGAAATCTCCACAATCACAATATTTCATAAAAAATACGAGCAAATATTCTCGTACAGTTTAAAGAAATTAAAACAAACATGTACGTGTATGGTGATGTTGTGGCAGGCAAGGCTCGAGAGCTGCTCAATATCCGGCAGGGCAGGTGCCACACTGGGTTCCACTTCCGTTTCGTAGAAGTAACTATTTGTCAACTTTCGTCATATTCATGAAAATTTTCACCGTTTAGTTTATTGGCCACATGATATAATTAATATCTGTGACTTAAATTTTCAATTTTTAATGTAAATTATTAGGTAATCATTTGAAAATTTGTGGAGGTTCTCTACCTCCAGAAACGTCGTGTAGTTAAAACACAAACGCGTATTGAATAACTTTTTACATATATTTTAAAATTTTGATAATAATATTTTAGCAAATAGTTTAAAAGTTGCTAGGGTATTCTTTTTTGTAAGAAATGTCGTTGTATTTACTTTCCTGTTGGAGATAAACTAATGGATATGTCTAAAGGGAATGTTTTCAATTCTTCTAAACATATAAAGAGCTGTTCTTATTGGATGGTGGCGTCATCCTGTAATCCAGCTACTTGGAGATAGTTGTCAGTGGGTGTAGTGTTCTCTTGTGTGGATTAACGTCCGCACTATTGAAAGCTACGTTAATCCGCAAAGACCATCCTCATAATTAGACCAATTCGTAATTCAGAGGTCGTGGTTCGGATTCCACGTTAAACTGTAGGTCCCTTAGTTGCCATCGGCTGTTGGGCTATTAATTAACAGTCCTGTCTAAGGAACATTGTTACTGCCTTAGTCAGTAACAAGACTACAAGATCGCGCCACAATCATCTTACAATCAACTCTCATTCATACTTGGCTTAAAATACCTACCTTGTGGTATGGTCGCCATTTCAATAATCTAATTAATCTTATATTACAATTTCATTATAATATTTATATAGTATTAATACAAAAAATACAAATATTTGTTAAAAAATATTCGTTTAAAATTTGTATTTTTTACAAAAAAATTTATATATATATTTATGTAAGAAACCAATTTAACACATATTTATTGTCAAGAAAAATATTTCCTAAGTCTTTTAATTTAATTTATATTTAAAATCGATATTTTAATTCTAAAATCAACATAACCATTATTTATAAAATTTTTTAACAAAATACAAAAAGATTGCAATTTTTAATTTCACAATTCAGGTATTTGTACGAAAAACTAACTGTTAACCACGGAAAAATTAAATAAACTTAGAAAATATTTTCCTCTTGAATTAAATATGTTCCATGTTTGGTTTCTTGTATCTTAAATAGTTCTGATATATAAGATTTTTTGTAAAAAAATGGCGGCTAGATCGGCTCAAAAAATATTTAGACATATAGTTATATGTTGTTTTGTTATTTTGATATATTCACTAAGTTTGTATTTAATAAAATGTATATATATTTAAAATTTAATACAGTAGAGTAAGCTGAAATAAATTATGATCTATTAAAGTGATTTAATAAAAATAAATAACAACATTGTGAAATTCAATGAAATTAATATTAGTTTGTTTACAATTAATTATTAATAAATTTAATCCTAGTTTAAAATCGTACTAGAGTATATTAAAAACGTTATATGTAAACCAACATTTTACCATCTATACACATTTTTTCATTAGTCTAAATATTTAGTCACTATATGAAAGTCATAACAATAGTCATAGTAAGTAGTATATTTTTCTTCTAAACACTGAATCATACAACCCGTACATAGAACGAGCTAACTGTTAACACAATAGTTTATAGCTAGGGTGCAAAGTCTATGTATGAATGTATGAGTGGAATGTTGAATGTAAGAGCAGAAGTATTCAATGTTTTACATTTACTAAGAAGGGATTCCAGAGGCTTCGTGGGAATCTGACATCCAGGCATGTTTACTAATTCATATCACGCTCGCCATTAAAGTTGATGGATGGCGCTATTTATTTTTTATAAACATGTTCCATTCGTGTATTAGCTTGTTCAAAGTTTGCTTTTGTTTATATGATTCAGCCATGTGATCAGCACAAGCTTTTAAAAATAGTAATATTATATTTCTACACGCTCAAGGTTGTAAACTGAACGAGAAACGACACTTTAGGCTTGTGTTATGAAGTATTTTTGTCATACTGCATAAAATATTAAACCAACTACTATGATCATGTGGCTGTACTACTGTATTACTGACAACAATCATCTGATTCATTTGCCAGGATCTTTAGCTAAAAGTCTAATGAGCAAAGACAACTGGACCCTGTATCGAAAGTAGTAGAATTGAATGTAATACTTATGGTGTCCCACGAGGCTGAAGGCTCATAACGATATAACAACCTTGTCCCTGCTGGCAACTTCTGGATTAAATTTGAATCATGTGAGTAAGGTTTTATACAAGATTTATAACTGAGACAAATGAATTATCCAGGGTAAACTGAATACAGATTATTTTATCAGGCCAGGCTTTGTGCAATTATAATACGCAGGTGTTCCCACACGAATAAAAAGTAATTCATTTGAAACGGTTACTAAAATATTCCAATGGCTGAAGTCAGATGGGACCAGTTCTCATTCTCATTATTACTCAGTTAAAGAATTCCCCAGCTACCCACGAGTCTCCAGTGCCTGCGCTTAACGTTGAACTCAAACAGTATTGTTGAAGGGACGTTATAGTGTCTAGCGATCTATCTAATTTGTATTTAATTTTAAAAATATAAAAAATAAATTGACATAAATTCCACGATAGCTTGTCGACATTCTAATGGGATTGCTACCAAGTATATTCAAAGTTTTATTCCAAGTTTTCAAACCAGCCGATGTATTTTAATTTTTTAATTCGTGTACCAGAATTACGATATTGATCGTACATGACAAATATCCAAACTGTAGATAGTTTAAGTACAAAAGAATAAACTACCAAATGTAAACTGCTGCTACCATATTATTAATTACACTAACATTAAGCGAAACAAAAACTGATTTTGAGCATTTTTAACTTAACTTCGCTTTATTCACAAAGCATAATTAACTTGATTTAGTAAACAATATTTTCTATCAGCATAAAATCGTGTTTTTTAATAAAAATAAAACTTCTTTGATGACAAAAGGTCTAGGATAAATAATTACAACAGAATAATAATAAGTGAATAAAGGAATGTAGTGAAGTATCTGTTTTATATTCAGCTCTAGAGGGGAGGTCTATAAATTCAATTTATCGTCGGCCTTAAACTCTGAAGCAAGTCCGGGCAGAATATTGAATTGCCTCGTGTACCAGCCTGACCTTTCCTATACCAGTCAGGTCAGGTCCACGGCTGCACACGTTACCAAATCAAATAAACTAACCAAAAAGATTGTTTCGAATGATTCTGTTTTAGGACGTGTAGTAACTAATTCTTCATATAGCTTTTTTCTTCATAACTATTTTTGTTACTGTGGTTCATTTCCGGATCGAAACGTTAAGTAATTCACATATTTGTTTTGTTCTTTTTAACTACAGTTTTTTTCTTCTGACCGATCTGTATTTTCTGATCTTTAGTCAATCTATCCCATTTGTGTTTTTCGTCCTGAACAATTTTTCATTCCGTTTCAATTATATTCGCATTTTTAAGAATTTTGTTTGTGTTTTCCACAAATCTGCCGTTGCCTTGAGATCTGTTTATTAAATTTCACAAAATTATTATTTTTTTAATAATTATTATGGACTGACAATTATTCCTGAATAGTATCAATTCAATAATTCTGCCTCTAATTCTACTTCTTAAACAACCTTGTTCCTTTAACATCACATTTATTTAAAATGTTGTTTAACCAAGGTTAAGGACTAATACCCTTAAATCCATGTAATGTGTGTAGATTTAGATTATTGAAATGGCAACCTACCCAGGTATTAAGCCAAGTATGAGAAATAATGAGAAATGAGTGTAGGATGATTGTGGCGCGATCTTGTAGTCTTGTTACTGACTAAGGCTGACACGTTCCTTAGACAGGACTGTTAATTAATAGCCCAACAGCCAATGGTAACTAAGGGACCTACAGTTTAACGTGGAATCCGAACCACGGCCTCTGAATTACGAACTGGTCTAATTGTGAGGATGAATTGTGGATTAACGTAGTATTCAATAGTGCGGACGTTAATCCACAAAAGAGAACACCACACCCACCGACCATCGCTCATAACTATCCACAATTCGTGACCTCCAAGTAGCTGGATTACAGGATGACGTCACCATCCCAGTGTACCCTAACGGATCGCATTAATTGTACCTACATTGTTATGCTACGTTCTGATTTATTAGGCGAAACATTTTAAAATATTCGTTTTAAATTATGAAAACAAGATACAAGACAACAAGATAACAAGATAGTTGTAACTCGAATTTCTCAATGAATCGGAAAATGCAGCATGGCAAATCACGTTTTCACGTTTGGAATCGCTTACATAATTAATGCGTTCAAAACAGTATTCCTGGAAGCAATGTTATTTCGCAGCGTCGCCCAAAGTAAAGCATAAACACTGCATCATCATATTAATAAGGCAAACAGCTCCAATATTATTTCGTTATTATTTCTTTGATTTTTTCCAATACGTCTGGGGATTTTGCAACAATTCACTTAGAAGGTGGTGAAATTCGCCCCGTTTAAAAGTGATTACCTAAAAATTTACAATAACAAGATAAATCCAAATAGCAGTTATTACAATACAGATATTTAATAAGATTTACTTATTTTTTATTCAAAATCCGTCTCCGAGTCCGGGGGGGGGCAAAGTGGGCGTAGGACAAAAGTCTGAACACTACTGACTTGTCTAAGGAACATGTCAGTAGCAAGACTACAAGATCACGTCACAATCATCTTACACTCATTTCTCATTCATACATGGCTTAAAATATCTACCTGAGTGGGTTGATATTTGATAAGGTTCTAATAATAATAGTATTTTAAAGGTAATAAAACAATAATGTATGTATATTAACTGCACGTTCTATAGATCTAATATTATACAAGGTACTAAATACTAAATAAATTATTTAGATGATGATGGTATTTATTATATTAAATGTCTTAAAGTGTTTTTAATTAGGATAAGTAAATATTGGAAATTACATTAGAAATATAATTATATTTGTTATTATATTAGTACAGTATCAATAAATTCGCACTCAAGGTCTGTCCGTGTTTAGCTTACTGCAAATATTAACTCCATGTTGTCATCAAAGTAGCAGATTATGAGCATTATTG
Source organism: Nephotettix cincticeps (assembly GCA_023375725.1). Classification (NCBI taxonomy): domain Eukaryota; kingdom Metazoa; phylum Arthropoda; class Insecta; order Hemiptera; family Cicadellidae; genus Nephotettix; species Nephotettix cincticeps. The sequence goes on from CM041789.1 coordinate 1,070,822, forward strand.
TTTACCAAATAATTAATTTGATTTCATCACAGTTTCAGGCAATTGGAGCTAGCTCATTTTGTTACAATACGCTAGTGATTCTAATTTATATAAACAATTTACATATGGTTAATCAGTGCTTTTAAGAGTTTACACCAACTTTTAATAAATTACTGCTTATAAACTCCATTAAAATATTTCTCAGGTTTGTTGTTTTCATTTTTAATGGACGCATCCGCTTTTAAAGCATTTTTATCTTTTAAGTATAAATTGACACATATTGTGTTGAGAATTAATTGTATTGTTATCGAACGATTAAAGTGAACAACTAATAAATTTTCTTAAAAGACTGAAGACTCAAATTGTCCTTCAAGACGCGAAAAACACATAAATTATTTATGTACGAGTAAAACGCTAATATTTAAAATCAAATAATCTAAAACAGTTTTGTTCATATATCTTAAATCAATTTGTACCTGATGTAAAACTATTTTGTATGAAAGTAAATATATTTATCAAGCATATTTCAGTTTAAGATTAAATTTAAGGATACAGGACATGATGGGTTTATTTTTGGCCCTGCCAAGTCTGGATTATTCCATTGTGGTTGACACGCTAGGTTGTCGTAGGAATATCATTAGGTTTACGAAACTGCCTTCAAGCGTGCGTCAGATTACAATAGAACAGGTCTGAATATAAGAAACTAGTGCTATGCGCCGCACGTTGCAGCGATGTACAAAACAGATGTATTAGGTTTAGGTTCGCTGGCAAATATAAAACATACTTTAATTATTATACCTTTCTGAATTTGTACCCTATCCAGGTATTTTAAGCTAAAATATTTGTAATAAATAAGTGTATTGACTTAAAACATCACAACATATATGAAAATTGAGACAGACTATAACATCTTACACCATCTTAGCTTTGATCATGTTACAGCCTAGTAGATACACACTCTCACACACACTCACAAAATCAAATATACGATAACTATACACAATAACAACCATTTATATATTTCTGTATTCAAAAACAAATTGTATTACTAATTCTGTATTGAGAAAAATTCTATTTATACAGAGATGTCATTGAGTACTATTTTATGCTTGCTTCTTTGGCTTGCATAGTAAATCAAATAAAACAGCTGCTGTTTATACCTTAAGGCAACAAATGTTGGAATCCAAAACAAAATTATTTTCCCATAAGATTAACATCGGAACTTTTAAGGTGAATAGGGTTGTGATTTATGGGGAAATAGTCACAAAAACTAATTATACTTTGCTATTTTAGGTCCAAAGAACCAGTTCATGAGAGAGGGCTTTGACGTATATTTAAACAGATAATGAATAAATGTGAATTTTCATTTCGTCTCAATGTTCTCTGATCCGGATTGTAAATTGCCTGTTATAGTTTTTCAATGGGTTACTCGCGTGGTTCTAGACATTATTTCGCAATAATTCTAAAACATGCACGCTACATTTCCTATGTAACAAAAACTCCAGACCCAGTACATGAGACAGGAGATTCCAAATGCCTTAGTAAAAATGTTCTTAGATAACTCCCCACTTAATGACTTTGATATATCTTTAAGGTTAATTAAAGTAAGCAAACATTATGATCGAAGTAATGCGACCCTTCCAACTTAAGACAAAACTATCTCTCAAAAATTATTCAAGTTTTTAAAAAGTATTAAACTGACGATCGTTCTTGGATTCAACGTAATAAAGTAAATTTTAAAATGTAATTTGATCATTCTATCCATATATTACTAGTTCACTTGTTCATAATCCTACTAAAATCCAAATGTTTCTCCCTTTGATCTTAAAACTTCTCATATCCTTAATGTAATATATAAACACAAGATATTTATTGTAATTTCTGATCCAATAGGAAAATATTAATGTAAAATTCGACCAACAAAATACTTTTGGTAAATCTTGTTAAATCTTGTTAAATAATTTTAAATTGCCATAAAATCATATTCAACTTGTTTGATATCATTTTTATGGAGTTAGGTTAAATTTATAATATAATAAGTATTGAAATTTAGATATTTTTACAAACAAATATTACATAATTCCTTTTTTAAGTAGATTTCCAATACCTAAGCCTTTTTTATACTTAAATTAAATATTTCTCATTATTATTTCCGTTTATTTGTTGGTACTTTGATATGGAAGAAGGATAGTTCTGCTCATTTCCGACGACGGAAGTTGCGGTTTGAAACGGAAATCGTCCTTCTTAAACTTACCTTGTGTGCATAGAGACAACGTGACAACCAGGAATAACTATCTTATTACAAATAAAATCACCATATAAAAAAGTATACTTAGAGTTTTGAATAAATGTTGGAGGAAGAGTATTGTATAAATTTAGTGAAAAATGTTACATTGTTTTGCTAATACCGAAACATTGATCTGTGAGACCGGAAGGCTACTTATTTAATTTGTTTACAAATTTAATAGTCTACAGTTACAGCTATCAACTCCACACTATCTTCTAAAAGTACTCTCATAAGTAAAATATTGAAATTCTGTTTGATTTCCTTCACTAACTTCTTTCTTATACAAGAATTTGTAAAAATTGCTGGTATAACAGACTGAGGTGTTTCGGTTAGCGTAAGTGTATCTTTTTTCGTTAAATATAAAACAAATATTTCATTTTCAGTTTGATCATTAAGTACTGTATTATTCATTAGATCGGTACCAAGTCATTCTTCAAAGTACTGTAATTTGATATCGCTTCAGCGATGTTTGCGCCGGTTACCGAATCAGTTATCGATTGTTTATTGTCAGAGAGAGGAAGTTCCAATGGCCCTTATCTCTTCCTCTCAATGACATTTTCGCAAACTTTCTATCGTTTCGATGGAAAAATTCGAAATTTCTGATTTTAGCGAATTTCCCATAGGGAAGAAGCTATTACCGTAGGTCTCATGGCAATAGTTAAGCCCGAGACCATGTTATTTTTTCTTCTTTAGGTGCCCAGAGACCAAAAACAATAGTCGTTAAAATTTATATATATATATATATATATATGTATATATATATATATATATATGTGTGTGTGTGTGTCTGTGAACACGATAACTCTCGTAAAAATGGTCCGATCGAGACCAAATTCGGTAGAGACGTGTATTCCTACAAATGCTCGGACGAGTTCGTAAACCAGTCATATCGGTCAATGGGAACGGGTAGTTTGGGGGGGTTTTGTACCCCAAAATGGGGTTTTTTGCGTTTTTCACCTGTAATTTTAAAAAATTTCTAATTTTATATTTCACCATTGCAATCAGCTTAAAAAACTACACAATTAAGTTCCTTAAAGTTTTTCTCTATCTTCAACGGTTACACAGATATAATAAAATCTAAACACAGTACGTTGTATTTTCAGGCTCCAATGTTAATCTTATGGAGGATTAGGAAAAATTAATTTTTCACTTATTATCTAATATTTTTGGATGAAACTTGATATTTAGCTTCATGTGGTTGAGATCCATACATTTGTGCTATAAAATCATAGTTTATGTGTTTATCATGGCAGCAAACCTGCATACTCTTTTGCCATGTTAATCATATGGAGATTAGGCAAACTCCTTTATTTATGGACAGATGTTGATGAAAGTTGGTATAAATATTAAAAACAAAATTTTTGATGGTATAAATGGCTACTTTCAGTGTTCCTCACAGCAGCAAACCTACTCACTCTTTCCCATTTTAATCTTATGGAGAATAGGCAAATAATTCTCATGTTTATCGTCAGATTTGGACCAAACTTTTCATATATTATTATTATTATATTATTGATTTGGAAATTCGCTGAGTACGCAGGTCTGCTGCGACGGGGGTATTTTGTTATCAGTGACAAGTGATATAGAACGTATAAACTCTTTACAATGCGATTATAATGTTACTATTATACTGTTTTAGTGAATTGCCAATGTGAAACTGAGCACCTACCTATCCAACCTATCTTTGGACAAAATTCGTTATTTTTGGTGTATCCACATGTCAAAAACACAATAAATCGTTTTAATCTTTATTTATAAAAACACGATAACTCATAAAACTGGTTTGATCTAAGTTTGAAAACTAAGCGCATCTCTCTATCTGGTTCTAGGGAAGGGTTTTTAAAGTTTAGTTTCATGTATTTATACGGATACTTCTTCAATATGGGGTTTCTTAGTACCATTAGTATCAGCTGGTAAAACAACCAAGTCAGCAGTACGAATCTTTGCTCTAAGTCAAACAGTTACTGATATATACATAGCTAGTCAAAAATATAAATACCCCTTTCATAAATATGTTGAATGGGGCAAACTGTAATTGACCGACATAAATTTCTAGTAAATTGATGGAAATAGACTTAGCCTCTTTGTGTGTCCCCCGAATGGGGAATATATAGGGCAACTCAAATATTTGAAATGTAAGCTCCGTTGAGTGGTGCATTTTAAAACCCTTATAAAAAGAAAATGAATTAACTATGGAAACTAAATGACTTTTCGTAACCCAGAACCAATAGGTCTTTTTAAAAGTCTTGGAACTTTCACTTTAAGAAGAATGATTAAGAAATATGCTTTGAGTGGTACAGTCAAGTTAATACTGCGCTAAAGATATGGAAATTGGCTGAGAATGAAGGTCTGCTGCAACGGGTGTATTGTTGGAAATTTTAAAACTAATATCTTCAGGTTCTATCTCGTTGTTGTGGGGGTGTTGGTCGGGCTTTCAAACCCTCAGCCTCAAAATTTAGGGCGTTTCAAAGCTTGGGTGATATTATAAGATCCTCCTTTTCAAAATACTAAATTTCAATCATAATTGTTACTAAGAATGAAGCTAAGTGGATTTTATACTGCATCGTATGGTTTATAAAATACTATATATATTTATAGATATTATTAACGTAAATTAATATATATTTAACGTTTTATTATCTATTTTGCGTCAAAGTTCTCCAACAAGACCAAATATTTACTGTTTACAGGCGTCATAAATAAAACTTAAGACTTGAAAACACTTCTAATCCATTGTCAAATGGATACGAGCAAAAACTTCAGCAGAGAATTTTCTCCTCATTTGCTATCTTTATTCACGGTTCTCTCGCGTAAGAAAACAATGCTATTGTTTTAATATCACATTGTTCGTACAAAATGTTTAATTAAATATGACTTATTGGCTTTTCAACATACTGGAAACGTCTAGGTTTGTGATTATACTGTGAAGGGATATTTACATTTAGAGCACTATGATTAGATTACAATGTTGTAAATGTCATACACAGTAAAAATTACAAATTTTCAAAGAATATGCTACAATCTTAATATTTCGTTCAAAAGTGAGGTTGACCAAACATGGGGAATGTTTTTTGACAACTGAAAATTCTTTACTTTCATATTCCAATAAAGAGTAATATCAACATTGTGTGGTATCCAAGAGTGTTCACATAGCTAAACCAATTAAAATGCGTAATTAAAATTCAATCCAAAATCTCAGGAATCGGTCAAAACGTAATTTGATTTGTTAATTAATTTTAGGAGAAAAGATTTTAAAAAGCAAGCTACGCTTGGCAAAGCTCGAACTTACGTCGAGTGTAAAGTGTTACTAGGAACATGGGCGCGTGCTCGACCTCGTGCGGAACGATTCCTGTACGCAAACAGGTTTTCATAGTATTTAAAGTCTGTAAATGTGAAACTCCGACGAGTAAGCTTCGAGTATTCAATTTGTTTGTTCAGTCATTTAATGATTTTTAAGCCGTCATTTGAGATCGGTTTTGAGGTTAGGTATTGTTTGAGGTTAACTAATTATATGAGTTTAGGTTGAGTTAGCTTAGGTTAGAAAGTTAGTTCCGTGCAGAAAATGTGTTTTTTTTTGTTTCAGCAATTACTTGTTAAGATGAGTTAATAAATTAAAAAACTATGTTTGACAATATCATGGAGTTAAATTTAAATATTTAAATAGTTTGCATTTCTCCGACAAGTTTAAATAAATCGGTCTTGAACAAGCTACCCGTTATACTGTAGTTCTGTTACCAATTTCACGTAGCTTTATGAATCAAAAAGTAACATTTTCATCATACAAAGTACAATGTTTACATGTTACCAATCTCCAGTTCTATCAAATTGGTTTAGTATGATCTGTAACGTCATTCATCTACAGTAAGATATAATCAGAAGCTCCAAGATAATACAACCCGTGACGTCATCAAGCGCTCATCAAGGCTGTTATCAAACAACTGCAATCTCAACTCAATTACACCGATAAACATCCTACAAGATTATGTTCTCGTGACTTTTATTGCAATATCACACAATCTGTATTCTCAGAGTATTACTTATCCTGGTGTTCATAACATTGTTTTCAGCAAACACAATTTTATGTCTTTTTACTTTAATTGCTTTTCTGAGGTTATATGTAACTACTCTTCTACATCCTGACTTCAAATATAATTAATGACAAAACTTCAACGTTAGGTAGTAACAAAACCCGTCCCTTAAAAAGACGTTAAAAATGCCACTGTCGTTAAAAAGAACAAAAAGTTTAAAGAATATAAGTAAACTCTCTCATATTTGGACTAACCTGGTGACGGCCGATCCGGATAGCAAACAATCCGGGTATGCGAAGGGAATAAAGCATCCGGATATTAAATAAAAAAACATAACTTTGGTTGTACAGTTCAACCTCGATAATCCGGCCTGAACGGGTGAAAAACTACTAAATAAATTGAAGCAAGTTTTTGATCGTGAACTGTGTCGTGCAGATAACCTTTCAGAGGAGTATAGATTCAAATGGAGTGATTTGGGGAATAACTCGCCCGGGGAGAAAGTTTTCGCTTGGCTAACTTCAACGTTTCCCAAACTTAAATCTAGTTCCTAGCCCATTCTTTGTTTTTCATTATCGCTCTACTTCTTAATAGGGTTTTAGTCGGCAATTAGCAAAGACTTGTTAGCTGCAACGTTCCAAAATGAGCATTCCGAAAGTAAACCTCGAGAAAGTCTAATGACAGTTTTATGTACTGAATATCGATGTATCTTTCTACGTATGTTTTACTTAAAACTTCCCAAATGTAATATTATTAACTGTTGCTTATTTATTCTGATAAGAAAAGCTTTTAATAATTCTTATAAATAATAATTTTATTTACTTCCCTGTGGTAAATCATGGGTCATGGATATCTCTGAAGGGATGGATATGCTATGCTGTTTCTGAAAGCAGTTTTCATAACCATATGATATCATTATTGCACTTTAATTACTAATCCACCCTCCAGAGCTTGGACATATCCATGTCAAAACATTATCAACAAATTGTAAGATCATGGATATGTCTAAAGGGAAACTTTTCAGTTCATCTTATAACCAAACTATGTCGTCACTGTTTCAAATTTTGGTCGCACAAATTACCAATACCCTCCCCCAGACCTAAAACATATCCATGTCAAAACAGGAGCGAGATAAACTGGTCAAGTCGTCGTCAGATCACCAATTCGGCTGTTTTTATGCATTTCATCTTTGAGTTTCTTTATAATTCGGCAATCTGACGGGTTAGAGACCCGAATCCGCGTTCTGACGAGAGCGTACGTATCTGTCAGATGAGAGATTCGCGCCCCAAAGACCAACACAACGTCAGATTGCCGACTTTGATCAAAATTTGAGAACTTTAACGTTATCACCGCCGGGTGATCTGTAATGAACCAGATATCATTATTATGGTGATGGTTTGGTAAATTTGCGATGACGATGGATCTTAATTCATTCTTCAAGAGCTCCTGTTTTATTGAAATTTTAAAAACCCAGTATGCCTATGATGTAGTTTGAAGAGATTTGAATCTAATTAGTCCTTTTCCTCTCCTTCCTCCTCAGCCTCGATGGTCCTCGGCGTCGGATACGATCGGTGATCCAATCCTCTTCAACGGTTAACTATCCTACTACTATCATTACAAGCAAAAATCTAATAACTAAACCAAATCAAACCATCATTAATTTTATGATTTATTCTCGTTCATGTATATAAATGGGAATTAGAATTTTATACGCACAAATTTGAAGACCTTTGGATCTTTTTAATAACTTTTGAAGTTTTATTGAATATCATAATTGTAGATTTAGAGGCACAGAATAGTTTATCATTTAATTGACTAAGGTAAAGTTTTAAATTAATAAATTAATCTTATACATCTATATAAATAAAATTATAGAGTATTGTCTGTACATTGCTCAGAATTATTCATTTTTTAGTTAGTTTTACTTTTTGTGCGTTAGAGAAGCCGAAACCGATCTTATCTCAATTTTTGTCTGTTTGTCTGTGACGCTCCAGGAGGCATTTTACGCCGTCTTCTCCGAAAAAAACGGGACAACTGATTACAATGTAACTTATTTCATGTATTCTCTACATTCCAGAGAAGGTTTGTAAGTGCTTTAAATCGCCCGCCGCCCCTTGAAAAGTAAATAATGAGTATTTAAAACCCCAGTTTTACGCGATATTACTCTCATTTTGATTCAGTTTTCAATGAATAACCTACTGGTAATAATCAGCTGTCTTTGAGTTTAAAGATTTAATAGAAATAAAAACAAACAGCTGTCAAATCAATATTAGTTAGTTTATATTGGTCATTGATTTTAAACCCATTTCGAAATCATACTATATTAAAAAGTTATTTAACCGTTTAACTAATAAAAATAATGGTACAAATGTTCTAACCTATTCAATTGTAAAGTAATGCTAAATAATAAAGCTGGGTATTCATTTATTTTCTTTGTATTAATTTGTTTAGGATTATACAAATAATATTTTAGAGTGGTGTGTAAAAGCACGCTGGTATCAGGTGATTAATTGTTTCCTGCAAGCACCTGGAGCGGTAATTTGAACACCAGCTTTACACAACTCAGATTAATCTAGCTTTTTATCAGTTTATCGGAAGAAACTCCTAAATTTTATATTTTAGGTACGATAATTAATGAATGTTATAGAAAAACGTATTACATTCTGGATAGTTTAATGTTAATTTTCACCACAGACTACTGTGTAAGTAACCTTTCTCGCTCAAGTGAATATTCAGCTGATGTTGAGGTCATCATCTGTTCGTTGAAATGTAGAATAGACTAAATTACGAACTGACGTGCACGAATTTTTATGGTAAACTATCAGTTGTATCGAAAACTGCAATCGATTAATCAAATGCTGATGTTATATTCGATCAAGATCAAAACCGATATATCTCAAATTAAAGAAGAAGAAATGACTTGATCGGTTTGTTATTATATCGTGATATTACTATTAATTTAAACGAAGATAACCTTTGAAGTTAACCGAACTTAGAGTCGTATTACTCTCTTAACATAACTGATAAAAAAAAATACAAAAAGCAAATCGTGCGTAGAGTTTAATGATCTTTCAAATGACGTCTGATTTATTATTGCAAGAGCAATCGCGCTGACATCACACCCCCAGTTGCGACAATGCGTTGCCACCGCTGGAGTCGCAGGTCAAAAAAGGGTTTTAAGCATTCGTACAGCAGAAGTCTTTATCTTTAGTCTCTAAGAGTGTCAATAATCAGCTGTCACTAAATAAATCACCCACCCAATTCTCTGGCCACTACTTCAAACCCTATACAATTTGCTTCGCAGGCGTTGTCTCGCAATATAGGTACACCTGAGTGTTGCGGAAATTGCATAGAAACGCCTTGTGGAAACGAATTTTGCGTGTAGCCATAAAACATTAAATATTTGATATGGATTCGTCTAAACTGTAGGGTGTTAGTAATTTGCGAGACGCAAAAAGTGTAACGGAATTGACATCATATGATTATGGGAACTGCTGTTTGCAGGAACTGAAAACATTACCTTCAGATATATCCAAATAAGCTATTACCCACAGTGAAGTAAATACATGATGATTGCTTTATTGATTTGAGTTATTTTTGTATTTAATGGGGTGTTTACTGAGAAACACGTAAATTCCAAAAATTTCCCACTTGATTTTTGTATTTAGGGAACTACTTAGAACAATGGTTGAATTTGTAAGATTATTTTTTACTTCATAATCACTCAAACTGTATTTTTTTACCATATATATTTTAATATGAACTTAAAACAATTTTATATATTGTTAAAATGGAATTTTCTTAAAAAAATTATTCGTATGACCAAAAATGTAAAGATGCATTACTGTGCTGCTAGTTTTGCTTTTAGGTAGGGTTATATTAGGATAAGGATATACAATATTGCCAAAAGTATAAATAATTTATACTTCGTATGTACCAACTTCTTCTTGCCTTGGCTCTAAAGTAGTTCATTCCCTGAACTTGTGAATTATCTGTTGTTTATGTGTTCCATTAGCATCTACAACTATTTTCCAAATGCTTTCCTGAGTGATTTTTGTATGGATATGTCTAAGCTCTTGTAACGGAAGTGACATTATATTTTTATTAGAACAACTGTTTAGAGGAACTGAAACATTTCCTTTAGACATATCCGCGATATTAGTTATTTTCAAAGTTATTTATTAGTTATTTATTATTAGATATAAGTTATTTCCAAAAATAGCAAATACTTTCAGCTGAAATGTTATCTAAATAAAGATTTAGAAGAAGTCATTTTTCTTATTTTATTATTAACTTATGTCTACGAAAAGATTTTTTTTCTAATTTTGTTTATAATTCTAACATTTAAAAAATGTGCACAGTTTAATTTGTAATATATTTTGTTTTTGTTTTTTTTGGAATAAATCTGATTTTGACTTTGATTTACTGTGATAATTATTTTGTATAACAGTCAGCAGTTTGTAAATCTGTATTTTTAATAATTAACTTGATGACTTTATAATGATTTTCTACGATTTATAATCAATTTAATTCAATTTTCTTAACATTAAATTGTTCTTTTATGATATTTTTCCTCAGAATTCATAACACTTCAAGTTTAAATGTAGGCTACATGAAAGGACAGTCCATTTATTTCCCTTCAAACACTTGCCTAACATTGAAATAGCTTTGTAAATTTGTTCAAACTTCAAAGATGATGTTTGCTTCATGTCAAAGCTTGTTGAACGTCGTTCTTGGCTTTGATTGTGTTAAGCAACCTCTTTGTTCTTCCATTTTCCTTTTCATGTGTCTTTCATTATGATAAGAGAATGTAAGAAATTACCTTCACCTGAAATAAATTCAAGTAATTTTACCTTAAAAAAATATTTTAAAACTTAGACTTACCAGTTGCGGTTCTAAATTGTGTATATATATTTTTAGTTTGATATTATTCGACTGCATTATTTGTCATATTGATGATATAGGTCCGTGGGTGGATCATGAGTTTGGTGAGGTGAACTTTTATCTCACCTAATTTATCGCGGATCACGGTTGCTTTGGTGCCTACCTCTACAGAATGAGAATAACCGACAGTCTGGGTACCTATTTAAACAATGACGATGCACTGCATGCCTTCTTCTTCTGTGGAAGGTCGAGATTAGGCGTTGGAGGCAGCCATTGGCCAAATATCGCCAAACACTCTTGTCGCTGTGATGTCGGCCAGCTCCAGATCATGGAATGCTATCTCTGCTTCCTGCAGGAAAGAGCTGGGAAAAGAGGGTAGAATACCATACCAGCTGATTTAGATGAAAATTGTGAGGTTGTAATACCAGAGATAAACTATAATCCTTAATAATCTGACTGACACATACTTCCTCCCTTAACTCAATTTAACCGACAATCTTAAATAAAACCATCATATTCTTTATCATTGATCTACATAGCATTTAATAATTTATTGTTTCAGACATAATTATCCAATTTCTAAAAATTACAAATAGAGAAACAAAATTATATTAATTGTTAGAATTTAATGGGGGGAACTACACCCCCCCCCCGAAATACCAAGCTTTTAGAATCATTTTGTTGGCTGATGTAACCTTATACTGCATACCAAGTTTCATGGAAAACAGTTGAGAAATAAGGAAGAAATTTATTTTTTAATATTCTCAAAAAGAATAACATTGGGCGCTCTCAGACAATGTACTGAGTTTACTACGGAACGGACATTAAATAAACACTAGTCATAGACTAAAGATTCAAAATGCTAATTTGTTTAGTTTTTTAAGCTGGTTTTAATGGTGGTACTCATACTATACCGTACCTTTATTGTTTTCGCAGAAAAAATAAAAAATAATTGTAATATTGTTTTTTCCTTTTAAAAGCCCACAACTTTTCGAACCACAATGTTTTGAGAAATGCGGGTAGTGTAATTTTGTTTATCTAATAAAGGACTATAAACAATATAATTTTCATCCAAATCGTTGGAGGCGTTTTTGAGAAATTTTTATTTTAGGTGTTTTTGGGGGATTGTAGGGGTAAAATACACTTGAAAATAAAAAAATTCAAAACCAATAAACACACAGTAACTAAAAACAGCTGTTCTAATTGAAAACTATTTCCAACCAGTTCACCGAAGTCTCAAGTGAACTTTCTGAGGAGTCACAGTGTTTAATAAAATTGTTTAGTTCCCCTAAAAGAAAACTTTCAATCCATTTTCAAAGAGTTAAATGGCAAGATATAGTAATGACTTCAGAGGTAAAATGGCCAAATATAAGGATATTAGAAGTTATTCCCTTTCTTTTAACACCACCGGCTGTTGAATTGGTCCAGTGGAAGTCTCACACGTTCCTCCAAAAACTTTTTAATATTATATTCTAATTTATAAGATGAACGAGACACCAATCAATTCTGGTTGGATATTTTATGATGAATATTAGTGAAGATGAGTGTTATGAGTGTAGTTGATATTGTGGCTGTTAATATATCATCAACATGGAGCTTTGTTGCTGGAACAGACCAGCTGATACACATGTCAAGATCATTAATGAATCTAACCATCGCAAAATTGTGTCAAAAATCCAACTGGAGACCTTCACAATATGAAGCGGATGCCATATCTATTGAACCAACCAGCCAGTCGCATAGAGGATACTAAACTAGGCTTACTTAAATAAATCTCCTAGAATAAATGTTCGGTTCAAAGACAACGCAGCTTCTACTTTACTAGTATTGTACTTGAATCGGTCTCATGGGGTCCCATGTGCTGAGTTTAATACATAGCTGAACACACGACCGCACAACATTGTTTAATGCTCATGTAGTATTAACCCCGCCAGGTCCGACAACAGCAAACACCCGAGGTCCCCAAGCTGCGTACGGTATATAACACTAATAAGCCTTCGCTTGTAATCTCCAAAAGTACAAGTACAGTGTTTAAATAACCTTTTAAACAAAATAAAAACAAGCCAATAATTTTTTTGTGCTTCGCTTTTTGTTTCTAAAAAAGTACATGTACAGATGTTTAGTAATATTTTATCTATTTTATTTTTGCTGAATGATTTTGAAGATGATTTAAAAGATGGAAACATTTTTTACTAATTACTGTACTTTCATATTTGTTAAAAAATTAAGACATAAATACATTTTTAATCTTTTCACATATTTTGTCAAGTGGGTTAAAAGACAAGCTCTTACTGAGAATAGTCACATGTAATAATTTTACATCAAATAAATCTTTAATTTTATACCTATGAAATAATGTTCAATGTTTTTACATCACACTCAATGACTTAGCTACCCTGTATCAGTGCTACACTACTAGCAGGCTTCAGGTGTCGAAGGATCGAAATGTTCAACTATATGGAGCGTAAGAAATACGACTAAAGTCTTATTTAGATCCTTGCGTCACTATTGATAAACCAATTCTAAATCATTGACTAGCTACCTACACCGTATACTTTTATCACGTAGTTTTCACATTGACCTGGCAGTAAACCTTTTCACCTTAAATACATTTTTTAATTTTTGCTTGTAAAGACAAGCAGGCTATTTTTGCTTTGGAAAGCTTGTACAAGGATTTGTGAACTTCTGTTCTTACTGAATACAAATCTTTTAATGGTTCAGATCTATACGATATGTAGAAATATAAGCTTTTAAATTAAGTGATAAAATTAAGAAAATGAACAGAAGAGAAAAGTTTTAAACATATTTGTGAGAATTATTTCATTTCACCCATATCCAAACACTTGTTGCAGTTACTTTTTAATTCTGGAAGAGGTCCAGATTCAACCGTGTTGCATATACGTTTATTTTGAGGAGTATAACTTTAGTAATATAAAAAATGTTATTTAAAAAGAAAATATTATAGATTTAAAAATATATATATCAAATCCCTAATTATCTAAAATTATAATCAATAGTTCTGAAACTTCCTGCTGACATTTATTTAAGTAAATTGGAAGATTTCAATTGTATATTTTAAACAAAGAAAAACTTTGTGTGATTTTTTGCTTTCTTGGACCCTATGTATTGTTTTTAATACCTTAATGTTTACCAACTATTTTTATAAATTATGAATTGCCTATGTTTGATGCACCCTAGTGTTTTTTTCTTATCATTTTCCGAAAATTCTTCAAACTTATGTGATAAACTTGATCATTAATTTTTACTTTCTCCCCTTATACATAGTACAATATATATAGAAAGTATTGTTTTCGTCAAAATTTTCGAATTCGAGTTGAGGGTGGATATATCCGTTTTGGGGTCCCCTGAATACAAAAAAGTGGGTTTTGACGTGATGTCTGTCCGCCCCTGTGTCTGGATGTGTACAGTGCCACAGCCTACCCCGTTGGTCCGTTTTAGATTAAATTTGGCATGTATGTATATATTCACGGTATCTCCTGGTGTTTTTTAAATGTTTTTGAATTTTTTATTTTTAAGGGTAGTTCACCCCTAAAAACCCTTAAAGAACGTGAAAAATCTAATTTTCTCAAAAGCGGAATATTTTGACTTGGATATGTCTTAGCTCTGGGGGTGGGGGTGTTGGAAGTTTGTAAGATGAAAATTTGTAACAGGATTCCATAGAAATCACCAGAGATATTGTATTGAATTTTTAATATATAAGAACAGCTGTTTAGATGAGTTGAAAGACATAACCATAATCTAACCTATTTCCCACAGAGAAGTAAATACAAACATTTTGACATGCATATGTCTTAGCTCTGTGGGGGGGGTTGTTGGTGATTTTTAAGATGGAAAACATGTAACAGGTTTCCATAGAAACTACAAGAACTATTGTATTGAATTTTAAATATGAAAGAATAAGAACAGCTGTTCAGATGAACTGAAAGCATTCCCTTGAGACATATCCATGATCTAACCTATTTCCCACAGGGAAGTAAATAAAAACGTTTTCATTAGGAATATCTACCGGAATATGTAAGCAGATAAAAGCTTTGTTCTTGAATATGGAATAACCTCTAGACAGTTTTTTTTAATTTGTTAATCATTTCAAACACATACTATGGAGATTTGTACGATTATCTTATTTTGATTTTTTATCGTATAGAGGTCAAAAGTTTTTTCATACTCATATCAATGTTCATTTCTAAAACCCAACATTATGTTAGAACCAAGCTTTAACCCTAGAAGTGGTAAAGTCATAATTCACAACGCATTTACAAACTCAGTAAGAAGTGGCAGGTGGATGCATCTGTCGTCAATTTTAGTGAACCTTTATAACCTTCGTGACCGTGTTACCCTGTGGGGGCAAGCAACCAAACCAGGGTATGTCTTACAGCCAAGTAAGTGCTTTCTACTCCTATGCACTGGTGGCTGGACCGGTTAGTGCGCTGCGATGACGAGTGTATTGTTCTAGCCATTCGGAAGTGCTAGGGTTTGAATCCCGAACATTAGTAATCCCAATTTGATCTCCAAATGTGTGGTCTAGGGGAGAGGGGGAGCCACCTTAAATAAACGGTGGTCAGCTTGGGTGGAAGCTGACCATTTGTAGGCTTAATTGGGAAAACACCTGTTTTTCTTTTGTGGTTAGTGGTTATAAGGGGGGCCATGTTTTGTGTTTTTTTATACTCAATATTTTAGGAAGATATAAGTTATTATTTTTATGTTACAGTTAGAAGTAAAAAGCTTCAAACTTGTAGGATTAATAACTGACAATTTTTGAAAAAAAAAATTGTTTCTCTTTTGCCTAATTTTTGGAGACCAATCCTAAAACTATATTTCCAAAAACCATCCATTGCGAAACGTAGTCAATATGGAAGAAAATATTAAATGAATCGAATAACTTTTTATTAAAACGCAAAACAACGTGAGTGATTAAACGGCAGGGCAGGAGAGTTGGGGACAAATTGAGAGCAGGCTAAGTGCTGCCAAGATAGAAGGGGAGGAAGGGAGGGGTAAGTGGCTAAGACTAATAGTCCAGCTAGTCTCATGTCCTTGTCTAAGCTCCACTAACCAATGATTTATTTTCGGTTTCTGTTAAGTTTCCAAAAAAATGCAAGTATTCATGAGTTTAGAAATCAGGATAAAATATTATTAAAAACAACTACTTCCCTAACCACACAATTTTTTAATTTCATAACCGTTTCAGTGTCATTAAATTAAAAATTTTAAGAAAGGAAATTCATAATTTCAATACAGGAAACTTTAATGTATATTGTCAATTATTACAATTAACTCTTTCAGTCTATGGACCAATAACGTCGTTCCTATCCAGAAAAGTCAAGTGGAATCTATCAACAATGTAGTGAAACTGTTAATTTTTGTCTCCTGCTGTTTTGCTATCTATGAACTGACATTGAAACTCTTCTTGTAATTCGCTGTTTTGCCACTAGTGAAGATAAATCTTTTTCCGATGATGCAATGTGGCACTATGGCCCAGTTGGTTACGGCGTTCGCTGGAGTGTGAAACATTTGGAGCCATCCATAAGTACTTAGATTCGATTCCCGACCATTAAAAATCCCTAGTTGGCTTGCAAATATGTGGTACAGTGGTGGGAGAGCCAACCTGAAATAAACAGTGACAGTCAGCTTGGGTGAAAGTTGACGACATTTGAAGGCTTAATTGGGATTGCGTTGAACACCTGTTTTCTTTTTTTACGATTTAGCTATGGTGAAAGGAATACTTACTCGATACTTGTAGTGTTGCCACTGGAAGCGCTGCTGCACTGTGGAAGTCAGTTTTTGTTAAGTTATTTATGATTCTACCATAAAGTCTTCAATTTTATATAGTGGATTTTCAATCAATATTTTCTTCACTTTTACTTTAAATGTTTCCATCAAAATCTCCTCCTTGATTCCTTCGGTAACTTGCTATAAATTTTGATGCATTGATAATGTGGACTGTTTTTTGATAAAGTTAAATTAATTCGGGCTACATGTAAATTGTTTTTTGTCTTATATTAATGTTATGAATGTTATACTTTTGAATAAAACATTTGGGTGATTTTTTAACTGTCATGGCTGCTTCGAAAATGTAGAGAGATGGTAATGTTAAAATTTGAAATAATTTGAAAAATGGTGCATTAGGTAGTTGTTCACAAATTGATATGATAATTATTTTCTGTAAAATAAAAACTCTCCATGCATCGCGGCTATTCCCCCAGAAGACTCCTAAGGCTATTACACTCTGAAAGCACTCATTGTAAATTTTCAGTAATACTTCTTTATGAATGGAGACTGAATGAATTAATGAGTTTATTATAGTAATATTACAGCCACAAATGTAACACAAATAAAACTAATTACCCCCGTCAAAGCAGACCTCCATACTCAGCACATTTCTAAAAAAAATATAATAATAATAATAATAATAATGATATATGACAAGTTTTATCAATATCTGTCCATAAATATGAGAGTTATCTGCATATTCTCCATAAGATTAACATGGAAAAGAGTATGCACGTTTGTCGCTGTGAGAAACATTAAAAGTAGCTATTTCTAGCATGAAAGATTTTTATTTTTACCATTTATACCAAATTTCATAAACTTCTGTCCATAAATAAAGGAGTTTGCCTATTCTCTATGCATTAACATGGGAAAAGAGTATGCAGGTTAGCTGCCATGATAGATTAGATTATTGAAATGGCAACCATACCACAAGGTAGGTTATACAAGTATGAATGAGGGTTGAGTGTAAGAGGATTGTGGCGCGATCTTGTAGTCTTGTTACTGACTAAGGCTGACATGTTCCTTAGACAGAACTTTTAATTAATAGCCCAACAGCCGATGACAACTAAGAAACCTACAGTTTATCGTGGAATCCGAACGACGGCCTCTGAATTACGAATTGGTCTAATTATGAGGATGTTCTTTGCAGACTAACGTATAGTATTCAATAGTGTGGACGTTAATCTACACAAGAGAACACTACACCCACTGAACATCGCTCACAACTATTCGTGACCTCCAAGTAGCTGAATTACAGGACGTTGCCACTGTCCCAGTCATAAAAAAATATTTCTCATGAAAAAATATTATTTTGTGGATGATAATAATAATAATTGATAATAAGTCGGTTATTAAAAATGGGAAGAATTCTTACGTAACTAAATGGACGGGACAGGTATTAGCGTTGCCTCTGAGGATGAAGAAACCTGCTACTACTACTACTACTGCTGTGGCCACTGGTACCCTAGATGGTACTTGGCCTCTCCAACACACTGCCTCCATAGATCTCTGCTTCTCGAATCTTCCTTCCTTCTCCCTAGCTTCCTCAGGTCTTTCTCCACTTGGTCGAACCATCTAAGTTTCGGTCTTCCAAGGGGTCTTCTACCTTCTGGGTTGTTCTTTAAGACGTTCTTCGATAGGATGAAGGATATGATAGGATATGATGAAGAAACCTAGGTTTTCAAAACGGCATTCATATATTTTTAATAATAGCCTGCTTAATTATCATTATAATTAATTAATTAATTATCATTAATTAAGGATACATTCAGAATGAAACCTTTAGATATGAGTAAAATACTTAGGTATGGGTTTTTAACAAAAAAACTTTAAAACCCTTATCTCCCACCGCCTTAGGGCTAAGGCCTTAGCCCTTAGAGCATGTTATGTGGAACAATCAACCAGATATCCCCTAAATTTCACCAAATCATCTATCTCCATGTCAAGGGTATTTTAACAAAATATTTTTCAGAAGTACGCCCTAATATGGTAGTGAAGAAAATAATAAAGACTTGTTAACACTTTTGATCTTGTTTTGATCATACTTAGACCATGTAGAATGCAAAATAAATTGTCCTAACCTTATAAATAAATAAAAAAACATAAATACCCAGGTTTAGGGTATTTGTACGGGCCTCGGTTAAATACCCGAGCAATTACCCATTTTATATTTACCTAACTACTGGATATTTAGACCCAAACTAAGTCACGGATGGATACCGTAATAGGAACATTTACCTAGAAGTTTTATAGGGAATTAATAAAAATTCCATCATAGCCTAAGCCTCATTTAGCCAACATTTACCAACAAATTAAATCCTAACAATTGATGCTGTGAACTAGCAGAGAATGATAAAATTCAGGAAAAAAATTTGCACTCGGAATGATCTAATTATTATCAAGTCAATCTAAAATAAACTTTTCACTTTCTAACAACCTAATTGAGAAGATACGCTCCGCGGAAGAATGGAATTTTAACGTTTTTAGGCTAAAATATGACACTCTGAAACCACTCCGTCTAGCTAGGGGATCAGCTGGAATCGAGGTTCTGGGCATGAAAAAATTACTCAAATACACTTTTTTCACTCTCTAATAACATAATTGAGAGGAACAACACCACAGAAGAACATTTTTCCGACGTTTTCTAACGTTATTTTACCGAAATAAAACACTCTATAACATCCAGTCTAGCTTGGCGTCTGCTGGAATCGAGTTTCTGAGCGGGGAGAAACGGGATATTTTTAGAGTACGGTATCAGGGATATGTTAGGGAATCCCGGATATAAAAGGTTAATTTTAAGGAAAACAGAAGATTCTTATATTTTAAAATTTTTAACTGGAAAAACTTGTTTGTTTGAAGGTATAAGGTGTAGGTTAAGTTTATGTCAAAGATTTGTTATTAACTTTAAATTACTAACTTATACTTAATTTTATCAAACTGAATTAAAAATAAATTAGTTCGGAATGTCCTCAAACAAAGAAAATGGCGCAATCAACTGAATTCAACTATATTTAATATTAGTTCATGTTCATCAGCTGATTACAAATCCGTTAGTGCTTCAGCCAACGATAACTAGAAATATACAAAGAGGTACAGTGACAAGCTACCTCTGCTAAAATAAGCCCTTTATACCTTAGATTCCCTGAAAATATCCCGATTCTCCCTGCCCAGAACCCAGATTCCCACAGACGTCGATGTTCACTGAATGTTACAGAGTGTCGTAGTTCGGTTCATAAAACTTTAGAAAACTTCAGAAAAACATTCTTACGCAGTGTTGTTCTTCTCAATTATGTTGTTAGAGAGTGAAACAAGTGTATTTGAGTAAATTTTCCCCCGCCCAGAACCCTGATGCCCTAGATAGACAGGGTGGTTTCAGAGTGTCATATTTCAGCCTAAAAACGTTTAAAAAAATCGAAATTTAATTTTTCTGCAGAGCGTATCTTATCAATTAGGTTGTTAGAAAGTGAAAAAAGTTCATTTGAGAGCGATTTGACAATAATTAACTTTGTATCGGGTACAAAACTTTTACCATAATTCAATTTGGGGCCTTTATCTCAAAATTTTAAAAATAAAAAATAATTTTACATTGGACCATGTAACGAAGTTCACACCTGTGGCAAAAATATGCTCAACTTATTTAGTTGAGGGCTAGAGGAATATAGAATGCATTTATAGTTTCCATAGCTCATTCATAGTTTCCTAAAAAGGAGAATCACCCAGCATCTTTCAAAAGTAAAATGTTTATCAGTGTTAGTTAGGGACTAGGCCTATGTTAAAGTTAAAACTCCTCTTTCCCCATGATTAAACACTGTACTTCATCCTACCCAGAAGGCCTAGGGTATTACACCAACCTACCTACCTAGGTATCTAGGTACGTAGGTACTTACAACTTGCGTTTTCCTTCCTTATTCCAATTTTGTAATATTTCGATATCTGTCACCTTCACCCACTAGTCACACAAGACGGTTCATGAAAATGTCATTCCTTAAGTCTACTCCACAAAGCGGGAGTGGGCACTCCAGCAGCTAAAAACAGGCTTTCACCGAGTGAGGAGCAGAATAGAGATGTGACGTTCGGATCACTTCAGAGATCCAAATCAGTTGGTCTCATTCACTTCCGAAACTCAAATCAGTGTGATCCGGATCACTCGTTCAATGAGGTGATTCGTTCAAATTGAACGTGTCTTGACCGAACTGAAAGTTGGCTAGCTAGTTTCGACTTTCGACTATCCATAGTTCAACTTCTAGTGCGTTTCGATTTCAACGTCAATAGATTTAAAGTTGCAGTTGAATTCAAATTATATTTTATTACTATCACGAAGGGTTTGACTTAAAAACATATCGTAGTGTATAAAATATTGTTAAAATAAACCATTTCTCTTGGTTTTATTAACCGATTTTTAAAGGTGATTGGACTAAAAGTAAATGAAAATGAATAGCCTACTTTAACATACCAATAGGGCCTACCTATTACCTAAGTTATTTTACCGAGCACACACATCAAGACTTCATGACAGAATTTAATCAGCTTCTTTAATTAATTAATTAATTCTGATTAATTAAATACAGCATATACTTAAGTATCTGCTATCTACTTGTTGAATGGAGTTGGGTTTAAAATATCATATTTTGATTTTTTTAAAGTTAAAAAATTTATTGGTGGGCACCATTGGTATTGGGAAGGTGTGGGAATGTTTTATAAATAGGCTTCTAGGCTAGCCTAGGTGTGTTGAAAAGATTTTAATTATTCAGTAATGTAATTGTATAGCTATATTATTGAAATAAATAAATAATTCATTCGTCTAGTTTAGATCCACCAATTTGCGATGGAGTTATCTGTGTCATACTATCGTGGTTGACAGTAAAATCGCTATAATTTCTTCAAATCCCGCTAGGTGCAATACGGAACCGCTAGCGTATCGAATCAAAACTACGACATCTCGATGGTTATGACATCGCTTCACCTGCTCCTCACTAAGCGAAAGCCTGTTTTGGTTTAGCTTCTAGTAAACAGGAACATTACAAGTTAAGAACCGCGGACAACGGAACTTCATACCGTGGACCAAGTACCCAGGATTTTACAAAAGATTTTATTACTAATATTTATCGTTAAATTGTACATTATTCACAGAATTTTTAAATCTTCCCTATAGCATAAGTAACCACTGAT
Source organism: Nephotettix cincticeps (assembly GCA_023375725.1). Classification (NCBI taxonomy): domain Eukaryota; kingdom Metazoa; phylum Arthropoda; class Insecta; order Hemiptera; family Cicadellidae; genus Nephotettix; species Nephotettix cincticeps. The sequence goes on from CM041789.1 coordinate 1,092,953, forward strand.
TTTAAAAAGTTCAGACAGTAAAATATGATTAACATGAAAAAAGAGTTAGCTGCAATTATAATCTCATAAATTATGATCATACATAGATGGATTTAATCATAAATAGATGGATCTCAACCAAATGAAGCTAGCTATATGATATATTAATTTTTCCTTGTCCTCCATAATTTTAACATTGGAGCCAAATAAATACAATGTACAAATGTGTACATACAATGTACTGTGTTTAGATTTTTTTAATTTCTCGGTAACCGTTGATAGAGAAAAACTTTAAGGAACTTATTTGTGTAGTTTTTTTTAGCTGATTTAATGATGAAAGATAAAATTTTAAAATTACATATGAAAAATTAAAAAAAATTTCAGTACAAAATCCCCACAAACTACCCGTTCCCACTGACTAATATGTCTGGATTACGAACTAGTCCGAGCAAATGTAGGAATACACGTCTTACCCATGGCCTCTGGGCACCTAAAGACGAAAAAATGGTCCCGGGCTTAAGTCTTGCCATGAGACCTACGGTAATAGGTCCCCTTTCCCTATGGGAAATTGACTAAAAACTATAACAAACTAAGTATTCCTTTGGCTATACTTTAAGATAGGTAATAAAAAACAATCTTGAGAATTAGCAGACACATAGGCAATTCATGTGCATCTGCTAAGTTGTTCTTTAAAACATGTATTTGACCTGCTGACAATTTTTATGGCTTACTTGAATTTTAAAAATCAAGGGGAGGGGAGATTGTATAAAACAACCTTTAGTGGCTTTAGATTTTGACAAATGAATAACATAAACAATTTATAGCACTCAGATTTAGGGTAAAAAATTGTCTTAATTCCTAATCTTCTCTTATCCAGCTGAAGAAACAATATAGCAAACGGAAATATTTTAGTCAGTTTAGATGTTTCGGTGTCAATCATGTAGTCTATTCATTTGTGTCAGATGAAGTTTCACCCCTGCTGTCAGGTTGCATCATTCTGAGGTTGTCACTCAGTCTAAACTCTCCGCCACTGAAGATGACACATCCCCATATTGGTAGATCAGATTTATTTTCAGTTTATACATTTTGTGATCAAAACCAAAGCTGAGAGAAAATAAAAATTAGGTTTAATTCTTAGTCTAGTGTTAAGTGATATAAATGAATTAAGATTAAGTTACGTTTACCTAATTATATATCGACCAATCATTAAACTAACTTGAAATGGTAAAGAAGCTATTTTTTTAACGTCTTAACATTTTTCCTTGAAATTAGGGGATTTAAGTTTAAATGAAAATATAGAGCCTTGAGGACGTTATTTCAACAACGAGATGCTGAGTAAACCGGTTAAAGTTTAATGTTCTTGGCCTTAACTGTAAACATTTCAGAATCAGCTTCTTCCAGCTTGCTCTTGAAAATATTGCTCATAATTAATTCCAGTAAAACTTGATGTGCTTAAATATTTTAACATTTATAAAACTGACTTATTTACACAACAATGTTGTTGGGGGGGGTGGTTAAAATGTTATAGAAATTTTGAATAATTAATGTGATTGGTAGAAGACTCTTGAACTAACAAATATTGTTATATTCATGATGCCTCCATTGCCTTAAATACAAAACAAAAGTTCTAATAATAAATTAAACAATTTCAGTAAAACTGGTGGAAAAATAATAACAAACCATGAAAAATTCAGTGAGCTAATGGAGATTTATGAGGTAATTTTTAATCTATAAAGAAAATTAACTAATTTTTATTTGAGATATATTCTTTATGTATTTTTTATGTTGTTTGTTCATATTTGTAGCAAATCTTTAATGACTAGGAACAGAATGGTTGAGAGTCCATCTCAAAAAATGTGTTTACGATTTGTAATTCTCGAACTATAAAAGTTGACTGATTGTCTCCTCAAGGTTTGAATGTTCATTACTGTCTCTGTTTTGCTTCTTGCAGTGATGATGTTTTTTACAAAGCATACAGTTTATATTTTTTTTTTAGCAAAAATGGTCACCTCAGGTCTGCCTGTAATCTCACTCCTGAATATTGAGTAACTGGACTAGGATGGTGACGTGTCCAGTTATCCAGAAACTTGGAAGTTACAACCAATGTTCATCCGCAAAGACCATCCACATAATTAGACTAATTTGTTATACAGAGGCAAAATTGTGGTTCAGATCCCACATTAAACTGTAAGTCTCTTAGATGTATTGGCTGTTGAGCTATTAATTAACAGTTAGTCTTGCCTAAGGAACATGTTAGTATTAGTCAGTAGCACTACTACAAGATCACACAATATTCGTCTTACACATATTTCTCAATCATAACTTGGATAAATACCTTTGTCACCACTCTATAATTTTATTACAGACCCACTAACAATGACCGTTTTGTGTCACAGATGGCTAGCGGGGGCCCGGCGCTGTACATGCGAAGTGCGCCGTTGCGCCGTCTGCGCCACCCCCTGGATGATAGCCCCGTCTGGTCACTGCTGGGGTCGGCGCTAGGGGCCCTAGTTGCTCTGCTGGTCGGTCTGCCTGTTCTTGTTGTTCTCACCGTGCTCCTCCCCCTTGCTCTCACGGCTCGTTGGCTGTTGCTCCTGCTCTACTGGAACCGACGCAGACCCCTCATATCAGCTGGTGAGATACTCGGATTGGTTATTACCCAAATTGAAAATTTTCTTAGTGTGTTCATCAATTGAAATCCTAAGCAAAGGTATTTGTATATAAAAAATACATAGTAAATTGGGCTCGAGAAACAAGATATGGACGTCTCTAATTCAGACCTACAAAAATTTAAGTCTCATCCTGAAAATTGCCAAACAAACTAAGTTTCGGAAAATTTCAGATGTAAATTCTCAGAATACCTCAGCAAAATAAATTTCTACCGCCAGCATGTCTTTCTTCTAGATGAACAGCATGGATCTTTCTTGAAGTGAAGTTGAAATGAACTTGAAGTGAAGTCTGAGCACTTTCAAACTACACCATTTTTGTAACCTAAGCTTTACAATATAACCTGGGATGAATTATGCACCCTCCCAGATATTCAGATATGGACAATTGCACTTCCATCCTCCCTCTGAATAACAGAATAGAGTGGTTCACTCTACACCACATGATTTGTACATAATTTTTTATTATCAGTGATAAATTTTACTTATTTTACTATTGCTGTTTTCATTTAACTAATTTCAGGACTGCCTAAAGATATATTTAACATCCAATAATTTTATTACTTTTGATTAATTTTACCTCTATTCAGTTTAGAAGGAATTTTCTCACTTTTTTATTAATGACTCCATTTTAGCCTCAAAACCATCATTCATTCACATTGTTGTTAAAATACACACTGTGATGTGTAATTCAATTTTTACAGTACATGGTACTGTACGTACCTTGATTGTGGCGGACCAATTAACCGCTTGAAATACAAATTAGGTTAGGTAGCTCGATTCAGCGACAGGCAGCAGCACAAATCAGCTAATAGCAGAAAACATCATACCAACCAGAGGAAGCAATTGCCAGAACCAGAGGAACCATGAAATTTTCACAAAACCTTCATTAACTAAATTATAGCTGTAAAATAATGCACATGGACTAAAAGATTAAGGATTCTGACAAAAGAAATCAGATATTTGTTTCTACTTGAGACCACTGAAAGGTTTTTTGGAGCTAAATTTTTTAGTTTTTTTAATGACAAGAGCAGAATTGTGTCACAGCTTGTTGACGGACTTTGACATCCCCACTTTGACGGACGTGAAGGATGATGCGCGCTCACGGATGATGATGTGGCTAAAGCCTGAACTGCAAAAAGCGCTCCAATTGGCTAAGGCTTAAAACAATAAGCAGGACACGCGGGAATACACCGCGTGGGAAATTTAAAACATGAAATCCTAGTACATGTTTTTCGATATTATTATTACACCCGCCAGATGTCCGGATAACTGGTCATCCGGATAACCGATGTCCGGATAATCGATGCTCTACTGCACATTATTTGAGTACTTGACCATCCTGACATCAGAATGGGATTAAATTTGAGTACTCTACCATCCTGACATCAGAATGGGATTACATTTGAGTACTCTACCATCCTAACATCTGAATGAGATTTCATTTAAGTACTCGACTATCCTGATATATGAATGAGATTTCATTTCAGTAATAGACCATCCTGACATCAGAATGGGATTACATTTGAGTACTCTACCATCCTAACATCTGAATGAGATTTTATTTGAGTACTCTACCATCCTGACATCTGAATGAGATTTCATTTGAGTACTATACCATCCTGGACATCTGAATGAGATTTCATTTGAGTACTCTACCATCCTGACATCTGAATGAGATTTCATTTGAGTACTCTACCATCCTGACATCTGAATGAGATTTCATTTGAGTACTCTACCATCCTGACATCTGAATGAGATTTCATTTGAGTACTATACCATTCTGGACATCTGAATGAGATTTCATTTGAGCACTCTACCATCCTGACATCTGAATGAGATTTCATTTGAGTACTCGACTATCCTAACATCTGAATGAGATTTCATTTGAGTACTCTACCATCCTGACATCTGAATGAGATTTCATTTGAGTACTATACCATCCTGACATCTGAATGAGATTTCATTTGAGTACTATACCATCCTGGACATCTGAATGAGATTTCATTTGAGCACTCTACCATCCTGACATCTGAATGAGATTACATTTTCGTTTAAGAGTCTGCAATACTGTCTTTGATTTTATTCTCAAAAGAACAATGTTAATTTCATGACAACACTACTAACCACTCAATAGACATAAAAAGATTATTGAAGTGACAAGTGGTAAAGTGGTTATCTATAGAATTACATTTTCCATTTTATAAGATAAAAAAGATAATTACTTGTTAATCATCAGAAACACAAACAGAGTTTAAGAATTTTTATATTTCTGTGAGAAAAACTATTGTAATTCCCTAGATAACCACTTAAGCTTAAAGTTGATACCGTACCTTAACTGTCTGTTTAAGACTATCGTGTTATCAGTGATGCTATCCTGGTATTGACATTGTTCTCATGTGGCTAAAACAAAATATTTCTTCACACCTGCAGACTATTAACTCAAAGCCTTCTAAAGATACATCTTGATGAAGAGTAGCTGTTGTAAAAATTATGTTATGGCATCATATTGTACTGATACAAATTTGCTATTGGTATTTTTTTATAAATGATTAAAATTTTGTTGTAACATTAAAACAGTTATACACAATAAAAACTAAACAAATTCAACAAAAATTATTCAAATTTAAATTTTGTTATCTCAATGTTATTTTCTGTTATTAAATGTATCTGTATTTGTATTTTAATCTATAAAAAACCATAAAAAGTCTGATAGATTCATCAGAATTAGATAATAAATAAATAGTAGTCTTTAAAAAAGTTATTAATTTATTATTCTAAATCTGAGTATACAGCATCGAATATACGTACCCACATTTATTTTACTATCATTTCAGTAGTTACCTATGTCGATTTCAGAAAGTGGTAGAAAATATCCAAAATGTGAAATACATCACAGACTCCAGTAAAGTAGTGCTGAATCATGCAGAAATAGTCTGACAGATGAAGCAAAACCACTCCTCAGGCAATTTCACAGTCTCCTCCCTATACAAACGGTTCACTCAGTTAATTCAGTGGCTTAATTGTTGTGTGCGCTGCCGATCTCAGATATCTTTTGTAAAATAATGGTTGTATTCTTAGTAACAGAATATGGTTATTCTGATGTTAATTTATGATATTTATTCAAACCTATGTTTAAACTTTTGTAGCAACTTCTAACATGAGGTATAAAATTCATTCCTATTTTAGGAATATTTATTTGGATCATAGCTGGAACACTTGTTTCGAAACATAACTCAAAGAAAACTACCCCTATATTATGTTATTTCTCAATTTAAATATAGCAAAAATGAATGAATTCAGCTCTTTTACTTTATTATGTATATTTCTTTCTTGTAGCTCATTCGTGACGTGCATGTTTAATGAACTGGTTAGCAAGCGGGATTGCTGTGAAAAAGTTATTACCATATCATGACTTTTAAAGATAGATATTTAGGTTAATAAATCAATTACTTACGGTATTATATTTTACTGGATTTAGATACTGTAATATTTATTTTAGCTCATCAGCTAAGCTGAGGCAATTTTAGTAAATATCAAATTTTAAACTTCATGCAAATATTTAATTTCACTGTATTCTTTGACAAATATAAAGTGAAAATTGATATGGGCAGTCAGCAGACTGATGAATTAATCTTTGTTCTGGCCAGGAGTGGCTGGAGGGCCCTTTGTTAAGCCTGTGTGAAGATGACAGCCCTTCTGTTTTGATGAAAACTTCACACTTCACTTCCTCTTCATTTACTAAAACCCATTTCATTGTTTAACTAGATTAAATTAAGAAAAAAGGTACAAAAGCCAGTCAATCTTGTTTTAGGAATTATTAAAAGGAACAATTAAAAACTGAATGGTTCATTAATAGCTCGCAATATATTTACATCAAATTATTTTTATTAAGTCATTATAATTTTTGTTTGTATCTGACAAAAACTGTTGTTCCCTCTGACATTTTCTTTCAAAAGGAACATTACATAAAATAATGAGTTTCAAATACAATCCAGCAATTAGGATGGTTTTAATTTTATCACCAAATAGGAAAAAGTAAAACAGATTTTTTTAACACATTCACTGCGGTGGGTCCATCGGTGGGGGAGAGCTTCATGTCATGTTATTCCTTCCGTATGACTCAGCCACTAATAGGAGTAGGTTGGTTGTGTGCCGCATTATTCTGTGATAGCGTCCCTATGTTTTGCATAGATAATTTGTGATTCCCCAGGTGCAGTGGAGTTCGCCCGTAACCCCAAATATTATTATTGCTTTTTCAGCATTCCTGGTTTATGTAATGGTGTAATAACATAAACGATGTAAAGTCAATATATCACTTTACAGTGTTACAGGGTTATTTTATTATAAGTGTAGAGAAAGTATAGAATACAGCGCAGCACCAGTTGAACTAAGTACAGCCCGGCGGCAGCTAAGGTTTGTGCGGCGCATAATCACTGCGGGAGGGTCACTCACTGGTGACCCTCCCGCATTATGACCGTGAACTTTCCCACTTAACGTAAAAGGAAATATTATAAAAGGAATATTTTTATCTAAAATAATTTTTAGCATTATGGTTAGTGCTTAGTATAACATTTTCACAGTAAATGTGTTAGTTAAAAAAATTAGCAATATCAAGATAATGGAACAAAGTGTTTTGTATCTTCATTCCATTTTGACCACAAGCCCCTGCTCATCTATCTAAGTTGTCATTGTTTTCGCGAGAATAGGGTGACAAGGCTTTAGCAAAGCTGGCCAACACTACAAAAATTATTGATATTTTTGTAAAGCCACCGAAAAGAAATATTTATGAGGATTGGTAAGACAGAAGAGGACAGTCTGGGTATGTCCTGGTGTCATGTCCGAGTGCTGGGTTGACATATGAGCTAAAAGCAGCCATCAATCCATTCCCGAGTCAACCATCCAAAACTAGAATTCAGTCTGGGTATCCAAGTTGAAAGAGTGTCAGGCTCGAAAGAAACAAGGATGAGCCACTGGAGGCTATTCACAAGGAGGAGCCACTGGAAGCTGTTCACAAGGAGGAGCCACTGGAGGCTATTCACAAGGAGGAGCCACTGGAAGCTGTTCACAAGGAGGAGCCACTGGAGGCTATTCACAAGGAGGAGCCACTGGAGGCTGTTCACAAGGAGGAGCCACTGGAGGATGTTCACAAGGAGGAGCCACTGGAGGCTATTCACAAGGAGGAGCCACTGGAGGCTATTCACAAGGAGGAGCCACTGGAGGCTATTCACAAGGAGGAGCCACTGGAGGCTATTCACAAGGAGGAGCCACTGGAGGCTGTTCACAAGGAGGAGCCACTGGAGGCTATTCACAAGGAGGAGCCACTGGAGGCTATTCACAAGGAGGAGCCACTGGAGGCTGTTCACAAGGAGGAGCCGCTGGAGGCTATTCACAAGGAGGAGCCACTGGAGGCTATTCACAAGGAGGAGCCACTGGAGGCTATTCACAAGGAGGAGCCACTGGAGGCTGTTCATAGGAGGAGCCACTGGAGGCTATTCACAAGGAGGAGCCGCTGGAGGCTATTCACAAGGAGGAGCCACTGGAGGCTATTCACAAGGAGGAGCCACTGGAGGCTGTTCACAAGGAGGAGCCACTGGAGGCTATTCACAAGGAGGAGCCACTGGAGGCTATTCACAAGGAGGAGCCACTGGAGGCTATTCACAAGGAGGAGCCACTGGAGGCTATTCACAAGGAGGAGCCACTGGAGGCTATTCACAAGGAGGAGCCACTGGAGGCTGTTCCCAAAGAGGAGCCACTGGAGGCTATTCACAAGGAGGAGCCACTGGAGGCTATTCACAAGAAAGAGCCGCTGGAGGCTATTCACAAGGAAGAGCCGCTGGAGGCTATTCACAAGGAGGAGCCACTGGAGGCTATTCACAAGGAGGAGCCACTGGAGGCTATTCACAAGGAGGAGCCACTGGAGGCTATTCACAAGGAGGAGCCACTGGAGGCTATTCACAAGGAGGAGCCGCTGGAGGCTATTCACAAGGAGGAGCCACTGGAGGCTATTCACAAGGAGGAGCCGCTGGAGGCTATTCACAAGGAGGAGCCGCTGGAGGCTATTCACAAGGAGGAGCCACTGGAGGCTATTCACAAGGAGGAGCTACTGGAGGCTATTCACTTTGAATACCAAAAGACATGCCAATATTGTGGAAACTTCATTTTGTTATACTCCATTATGGCTTCTGAGGTTTAATTCCCGTAGTAATAAAACAATCAGAAAGTCGTTTGTGGATTCTGTCTAAGTTAGTACCATTTAATGCCAGCAGAGAGTGTGGGGAGTGGTGGCGGGGCGGAGTCCATGAGAGGCAACGATTGCCGCTGGCTCGGCGCTGCGTGGCGATGCTCCGTGCTGCATGCGGTCCTAGTGTTTGACGGCACAGTAGAGCTGGGAGTCCTGCAGCAGTTGTTGCTGTCTCAAGTGCTGCCGGCTTACCCTCGGCTGACTCACCGTCTGCACAAGCTGCCTCTCACTGCCGGGGCTGGACACTGCTGGCTGCCTGACCCCCACTTTGACATCGACAAACATGTCTTCCATGGGCCATGCCTGCCTACAGACATGCAGGTCTGTCTAGCTTTTATGGAAATCTTGGTGGGTTTCTCTTACCACTTATTACCTTAACCTTATTACCTCCCTGAAATGGTAATTTACATATGTTATTATTTTAGTGAGAAACATTTTATGAAAAATGATAAGACGATTGTGACGTGATAAGCCTACTCTTGTTACTGACTAAGGTTGACATGAACCTTAAAAAGGACTGTTAATTAATAGCTTAACATCCAATGGTACCTAAGGGAACTAAAGTTTAACGTTGAGTCTAAACTACAATATCACCTCTGAACTAGATCTAATTATGAGGAATGTAGTATTCAATAGTACACACACACACATCCTTCAACCACCTATTATAACTATCCACAATTCGTAACCTTCAAGTAGCATGCCACTGACCCAGTATACTTAGACATTACTTTCACTTGTTTTGACAAGATGGGACTGTAGTGGTTTAATGTCAGACACAGCTGCTATTGATTATTGGGGGATTATTGATTAATCAATGATCCTTTGTCAGTGACAAAACTACATGTCATCAAATTCATTAAACTTATCACACTCGACTATTCACTAGAGTCCATAATAGGGATGATAGTTAAATGTGTATTTTGGAGTCAATACACGAATTATTTAACCTTCTGACACTTTTAATTTTACTGTGTTTTACAAGATTAATACTCAATATTATGAACAGATTTATATTACAGTAATAGAAAATAATCTATACATGCGTATAAAAATATTATATGTAAATCCTATCATCCTATCTTATAGTTATTCTTCAATACAAAATGAGTTGAGTAAAAGACCCTGAAGATTTTTGAAATCTTTTCTGTTAATCAAATCTGAATAAATTTGGCAATAGTAAAGTAAATAAACAACACTGATCACATTTTTATACACACTGAGATCTGTAGTCTAGAATTTATATTAACTTTAAATATTTTATCAGCATGATTATATAAAAAATATTATGTGAGCAACGATTAATCATGTCTTTTAAAAAAGTGACTAGCGACAGCTCACTCTCTCATAAATAAAATAGAGGTGCAAAGTATTCACACAAAGTTTATACTGATGAGCTAAGTTTTGCTCATTAACCTTTCCATATTCTGGTAGTTGATCTTGTGGGGCCATTCAAGTTATATAAACATTAGCTGACAATGCAGCCAGATGGCGGAAACATCAATTAATCATTTCCACCTCAGTTGCTTCCTGTACCTTTGTTGTGTTCCATTGGAAGCAGACAGAAATCCCAGTAGAGTGCTAAATTAACACTGATGATTATTTTCAGTTCTTCCTGTGGGCAGTTGTCATATATAAAAATAAAACTAGAGTGTTGTCTGTAAATTGCTTGGAATTACAGTATGATATGTTTGGGTATTTTTACATTTTATACCTCAGAAAAGCTGAAATGAATCCTATCTAAATATCTGTGTGTCTTTTTGTGGGGTGACCAAATTTGACAAAACATAATATTTTCATTATTCTATACCTTTTGGATAAGGTTTTTGTTTAGTTAATTACTTACTTTGTTAGTAAATGTTTTTTGTTTACAGACTGACCCAAATCTATTTGAAAAAAATTACTTATATTAAAAAATTACCCAGATTTAAGAGATTATGTTAGCAACTTTTTTCTAAGATTTATTAAACATGAGATTTATCAAGTGATTTAACTGAGAGAAATAACCTGCTGTCAAAATTAAAATCAATATTAGTTTATTATATTTATCATTAAATTTAATCCTACCTTAAAATTATTATACTACAGTATACCAAAATTTTAACTTAACCTAAACCAAATTTTACTAAATATCATAATTATTATTTTGTCTAGTTTAAAATTAATGCTAATAAATAGTTAACTGAGAATTTATTTGTTTACTTTTTGATTTCAGATAAATATTTAGTCATAGTAATGTATTAATGTAGGCTATCTTTCTTCTCTAAGCCGAAGCATTTAACCCATATAAAATGTGCTACTGCTTGTTTTTTATATTGTCAATATAAGCTCAAAATGTCTAATAGATAAAAGTTAATGACTCAATTAAATTTGAACTATAATAATTAAACTGAATAATATGATAGGGACTCAAAAGGGGTTGGGAAATATTTATTCATAACTAATTCATAACTAATGTGTGTTATTCTCTATTTTCTAAGAAATAAATCACTCAATTGAATAAATTATAGTTATATTAAAAGAAACATTTCATTCCAGCCTTATTGAAACATAAACATAAATATAAACTAATCCCAATACAAACAGCTGATTGATATAAATATTAACAAAACAGAAAGACAATCAGCACATCTCTCCCTCACAAGTTAAGACTGTGAGCAGAACTTGAATGCTAAACTGCATTTCCTCTGGCTCCTAGTGTAGTAGAGAAGTAATCCTATACCTCTCAAATTTGCGAATCCAAGAGGCCCCGCCCAGTCGGTACTTTGGCCGCAAAACTTCTCAAAAGGAGGTGGAATGTAGACGTATCTACGTACCGGTGGATCTGCAGATGGCCATTGTCGATGTTGAGAAGAAGATCCATTCCCTGAATTAACATCTCACATCCTTTCTGAGCCAGAATAATTTTCCTCAAAATTTAATTCTATTTGCCTTTTTCTTCTATTTAAGGGCATTCTGACACCATGTGTTATTCTCTATTTTCTACGAAATAAATCACTCAATTGAATAAAATATAGTTATATTAAAAGAAACACTTCATTCCAGCATATATCACAGTTTGTATCTGGGGTTTCCTGAGTGAGTGATGTGTTTGTGACTATTGTTGTTTAGTATTTTTTGTAGGTTTTATGACTGCTTTAAACATTCTTGTTTTTAGCTTTATACCAATTCACGTGAAAACGGGATCAGATTCCAGATCCAGGAACATTGGAAACTTCCAATCATGATGGAAAATGTCCTCAATGAAAATGACATAATTTCAGCTCCAATCATACATCTCCCAGTTGTTGGGTGAAGGTTTGCAGACGGACAAGCCACCTTGGGAGTTGCACGTGCTGCAGTCTAGTGGCAGACAAGGCACAACAACGGTGCTGCGGGTACATCAGTCTGTGGCTGACGGTCCAGCACTAATCACCATGCTGTGTCGCTGCCTTGCAGACACCAAAGTGGCACTGCCTGCGATGGTGAGTCCATCAATCTGTGCTCTCTGATAATGAATGTGATACAGTCATGCAACATACAAAGTGTATTGCATGTGGGTTTTTTTAAAGTAAGTTCCGATTTATTCTAGTCACCAGTAGTTCACACGCATACGGGAACAACTGTGCTTGATTTAAATTCTGCGGCTAACCTGTACGGCTCTCTTCTATGCTTTTGAAGTGTTTTAAATCATCAAATCGCCTACAACATTAGAGTTTCACTCAGCAATACAGTTTTTGTCAGCTATAAACCAGTCTACTGCAGAAATTCAATGACAGATTTGGGAAGTGTACGATGAAAATGTTAATAGTGACAGCAGAGTGCGAAAGTAGGTACGAGACTTCAAAGGTGGCTGTGGTAATCTCTGATGACAACCGAAGCGGTCGTTTGATTACAGAAGATTAGGTGACTTCGGTTGAAGCGAGGATTTGTGGAAACGGGCGCTTGATAACAACCGGTTTCATTATTATTACCTGATGTGTTGAGATCAGAATTTTACAAAAGTGTTTCTGAACACATAAAGTTAAGGAAACTGTGCTGGATCGCAAAACTCCCACAAAAACCAACAATTTGAGCATGTGGCAGGGGATTTGGTAGTTTTAAAAATTTTGAAAGCACAGCACAGTGAGGTACAGGTTAGCTACAATCCTGAAATTAAGCACGGTTATTCTTGCTTCAGTTATTACATGCTGAGAATAAACTATTCTCAGTTTATTTTATAGTTTAGTTTTTAGTTTATAGTTTATTTTACACATGTGCAAAGTCACCGTTCTAATTGGGTAATAGTGAGTGGAAATGACGACAACATTAAGAGTCTTTATCAGAAAAAAATCTGAAATATATTTTTAGTCAGCAATAGACAACCCCCTGACAATATGCTGACCCTTATTCAGAGAATTTTCTGCCTTTACACTTGGATCCACAAAATTTAAAGGTGTTTATACTCCACAAGATTTTTTTTATTTTCCTCATCTCATTTGTGCAGAGCAGGTCAGACCAGTCAGTGGGGTTCTACTGCAAGGTACTGCGGTCATGTGTGTTAGGCCCACTCACAGTGTTCCTGTGGCTCCTGCTGTCAGCACGAGATTGTAACCTGTTGACGCATCAAGCCAGCTGGTCAGGGCAGATGTCAGTCAGCTGGTCAGCAGACATCACACTGGCCAAGGTCACCAGGGTCAAGCAGGTGACCAGGTCCACAGTCAACTGTGTGCTGCTGTCTGCGCTGGCAGGAGCTCTTCGAATACTGCTGCAGAGTTGTGGAGTGCGACAGCCTCCTGATCTCAGGGTGAGTCAAGGGCTGATTGTAAAATCTCTCGATTTATGCCATCACTCCAAACTTAGCTATCTCCCCTGTTCGGATCCCATTGTTGCCAATCGGTTATGAGTTTAGTACTCACCGCTTGATTCCTTCATTTACTTTTCTGAAATAGCATCCTAACCAGGTGGGTATTTTAAGCCAAGTGTGAATCAGAAATAGGTGTAAGATGATTGTGGCGTGATCTTGTAGTCTTGTTACTGACTAGGGGTGACGTTCTCCTTCTAATTAATTATTTTTCTGTTAATCCAACAGCCAAAGGATTTAAAGTACTGCAGTTCAAAGTGGGATCTGGACCACTTTTACCTCTTAATTAAAAACTAGTCAAATTTCGAGGATGATCTTTATGGATGAACGTAGTATTTGATAGTACGAACATTAATCCATATCAGGGAAATCACATCGCTCATAACTTACCAAAATTTTTTACCTCCAAGTAGCTGTGTATAACAGGACATGTCACCGTCCCAGTTGATACATTCTGCTCACAAACTTGTAGTGTAAGTGCACGACCAATGGATAAGTAAAAGTCTTCCACCTTCTTTTTTAAGAAGAAAAAACGAGTTGTCACAAGTGATGAGCTTCTGTCTGTTATCTTTCTTCTTCTTATTCTTCTGGGCACTAACTATCAACTGAGCCAATCTGACTAGAATTCTTGGAGAATCTTTATTTTTATAATGATTTTAAAATTTATTTCTTTTTTTCAACCTGGAAACTCCATGTAGGACCTATACCGTTTGAGTCAGTTGAACTAGGTTGTCTAAACCTTAAAAACTAAACAATTATGGTAGCACAATTAATACTTATTCACATGAAAATAATTCTGTGAATGGAATGTAGCTAAAAAATCGAGCATTGTTTTGTAACATGGTATACTAATTAAAATAACTTGCTGGAATGGGGTATTATATATTGCAAAAGAGTTGTTATTTTTTACATAATCCCTCTCTCATCATTTCAGAAATCTAATTAATGTTTTAGACTTATATTTGCAGAACAGGCTAGTAGATATTTGTTTAAAATTATTATGTCGTATTGTTTATAGAATACTGTATATACTTTGCAAATATTTGGTCTAAACACACCATATTATTTTACAATTACTGACATCTGTAAACATAAAAGCTTGATTGACACTTTAAAGGTGGTGCTGCCAGTAGACTTACACACAGATTCACGACTCGGCAGTCAGATGGCACCTGTGGTCGTATCACTGCCGGTGGGAGTTGAGGGGGCGGTGCCTAGATTGTGGAGTACAAGGCGAGCTCTACGAACTCTAAGGCAATCCAGCGATGCATTGATCGTGTATCTTGCTACAGCTGCGCTCATGACGCTGCTTCCGGCCCAGTCAGCTCGCAGCATTCTCTCTGCCTTTACTGAGCAAAAGGTGATGTTAGAAAAATGTAATGAATGATTTGAATTATTTACCTCTCCTTGAAAAGTACTCAGAACCAGTTATCATTGTATGTTATAAACAATCACACTCTTTGTCTAGGTTGGTACTCGAGCATCTCAAAACCTATCCTATCAACTTTCACCAATAAACCATAAAAAGATTTTAGTATTCCTTACAAAACATGAAAATAGATTATTAAGTTTTAAACCTTCATACCTGTAATTTAGATTTATCTTTGGAAAATTAGCTGAAATGTTAAGTTCATACTTTAGTATTTGATTAATTTCTGCAGTTAAAACTTTAGTTAGTATAACATTCATTTTCAGTATTAGACTGCCTAGGCCTTCGACAACAAACTGTAATGTAAGTATATTTATCCAAGAGCTGTAACCTCAAACTATTCATAGCCAGAAAATGTTTATACTTTTCCATGTTGTGGTTGTCGTTATAGATTTATTTATGTGTTTGAGTTATAAAACCATGTATCATTCCAAGGCATTTTTTACCTTAAACAAACGGTATTGCCTACTGTTTTGACAGGCCAGTCTGCAGTTTAGTTCTCTGATTGGCCCATCAGCTGCAGTGTTGGTGGGAGGCTGCCCTCTGCGCAGTGTTTACTCTCTCCTACCTGCACAGGCTGGCCTCAGTGTTGCTGTGTCCGTGCTTACTTACGCAGACCAGGTGTTTGTCGCGGTAGCTACGGACAGCAGCCTCCAACCAGCTGGCGACATGATCCTCAACCATCTGCAAGCCCAGGTAGTCAACCTAACCAATGTAGAAGCTTGTCAGTTTAACAAATTCTGTACTAAGAATTCAAAAAGCATTAAAACAGTTGTTAAATACTTCAAAAATATATGATATTCAACTAATATTACAACTGTTTCCAATGTTATATTTTATTGCAAATTTATATTATTCAAGATTAATCTAGTTCCATAGGGTTAGGTTAGAAAACTTTCACCAGCACATCTGTGCAATGTGCCAGGGAATAAAATCCCTAAGAAATTCCACAACTAAGAATTGCAGACACGTTTGCTGCAGCATTTCTTTTCCTAGGACGTACAGTTTTTTACAAGTACGGTAGTACAAATTACAAATGAACATTACTGCCCTGTTGTCTTTGTGGTATGCCAATAATGCTTTCGATGAGGGTGTATTGCTGTATATGATATTTGTAAAACATTTGTAGGGAGAGGAAAATGTTTGTGGTTTGATCTTTACAAATCAATTTTTAAAAGTTCCCAAAACATTTGCTAGATTTTTTTTCTTTGGTATTTAATTAGGAATACTTGTCTTCCAGGTCGAGCTTATGTATTCACTCCTTAAAAACAGAAGAGTTCCAGGAGAAGCTAAAACAGAGGCGATGTATCGCTTTCCAGATGTCACGCGATCCCCAGTCAGAGAGGTTAGCCCAGAAATATTTAAGTTGGTTCACAAATATAAAGTTTGTATTCAACTATCTTGAAATTTCCTTCATAAATTCTTTAGATTATGTGAAAAATATATTTATTAAGCAAAGAAACAGTCTGTTTTTACCAACAGTATTGTAGAGAGTTTAAGGGATACCAAAACATTCATCCAAAATATTATTTCAGCTTGGTAAAAAAACAGAAAAAGTTGTCATTGTTTAAAATTAATTTAAAATAAATTATCTTTTATCACAATAACATATGATTAAATCAGAGTTGTTAAATAATTCACTCAAGACTAGCTACTAAACCTGAAACCACCAATAAACTAGAGGTTAAGTGGTAGAGAGGACTTGCAAGTCCTAACTTCGCCTCTTGAATAAAGACTTTTTTCATTTCATTTCATTTAAACTAATGGACCGGAATAGAATTAGAAGAGAAACTGCTTCCTGAATCATCTGCTCTCTTCACAACTTACTTGCTCCGGTTGAGCAGGGATGAGGTTAGCTGGCCACTGGGGCAGTAAGTCAAACATTCCTAGTTTGAAACTAGTTGTGGGCAACTCCTGGCAGGCCAACTTGTCAGATCTCTGGCTAGCCTGTGACTAACATCGCTAATTCACCACACATACCATGGTAAACAGCATTTGATGTTTTATTGTGGACATTAATAAATTATTCATACTTCACTTTATTTCTTGGAATTTATTGTAGAAATATGACATTCACACCATAAGCATATCTCCAAGGGTTTTTATGATTTTAATTATATTATTTCTTAGCTATTCTTTGGTTTCAAGAGCAAAATTCATAAATTCAAAAATTTATTAATTTTTCCAAATGGATTTAATTTATAATTAATTGTTGATAAAATATAGTTGATAAAATATAATTTTGGCGAGGCTAAAAACCTAATGAGGTTTGAGTTGCCACATAGGTAAGGTAAGGGGATAAAATATAGCTATGAAATAAATTAAATTACAAAATATTTTTTTATATTCTACAAAAAAATAATGTTCTATAAACAAGACAAACAACAGATTTGTATACGTTCATCTTTAGTCTCAGCACCTCCTCCTTCGAGTCCTTCTTTTCTGAGGTCTCTTCCTCTTCTTACACAGATTTTTCCTTCTTCTAAGACTCCTTGTTCGATGTCTCTTCCTTGATTTGCAAAGACTTTTCCTTTTCCTCCTACGAATCCTTCTCCTATGTCTCTTCCTTGGTTTACAGAGACTTCTCCTTCTCCTATGGCTTCTTCGCTTCCTTCGACGCCCACAACCATCATCATCGCTTCCACGATCATCTCCTTCTGCCCTAACGAGCAGAGGTCTTGTTGCAGCAACCTTGAGTGCAAATTTTCCTCTCTCTGCTCGTAAAATGCCATAATCAATACCTCTTTTCAAAGCGGTGAGGACACATTTCACTCTGTTGTCTGTCAATTCATATTTATCAGCGATATAGTTTAGGATATCTCTTGCTGAAAACCCTTTTTGTGACCGTAAATTTCTTATGGCCTCTATGACCATTACAGCCGCTCTTTCAGTCTTTTTCCCCATGTGTAAAGTAATTTACCAATACATCATTGAACACAGAATTTGTTAGCAATTTTAAATTTTAAAGAATAAGAATTATTTGAAAGTTTTAGCTTATAAATTTAACTAAGTTACTATGGTAATTAATTATCCTTTAAGTTTCAGAATTTAAATTATAAATTATATATTCAACATTTTTAAGGGGAAATAATTTAGAATGTTAACAAAGAAAACAAAGAAAACTTGTATAGACAATTCAGCAATTATTTACAATATTATAATAGGTCTCACCACTTTGGACAGAAGTATCACAGTATCATGCTTTATTATGTGAAGTATTGTAACTGTGTAACCTAGAAGTGGCAACCTTTTTACTTTCAACTGTAACATAAAAATAATTACTAATATATTCTTGAAATATTAAGTATAAACAAAAAAGCATAAAACATGCCGCCCCCCCCCTATCACTAACCACAAAAGCAAATCAGGTATCCACTGCAATCCCAATTAAAACTACAAATGCCATCAACTTCCACCCAAGCCAGCCACTTCATTTAAGGTGGGCCCCCACTCCGCTATACCACACATTTGTAAGCCGAATTGGGATTGCTCATGGTCGGGATTCGAACCCTAGCACTTCGAAATGCCTAGAACGTTACGCTTGTCAGCATAGCGCTTTAGCCGGTTCAGCCACCAGTGCATAGGAGTAGAAAGCGCTTACTTGGTTATAAGACATGGCCGGTGGCAGTCTAGTGCACTTCGTGAGCAGGTTTGGTTGCTTGCCCCCAGAGGGCAATATGGTTACAAAGATTACAGAGTTCACTAAAATTGACGACAGATGCCTCCACCTGGCACTTTTTATTGAATTTGTAAATGAGTCATGAATAATTACGACTTTACCACTTCTAGGGTTAAGGATCATAATAGTCAACATGTTATCAAATACACTACCATCACCTCCATATCCATATCCATACCACCTCCAAGTCAATACTTACCATAACCCAAGAAGTGGTAAAGTGGTTTGAGCACTGCACTGATGAGTGCAACGTTCTAGCCATTCGGAAATGCTAGGGTTCAAATCCCAACCATGAGCAATCCCAATTTAGCTTGCAAATGTGTGGTATAGCGGAGTGGGGACCCACCTTAAATAAACAGTGGCCAGCTTGGGTGGAAGTTGATGGCATTTGTAGGCTTAATTGGGATTGCAGTGGACACCAGTTTTGCTTTTGTGGTTGGTGTTCATAAGGGGGGGCATGTTTTATACATTTTCTTGTTTATACTAAATATTTCAAGAAGATATAAGTAATTATTTTTATATTACAGTTAAAAGTAACAAGCTTATCACTTCTAGGGTTAAAATTCCCATCTAGGCTTATACTTAATGATATCTCATTAATAAGATTACGAAAGAATAAACTTTCGTGATATTATTCATTCACATTCTTATACCAGTAAAATAACTGGCTGGGTGGTTAAGTGGTTTTAGTGCCTGCCTTCAAAACTGAACCCTTACGGGATCGAGTCCCACAAGGGTCGAATCTGGACCCAGTCGCCATTATGTCATTGGGCTCTTAATTAATGATACTTCCTAACAACAATTCGACGTGAGATAGTAACAAAACCAGGGTTTAGGCTATTCCCCATCAAAAGGTTGAAAAATGTCAAGAGGCACAGTAAGATACAAAAACAAAAATCTTCCAAACTGTTCTGCTTGTATTCTTATTCTTTTTGTTGGAAACATTGACCCAAACAACGTTGGTTTTTTCAGATGAATTATTTAAGGGTGTGTGTCATAGCTGTATCTTAGTTATTGACAAAGATTAGGTCATTCATGTGCCATGATTGTGTTGCCTTGAGTGTCATGCTTTTATTTTTAATAGTTTTTTTAGAAAGCCTCTCTACAAGATTATGCATACAATCTTCCATTCTTCCTAGTGGCAATATTCAAGTTATGATGATATGTTTAGATACATTTGATGATTATTTCAGCTGGCGAGCAGACTGTCTCTGGTGCAAGGAGAGGTGGAGAGGCTCAGCCGATCTCACAGCGAGACTTCGCACGAGACTGAGAGACTACACAGACTTAGAGCTGAGTTCTCCCATCTGCTGCGGGAGCTACGGAAAAGAAAGTCTCTGGTAAGCGAATACAACACAAAAATGAATAGATTGAGTGGACTGACACATACTTTCTCCAATTAAAAAATTACATTAAAAAATTGCATATATTTAATAAAACTGTCAAATTCTTTGAAACCCTTCAACTTCATTTGACGTAGGCCTACTGTGCACACGCTGTCAATGACGTGCTGGCCGCTGGTAGCCATTCTCTGCACAAATGTATTTATTTATTTCCAACAGTAATGTCATTTTTACAAAATAAGTCATGACATACTTATATCTACTGTAACAAATTAGAGATGAAAGATTATGTGGTACATTGTATATAAACTAATAAATAGATATTAATAAAATACATCAAGAACATAGTAATAATGTATAGTATAAATTATCCTACTTAAGTAATAAATTAAATAGCAGCCTAGTATAATTAGTAGTATAAAACTTAAATATATACAATGATGTAGAAATTTTATTTGCAAATTAAATACAAGATATACACCTATAAAGTAATAAATTGGTATATTGTATCGGCCTAGTATCAATAATAATATGATACAAATTTTGATGTTCAAATATTTTTACAGATATAAATACAGGATATATTAGAATAATTGTTTTATGATTTTTTATGTCTTTGAAAGGAGGAAAACTGGGAAAATCTCAGCTGGAAGAGCAGACAATAACCACTTGGTTTGTTGTTTGTTTACTGTTGTCTGATGTAATGTGGAAAGCCAATATCTTTGTGTTAGTTTAGTGATGTTTCAAACTGAATTATAATTAGTTATTATCTCTCAAGTGTTTTATGTTTTTTATCGAAGTGTAGTGTAATAATAGTAAATTTTATATGGAAAATTTGTTTTAAGAAGTCCGAATTTCATGGTACTGTAAACTGAAATTGTGAGTACTGCCCAGAATTAGGTTGTTTTTGGGTGTTTTCAGTAAAGTATTAGTTTTTACTGACAATAACATTGCATTGTGGTTAGATGAACTCAGTTACAGCTCTGCTTTGCTAGTAAAAGGTGGTCCAAATCCCATAATAATGCCATCTGGGGGTGTTGGAAGGGCTCTTGAAATTCTGGAGTTGAAGGATTAATGTTTATTTAAATATGATTACAAAATTTATCATTTAAAAAAATTCATTAAATTTCTCAAAACTCCCACCTTCCTAAAAGTTAGTTTGATGACAGAGCATGCCTTACATTAGTCTCCTATTGTATTGTTTGATGTACATGTAACAGGAGTGCGAGCCCTGGGAGGTGCAGTGGCGATCTCGCCGTCGGGCCATGTCCTGCTCGTTCTCACGTCGGCCGAGCATGTCCGTCATCAGTCTGCTGTCCACTGCACGCCCCGCCAGTGTCATCGAAACCTGCACCCCACCCGCCCCCACTCCCTTACGCTCCACCATTGCATACAACGATGCCCCTTCCACAAGTGTCTTCAATGTCAATTATTCCGATATTTCTTCGCCTTCTCTTGATTATCTCTCGTCACCACTCTGTGCCCCAAAAAACTCTTGTAGCTATGAGACAGAGGACAACCGTGTCTCATGTGCATTGTACAACGAAATATTATCTGCCCTGGAGAGCAGTGAAACCCTCCACTCTCTGAACGAACTGCGTAACTCCCCCCCTCAGACAAATAATAGGAATAGCAGTAGGTATAAAGTAGGTAATGTTAGGGACTATGAGAGTAAACTTAATTCGCCGATTAATGAGATTAGTTCTAAAAGTAAATCAAACTTGAAGAAATACAAGAGCAGAACCATGACATCTATTTATGAGAAGTCGTGGAACCACAGGAGAAGGCAGGAAGGGGAAGGAAGAAGAATGTCACAGTCTTGCTACCTTTTGAACGGTCAGTACACTCAAAACTATGATTATGATATTGCAATTGAGTCACTTTCCGAGTTTGCGACAAAAATACGAAGGTTGAGTTTTGAAAATTCATCAATAGAAAAGCCAATTAAAAATGCTAGCTACTACTCGGACATGAGCAACTTCTTTAGTCGCCAAAAAAAGATTATCAATAAATCGAGACGACATTCTACGATACCTGTCAGAAAGGTTCCAACTCCTTGTCTGCCTCAGCCACACAGAGAGGAAGAACATCTCTCTGTTCAACCTTGCATCTACGAGTTTGTGTAAATACAGCTGTACTGTAGTCTTATGCTAACATTAATAAAGGGAACAAATTGATTAGGGTAATTAAGTAGGCAATAAACTTCATAAATATTACACTAGCAATACTATTTTAAAATTTTTTACAAATAAAACTATTTTAGACATTTTTAAAAGAATCGTTATAAAAACATTGTAAATAGAGATTAAATGCAGGAAACTGCTTTAAATATTTTCTGTGTTATATTTTGTTGTATTTTCAAACTCAAATGATTTTAAATGCCTTAGATGTAAATGATACTTAACTGTTAGTACCGGTATACTTAAAATAGAGACACGAAATGTGCATTTACTTGCTGAACAATCAGATTTTGACTTTTAAATATTTCATACCCCCAGCAATATCACATCCCCGTTAGATGTAGAATAGCCCCTGACATATTTCTTTCAAAATACACTTGTTAAAGTCAATAATGTTTCAAATTTTTCCAGAGCATGTATTTTATGAAAAATAAATGTCAAATCCTGTACATTTTGATAGGGAATATGTCAAGGGTATGTATACTTGACAGAATAGAGGAGTCTTGTGAACATCAATAGTCCTACGTTTATTGTGTTTAAATATATTCCTGTCTTAGTGAAATAAACAGGGTGTTCAGAAAATGGTGTAACAAACTCCAAACTCACTAAATACTGTAATGAATGTTCCCAAGGTTAAAGTAAATTTAATCTTAAGGCAGCATGAAAAATCCGCCTCGGAGCGCCTAAATAACATTGTCAAGATAGGGAAATCAAGCATTGCAGATATGTTGAATACTTCTGTTCTTGATCGCATTAATTGTGTTAGCAATCTGCAATAAAAGGAACTGGATAGAAGGTAGGAAAGAGACCTTCTCCAAACAGTCAGCTGCCAACAGTCCTGCTCCAAACAGTCAGCTGCCAACAGTCTTGCTCCAAACAGTCAGCTGCCAACAGTGTTGCTCCAAAAAGTCAGCTGCCATGGGTAGGAAATAGTCCTGTTCCAAACATTCAGCTGCCAACCATTTTAACATTTCATAACAACTGAGTATATGAAAATTTTTATCTACAATATCAGAACGTATCAAGACAGAGTAAGTACAATTTTCTAACCACTATCATTGTTTACAGTGCATCGCTAATAAAGTTATAGAACTAGATTATTAAAAACCTTATTTTGTGCTATCGCTGATGAGTTCGACCTACCACAAAAATTAATTTTTATAAATATTGAGTTCAAAGATTTTTATTTTATTTTTCTTCTTTGAATGATTTTGAAATATTTACAAGCTTTAAAGTCATCTCCATTTTTAAAATAGAAAATTATTTAGAGAAAACAATTATAGTAGGCCTAACTATATAAAAACAGTTTGGATGGAATTGATGTGATGAGATGATTGCATTGGGCTCAACACCCAAGTAATTACCATCAATGTTAACTATGTGCAATGTGAATTAATGTGTTGCTCGTATAATGGTGACACAACATGATGTCTACATGTCAAGTATAAGCTCTTCACATAAATAAATTAGGAGACATGAACTGGATTTAGTTTTATCTTGATTTCCAATTGTATCTTCAGAATCAATAATGGAATAGCTTTAGCAGATTAAACAATAATAATTTAAACATTCCAATTTTAAAATATGAGTTTGTTTACTCATTAAGAAAAAATAATAAACCTAAATAAATTATAGAAACACCTGTATTTTGTACTCATGTGTGAATGAGTTTTGGTTTGTGTCCAAATATCTCCATTTTTAAAGCACAGGAAGAAATTTGAATTTGTTGGTTACCTATTTGTAAATAATAAACTGTAAAGTCTTTCATAGAATGCTTTAATAGTATGCTAAATTAAAATTATTATTTAAAGAGTTGTAAGTATTTGTTACATTAATAAATAATAGTGTAAAGTATGTGAACTGAAGCAAGCATTTTAATTATAACATTTTAAAGTTTATTTAATTTAAAATACACAATGAATTTAAAACTGTTTACTGAATATTTTATGTGGATAAAATAATTTTAAATAGGTAAAATTTTGTGTTTTCTAAAGTTCAACTTTTTATTGTGGTAATGACGTGTATACCGTACTAATTTTTCTCTTAATCAGAAATTAATGTTGTAGGGATGTCCACTAAAAGTGATTAAATAGTTTATATTTCCAAAATATGTATGGTTTAGAGAAGGGGTATCGTTTTTCAGAAATGGGGAATAAATTGTTTTATACTGTACCTCTTATTTCTATTATTTGGAGTTGTATTCTATTTTGCAATCCTATTGAATGCATAGGTTACCTTTATACTTGACTCTCCTAAAAATAGCATAAAACCTTAAAATAAGATTAAAATATTTAGTTCAATTAGGCAAGTAATTCATGCAATCATCATGAATTGCTTGCCTTGCCTCAATCTTCACCGACTTAAAGGAATTCCATTTTGTGTGGACTCAGAAGTCTCTTTACCACTCTAAAAATAACATTTTGATTCAAGCCGCTTATTTTATAGCAATCTTTTACCAATGTAGACTTTAATTAGGTTAGACATAATATTGCCATTTAATGTTGTAAAAAGAGTAGAAATAAGAGTTTATAATCAATGTTACAAATTATAGTATTATGCTAGTAAATCATTTAGTAGACTAACTAAGCAATAGTTGAATTAAGCTTTAAGGTTGAAGTTACCGTAAGTATGGTACATAATAAGCTTTATCTTCTAGTCATATCTGTAGTTTCTGTTTTCATATGCACAAAGTGCTGTTTTGAGTTTTAAATCAATTCAACGAAATAGAGTAGAATAGTGAAGGTTTAGACAGTATGTTACAAACTGAATGTGGTTTTTTTTATAGTTCACTGGCTTATTAGTTAATTTACTTCAGCTACTAAAAGAGACGTCATGAGAGGGACCAGGTTCTCAGGCGAAATGGGGCATACCTTCAAATGCATAAGAGATTTGAAGTTGGAGGGCCTCGCTCTTATGGCGGCGTCTCTTGAAAACTTGTAGCATATCTGCAGGGCCGGTGCAAGGCATTTTCACTGAACATGCGAGTCATTTTTGGCGCCCCTCCAAAAAATAATCCCTCCACTTTGGTATTATATATATATATACATATAATTATATAAACTCCTAATTATAATCAAAAGTGAACACACTGTCAAATGTAAGTAATAATATAGTATTGAATAAAATTACAAAATTAAAGTAAAAGAATTATTTATTTATATCAAATGTAGGACTTTTTTTACAATGAATAATGGTATCAAATGGAATATAAAGTTGGGACTGGGAGCTGAAAAATTTAAGCTCACATTTAAATATATATAACAATATTTATTTTGAACTTGTAACGTAACATCAGTACTTATCTTTATCACTAAAAATCCAAAACAAACATTTAAATGCCACCAGTTACTGGTAACGTCATGAAAATTAGAAAAGGTTCAAAGTGTAATATGTGAGGCGTCAAAACTCAAAATATGGCGTTTCTTCCACTTCCAAAAGAGAGGGCATGTCTTTAGGGTGGCAAGTTTTCTCTGAAACTAATGGGCGCTAATTTAGAAAGGATGGCGCCCTCTGCTGGCGCATTGTAGATTGTTTTGCTTATTCAACCAAGCGTTTCTTTAATTCCCGAAAAGTGCGGCCAGGTATTAAAAGGGACATGGAATTCTCATTGAAACAAAAAAGGATTCCAATTCAAGAAAGGATGGCGCCCCATAAACGGTATAAGTAAATCTTTGCTGTTCAAAACACCATAAAGAAACGGCAAAAATAAATGGATTTTTTATTCCCCAAAAAATGGACTCGTCTTTAATTGGGCGCGAAATTCTGATTGAAATTAAAGGGCGCCAATTTAAGAAAGGATGGCGTCCTATTTGAACGGTGTAAGTAATCTTAATTGTCCATAATGCAATAAAAAACGTCAAACAGAAATGAAAACCCCCTATAAAACAAGTCCGTGAAATTTATATTAAAACTTAAGGACTCCTTAAGGAAGACGCCCTATTCCGATGTATGTTTCCTATCTCAAAAAGAAGTGTTAAACATAAATAGACATTTTCTTTAATATCCAAAAAATATATGTCTTCAGCAAAATTGTTTTGGTTCAGAAAAATGGACTCTAAAAAACCTTTACAGGCCGTGCCGTGCCGTCGCGCGCCGGCTTTGCCGGCGCTTTGGCGCCCCTTTCCTCATGGCGCCCCATGTTCCGCATGGCCCTAGCGCCGGCCCTGCATATCTGCTTTTGCTGAGATCATTCTCAGAAGAAAGAAAATAGAAGTTCATGACCATAATTGGTCTTCCGTCAGGAGAAAGTGAATAAGAAGAAGCTATAGCCTTTCTGGTTCACATACAAGCTCTACTTTGATAGGTTTCCAAGGGGGGCTTTTAACGGGTGAAAGTCCCGCACACCTGGGAGTGTGCCGGTTTTCCTCCCAGATAGTCCTTAATAACATTTCCTCTAAAAAAATCTCAGCTACTCAATATTTTTATTCATTAACACACATCGATGAAAAAAATAATACAGTGTTATTTCTGTATATTGTCATGCCAATTTTGGTAAGTAACTTATTTTATAATCCTTTGAATATTAGGAAAGTAAAGAATCCCTATTCGTTGGTGAGATTCTGTAGAGCACTACACAATTCTCTCTTCCACTATATAGTAGAATAAATTTGTATATTTATTTGTAAATATTTGACAAATACTTCATTTGCAAAAAAATTCACAGACAATTTTATATTAGATTATAATTTAAACGAGTTTGTAGGAAAAAGCCGAGTACTGGTACCTTACAAAAGAATGCTTACTAATATTAAGATATAAGAAGTCTATATGTGGGTAGAAATTCTCGTCAACACTAGGAACTGTTCATTGAAAATGTCCTATACATATATCAGTCAATAGTTCAGATGATCATTTAATCGCACAACAATTTTAGCATTAAGCCTAAGAATTTTTTTTTGTAGGCTCAATTTAAAAACCAATTACTGTAATCTTTTATTATAATCTAAGCCATGACATAGTCTTTCTCGTGATGTAATTAATTAATTATATTGAATAAACTCCATTAATTAGAAGTATGATCAATTCATAGATTATATTATAGATTGTGGAAAATAGATATGACCATCAGCAGCTTTGAATCTGTGTGATTAGTTATAGATTTTTATTTTACATCATAAGTGATAAAGATTTACCAGCCCAAGGCTACTTAATGAGTGATATAATATAGTGTATTGTAAACTACAATATATATATACATTTTTTATCATTGAATCTATTTTTCATTTCACCCTAGGAAATGCATTCTCAAGCGTGAAGTGGTTCTGATTTCTTAGTTCTTGGACAGAATATCAAATGATTCCAATGCATCATGATCGTCCTTATAAGCCTGTTGTGAAAAGGCTTATTGGAGTGTGGTTTAAAATGTGTTGTTATCAATTTTCAATATCCTACAACTACACAGATAAAACATGTATTCAGCTGGTAATGAAAAAACAATACACTATAGTGTATTTTCTTACTACCTACCTTACTGACGCTGTGGGTCGGTCTTTCCTCAGGACTGTAGATGACACAGGAGTAATAAATACCAAGCAAAATATGACTAATTTGTCTATGCCACATAATTTATGATAAATGAAGAGAAGGAAGGAAGAGATTGCAAGAGTAAAAAATTATATTTCGAGAGGTATCTGTACAGTTATCAATGACCATAACAAATAATTTTATAAAATAAATAACATAAGTTCCTGTCTCAATGTTTGAGGGGATTAGAAACATTGGAACAAAAATAGCTACATAACTCTATATACTTTAATATAAGATAATTTCAAAGAAAATAACGGGAAAATTAGCTATGCTTTTTTTATAAATAATAAGGAAAGGTATAACTGAATGCCTTATATAATACATACATATATCAAACAAAAATTTTAACTTGGGTTGAAATTTAGAAAGCTTATAACATCTGAACAAATAAATATTCTCAGAACAATTTAATTTGTTTCAAAAGACATATATGTTTGCTGAAAGTGTACTAAATTATTGAAAACCTATATTAATTTATGGAAACAAACTAGAATAAGAGTAGAGGAATGGACAAGAATTATGAGCACCTTAGAGAAGAACTTATAAACATATTATTTTCCTCTGACTAAATAGACCTAACAGATATTATACATGTATAAAGAAATTCCCAAAGAATAGTGTTAAATTTTCATGTAATATTAACCTTGGGACATAAAAAAATGTTTGTTTACAAAATAAGGAGCACAAAAAGTGCATAGAATAATTACAGAATACTATCAGCAAAAATAAATTACAGTTATTTTATAAATAAAAAACTACTATGCTGTTGTGTTTGTCTGAAACTGGATGGAACTAATTAAATTATTCTAATATTAACTGATTGAAATATAATGAACACATAATTATAAAAAATGGTAATACTATTTCAGGGGTTTTCAATCATTAATCTTTCAACTACTTGAAAGAGATTTGAGACAATCCATGTTATAAACAAATAAATTACATCTCAGCGAAAATATAAGGCACTTATCAGATACAAAATTGAAACTATGCCTACATTGAGAATGTTTTAATGCATAATGGTTTTTCTGCTAAACAAATTAATGTATGACTAGTATATCAAATCAGTCAAATCTTATTTGAAAAATTGTTATTCAATATTCATATCACAATCTGCCTCTGTGGCAGAGTCAAAATATAAAATGCAGAATAATTGAAAAACAAAATTTCAGCTGGAACCCTTTTACTGTACAACAGAATATCCCAATCTGTCAATCAAAAGATTTTCCAGTACTGTTTATTACTGGTGAAATATCAAAAACAGGACGTGTAACTCCAACTCAAAGTATAAATTTGGTATGGAACACGAGAAGTATGTTTGACCGAGATATTACCAAAAGATAAGCTCTACTGTACATTGAATTTACAAAGGAAATTCACAGAGAATTTTTCATAAAATCACAGCCTTATAGTTAATAGTTTCACGAGGTAACAAAATAGCTTAACTTCTCTTTGGAAGTATTACTTTGATTGCTTGTCCATCATCTTTAGGCGTTCTCATTTTGGGCCCTGACAAAACAGAGGCACTGGAGGATGACGGCATACATAGTTGAACACTGTTCATATTTGCAAACTGCACTGTTTTTGTCACACTGATTTCCTCACTGGGATGGTATAGAGTGACAGTATTCTCCCTTATTGGGAACTTAATCTTCTCATCGTTAAGATTCCTTGCTTCAGAGATTGTTACAGGCATCGCACTCAGCGGGGTCAGGCGAGGTAGAGGAGTCGAGACAGGTAACTTTGTAATTTGGATTCCTTCGTTACTTTTCCTCACTAAGACCGGCAATCCCTTTAGACAACTCAATTCTCTCTTTGTAATTTGAACACTTTCTTTGTTTTTATTCAATAAAACCGGCTTTCCCTTGAGCACACTCAGGTCCTTCTGCAGTATTTGAACACCTTCACTGTTTTTAGTTAGTAAAACCGATTTACCCTTCAACACACTCAGGTTGTTTTGATTTGACTGTGCGATTTTACTTATCGGAGTAATATTGTTCAACTTTATCTGTTGCAATCGCGCAAACGGTGTCATTAGCGTTCTCTGCACTGGGGTAGTCGTGTTGGTCGGCGTATTTAGCGATATTTCAGCTGTGTTGGTGCAATTGACAAGTGAAGTTTCCTGTATCGGAATAAACTGTTGAGGAGCAACACTAGGTTTGACTCGGTATTTGTTCATTACCGGGTCTGTCCTACTACAACCACTGTCAAACTCACAATAGAGGGGTTCGTAATCATGTTCCACTACACCTACAAACTCAGGACCGACTTGCAGTTTGGGCATCTTAGGCAGGTGTTGCGGGTCTGTGGAGTTCACAGCAGATGACGTACTGGGACACTCGTGAATGCTCAACAGAGACGGTAACCTCTGTGAGGAGTTGCTAGTACCGGGAGTACTGTTTGAGTTTATATGGGGTTTTTGAGGCGAAGGCTGGGGCAATTTCCTTTTTGGTTTAGGGAATTTCATCTTAGGTTTTTTTGTTTTGAAACTCGAAGACAAAATTTCAACATCATCATCTTGCAGTTCTTCATCTTCGACAGGAAGCCAAATTACATCTTCTTCTTCCGATTGGATTTCAATAATTTGTTCATCGCCTGAAAGTATAAAAGGGTATAAAATATCTCTACAAACCCTTGTTAAACTCTTGTGTCAAACTTTTGTTAAAGTCTTTACATGAAGGTATAACATAGAGTAATTGTTATTTATAAAATTAGTGTTGTACAATGTGCTGTATGAGGATAGAATAAAAATTTTCATATACCAGTATGTAACATCTGTTGTTCAAAATACAGTAGAACCTCGATTAACCGTCACCCTTTTAACCGTCAGTCTATTAACCGCTACCCCGCTAGCGCAAAAAAATTTATGTTTCTGCGTCAGCGCCGAGTCGGAATGTCTGTTGAGGCTCTATGATGAGTATTGTCAACTGTACTGCACAACTGCAATGTGCGTGAACCATTGGCGGCAAGGGTAGTGACCCAGCTAGTTAATCCCTTACACTGTCTTCTGCACTCCACTGCTACTGTTTTATTTCAGTTCAGTATGGTGCGTGGCTACAGTGAACTGAATTATTGCCGTGTGTTTTACATGCTTTACCGTTTATTGTAGACAGTGCTGTTATACGTAGTGTGGACACGACAATAAACAATTAATTTTCAAATCCTGTTGCTTCTTCTCAGTAAAATTATAAACATGACCGCCTGAAAAGCTCGAA
The DNA here is from genome assembly GCA_023375725.1 of Nephotettix cincticeps. Classification (NCBI taxonomy): domain Eukaryota; kingdom Metazoa; phylum Arthropoda; class Insecta; order Hemiptera; family Cicadellidae; genus Nephotettix; species Nephotettix cincticeps. The sequence goes on from CM041789.1 coordinate 1,124,036, forward strand.
GAGGAAAGAAACAAAAGAAAATGACGGATTGTTTAAAAAAATAAATACCGGCTACGTAAGTTTTGAGAGTAAAAATATGTAATGTACAGTTGATATTTTATTGTTTTCTTAATAAAGTATTTTTCACTTGAACTGACGTAGTTTTTTTCTCATTTAAAATAAATTCACATTAAGTACTGCGCAGCAATCATGAAAATGAATTAGGACTTACAATGGCGCCGTTATAACATACAAGGCAGTGAATTGTGATGTTGCCACGCCAAACACTGTCTATGTGCTAAGTTGTATCGGCGCTGTTATTATTTCTGTTATCCGTCTATTCGGTTATCCGTTATGGTCTCAGTCCCGAGGGTGATGGTTAATCGAGGTTCTACTGTAATAACAAGTCAATATGTGTTCATGTTAAATGTTATTAATCGAGAGAAGATAGATACTGGTAAAAGATTTTGATGATTGGTCAAACCCTGTTGCTTACCGCTATTGTCATCTATGAGGTTGATAACTTCATTGCCAACGGCCGCCGGGTAGATCTTGAGATCGGGCCTGGCAGCGGTGAGAGCGCGAAGTTTGGACTTGACCAGCACTCCCTCGGTCGGCTGTTTAGCCACTTTAGCTCTGGGCTTGTCAGCCTCCAAGCTGCTCACACTGCCGAGACTGCCACAGCTGCTACTGCTCTTCATTGATGTCGCTGATCGTGGTCTGTTGACAAAAACACATGTAAATATCTGTTGGTACAAAATTGATAAACTGAACATTACCATTTTACCAGACACATTTCCAGCACAACACAATCACATTGTATTAGGACAGCGTACATCACGCTGAGCTTGGCTAAAACTATTGGGAAAGAAACTTTCAAATTATTTAAACACTAAGTTAATAAGACTTGACACTGCACCCTTTTATGCCCTGTGTACAACAGGACTTAACAGGACTTGCCATAACTATACATACAATCGCTTAGCCAAGGCCCAGTGTATTGCGGGCGGTAGCTATAATTTGCAGGCGCAAGGATGGTTTTTTATGCGTTTAACTTTGCTTGCTGCGGTTGCTAATTTTTTCTTGCCGATTGCGGATAAGCCGCAATGCATTTAATCTGCTTGCGGATAATCGTCTAATCGCGGAGTCTACAGTATTAAGATTATAATACATGCATGTTTCATGTTTGATTGACGATAAACCTGTGAAAAGTTTTGTGAACTCGGAGAGGCCATGGCATTGTAATTTTTCAAAATAAATAAATAATTTGTATTTTGTATCAATATCACAGCAAAATTTATCCACTAAAACTGCAAAATCTTCCTTCATAACACTTTGTAAAATATTATCATCATTCATTTCTATAAAAAACTATTAAAACTTCTCATTAGAATAATGATGTTTTGCTGTACTAGGCAGGCTGTTCTGGTTAGAATTAATAACTTTTTAAACAACACTAATGAATAAAATTATGTTCCTAGATTAAAATAATACTCCGACAATTGACTATAGTTGATTGAAAAATTGTTTTACCTTAATGAAAGGTTATTTATAGTATTTTTTCTCTTCATATTCAAGTTGATAAGTTCATCTTCCCTCTTCTTTATGGCTTTGAGGTATTTTTCAGACTCGTTCCTAAAAGAAATGAGATATAAATTACATGTGATATTATTTTCTAGTAGGCCTACATACAAAATATATTCTTAGACATATCTTTTTAAATAGGGGGTGGAATTATAAAATTATTCACCATAACAGTGATGGAATTGCTCAATCCGCACAACTATATCATGGTTGAATGAATGAGGGGCTAAGAATCAAGGTGAACACCAAAAAAATTTAAGACTCAGGATTTTTTTGATCAGGATTCAAACTTGCACACATTCGATTGACTTCATATGGTTAATTCATCAACGAATGCTTTGGCAATAGGACCACAGGACCATCGCCTGTGAAAGCGCTTGATTGGTATAAAATACACTCTAGTGGCACAGGCGTTTTTGACAAATACGACTAACAGGTTCACAAAATTGTTGGCAGATGCCACTACAAATGGAGAAACAATAAGTTTAGAGACAGGCTTGTCCATTTTGCTATAAAAAACTATACTTACGGAAGCTTGTAGCGGCTACATCTAATAAATTTACAAATGTCCAAAGCTTTCTTTTTTTCTTCGTGGTTCAAAATATCTGAAAAAAACATAATTGACTAATGAAAAATATAATTACCAAAGTTTGAAAACCTTTTTATTTGGCTGTTTTTTGACATGTATGTGGATTAGTCAATAAATCAATAGACGCTATCAACAAATAAATAGTTATCAACAATCGATGATCGATAGTTGAATTAGTGGAGATTTATATAGATAAATATTTTTAGCTTTAGTAACACTGACTCCAAATTGGGGCTTAGCCCTAAAAAAATATGCTTTGCTTGAAAGACCCAAACAATTAAGATTGGCTTCATCAAATATCTTCTCATACACTGTTTTTAAATAACAGTTTTGCAACTAAAAAAAGAATCGGGCCTGCATGAACACTTTCATTTTAATATTATATTGTTAATAATCTGTGCATGGGATGTATTAAGCAAAGAATGGTATGAGCTGTTAGTGAAGTAGTGGTGCTCCAAAAAATTTGGTATGAGGCGGTTTTGAGCTTGTACCGGGCTTGTTCGGAACAGTACAGCTTTATTTTCGGGACAAATTCGGTACGGTAACGGTACAAGCCCGCTTTTCTATCAACTTCCTTACTGAATATTTATTCAGATTATTTCGCCTTCCGTTTTTCAGAAACACTTTTCTTTGTTGAAGGACAAAAGCCTTGATACATCAAAGGCTGGTCTGCTTATTTAGACTATTTTTAACAACATTCAGACGGAACAACCCATCTGAAGTGTAAGAATGTGATTCGTCAGTTTAAATTTTCATTATCCATTTGATTCTATTTCAGTTAATGACAAACATCAACACATGATAAAATACAAAGTATATTGTCATCGATAGAAATACGGTGTATCTTAATGCAGTTAGTTATTATTCCGTGTGAACTATGTTTTAAGTAATTATAACCTTGAAATGTAAATCTGCAATTCGGGAGCCAATCATGCTGATTTCAAATTATTAAGATACAATGAATATATAACCAAAACTTACTAGAATGGTACAATAGTTTGAAGGTTGTAAATATTGAATTACGGTATCTGGAAACACATTATTGTCTACTACGTTGGCAGTACCGCAGTACTGGTAGGCCTACTGTTGACGTCACCAGCTTCAGGTTACCTACTAGATTACATTTTACCGACTAAGGACAGTCAAAAGTAAATTCAGCTTGGCCTATTCGAAAAATACAGACTATCGAAGTGGCAAGAGTTGAACTATTAAATGTTTACTGGATATTTACAGTTTGACTTCTGCTTTAACTCTTTCAAAAAAGGAAATATTTCAGAAGTGACCATTAAATATTAATCTCTTTTGATTAGTTTACCAAGCAAAAATTATCACCTGCAAAAATACTCTTCAGTTGTTGATTAAGCATGTCTCTCTGCTTCTTCAGCTCTGCTGTTTCTTCATGCAATTCTTCTTCAATCTTCTTTTGCACTTCACACACATATTTAGCCTGAAAAATATTTTAAAGTAAAATCAAGACAATGAAAAAACAAAAAATGCTAAAACTTATGATTTTTTGGAAGCAAGTCAAGGGGGATCAGATAACACCCCAGAATTGCACAAAAGGAGGTCAAAGAAAGTCAAAGTAAAAATCTCACATATCGTTCTGTAAAATATACTGATTCATTTGACAACTTTAAAGTAAAAGATACGATTAACTTTTGTAAGAAGTAATCAGTAAAAATGAATCATGAAGTCAGTTTTAGTGAATTTCCTATAGGGAAGAAACTATAACCGTAGGTCTCATGGCAAGCCCGGGACCATATTACTTTTGTTTTTATTTTATTATTATTTTATTTTATTTTTTACTTGCTTTAAAACAGTTTATAACCAACTACATTAAAGCAGTACAATATATATTAACAGTCCATTTGGAGGTATTGAGTCTTTTTGAGGCGATGTTCACTTCACAACAATAATTTAGTTAATGCAATATAGATAGTTAATTAATCCTGAAATTTTTAACATCATCCAGGAGAAATAGCCTATGCCCAATAACAAATAATATAACAACAATAAATAACAAAAACATTAATAATTAAGGAACAACAATCAATTATACATAATAAATAAATAGCAAATAACAATAATAATAAAACAAGTCTTAAACAACAATTATAAATAACAAGAAATAAATACTCAACATAAATAAATAATTAAATTGCAGTTGCATCAATTGTGTAGAAAATGTTGACATTTTGATTTGTAACAATTTAAAGTGTTTTGAGGTTCTTAGAGGCCAAAGACATTAGTCATTAAAAATTATATATATTATATATATATATACACATATATATATATATTATATATATATATATACAGAATGCCTTCACCTTACTCAGTACTAGACTTTCAAGGTCGTGAAACAAGCCGGGATGTACAGTCAATCTATTGTGCGCCTTTAGAGTATTTCATGGTCAAAGATCCAAGCATAGCTGGGGTGGCGTAGCCTGCTCTTCTTTACTTATTCACAGAAAAATGTTGAATCATTGAAAGAAAAATTATAATTAAATATTTTTTTAGAAAATGGAGTTTTAATTGTTGAATATTTAACATTCAACATCAAAACACATCAAACACACAAAACTACATCAAAAATTATTTTTTTTAAGGCTGTTTATTCAGTACGTACTGGTCAGTAATGACACCATAGGTGTTAAAATGTGTGACATCTAATAAGGATCACTAGGCTGTTCAGAAGGTATTTAACGTATTACTTATTAAAATTTCTATTTTGGGTATAAGGGGAGAATTTTATTCACCAAAATACTTTGTTGGTATAACTGAGCTCAGTTTACGAAATAATTATGTTAATGTAAACTGCAGCTATCCACTCACCCTTGACAGTATTTTAACCTTGGGCAACTTGGAGTCTTTTTCCTGCGGCAGCACCAGATTTCCTAATGCTTGGAAGAGCTCAGCCAGCTCCGACCGCCGCATTCGCTCCATAAAATTATGGTGCTCCATATTGTGGAAAATGGAGTTGGAACGTACTGGTCGTCTTTTACTATTATACTGTCGATTCATTTTCTGTTTTGGTCGCTCACTAGTATTTTTCTGATGTTCATTTTCATTTTCATTGGTGGTCACTAGTCTGTCCTTCAAGAGCATTAGTTCTCTTCTCTCCCAATCCAAAAGGTCCTTGTCCATCAAAGGACTATGGCCCAACTCTAGTCCACAGGGCCGGATGGTCTGAGGAAAAAAAGGTTGTTTTCATGAAGAAATTGGATCAGATAATCTAATCACTGAGGCAGAAGGTTTACACCTGTATACTTGAGTCCCATGAATCCCAAACCCCGCTCTTCTGAAATCTGTAAATCTATTGATCACAACAATCAGGGCCGTCACGTTGATTTTTGGCGACCAAGGCAAGATATTGCCAGGCATCCCCTATAAATCACACAAAATCTTGACAGCCCGTTGTACGATGTTGCAAATATATAAAGTTATATGTGTAAAACATGTATTTGTTCGATAAATGCATACAGTGCACTGTATTATTCATAGATCAGTTACACCTACCGTTCAAAAATAAGTTTTGTAAGCCTACTTATTACCCCCCGGGGCGATTGTCCCGGTCGCCCACACAGGCGATGTCCTGACAACTAGGTTATGTTTTCTAGGTTATGTTATTAGTGTGTATATATTTTGAGCAATGTGGCAACATCGTGTTTTTTTGGTAAAATTACTGTTAAATTAAATGTACTAGTACCTGGTGACCGAGCTTTGCTCGTATAGAATAAGACATGACAGTGGAACTTGGATAATTCAAACTTCTGAGTCCCATGAATCCCAAACCCCGCTCTTCTGAAATCTGTAAATCTATTGATCACAACAATCAGGGCCGTCACGTTGATTTTTGGCGACCAAGGCAAGATATTGCCAGGCATCCCCTATAAATCACACAAAATCTTGACAGCCCGTTGTACGATGTTGCAAATATATAAAGTTATATGTGTAAAACATGTATTTGTTCGATAAATGCATACAGTGCACTGTATTATTCATAGATCAGTTACACCTACCGTTCAAAAATAAGTTTTGTAAGCCTACTTATTACCCCCCGGGGCGATTGTCCCGGTCGCCCACACAGGCGATGTCCTGACAACTAGGTTATGTTTTCTAGGTTATGTTATTAGTGTGTATATATTTTGAGCAATGTGGCAACATCGTGTTTTTTTGGTAAAATTACTGTTAAATTAAATGTACTAGTACCTGGTGACCGAGCTTTGCTCGTATAGAATAAGACATGACAGTGGAACTTGGATAATTCGAACTTCTGTAATTCGAAAACTTCTTTATTTCGAAATTTTGTCTTGGTCCCTAGAATTTTATATAAAAACAATGTTAAAATATCTTGGTTAATTCGAATAATTTTTTGGATAATTCGAAGTTTTTACAGCGGAAATCTATAGTTTGTGTATAAGTGAACAAGTCATTGTGTGCGATTTTCCAGGAAACGACGTTAGGGCTTCCTGTCCTCAGACTATTTTTAGCTAGATCAACAGCCCACCCCTCTCACTAGTCCACTACTGCTCATAAATCACAACATTGACATCTGTGTGTATCATCGATGGTGGTTTGTTCCGATATTCGTCGTCTTTGTTTCGTGTTGGCATTTGTGACTTCGTCTGCTTTCATGTTAACACGTTGTGTGTATGATGGCTTCGTCAAAGCGAACCTACAAATCTCTGACGTTGCAAGAATAAATAGCGACGATCAAGGAGGTAGAGAAGGCATTTGACAAAGTTTGTAATAGCTAGTTTCGTGATCCCTCCAAACACATTATTGACATTTAACAAAAATTAGGATTTTTAATCAATAATATCTTCATTAACCTAACTTTTTCAATATACAATGTTAAAACATGATGTTTGATTGTTTATTTCAATCACTTGCATGAACTTTTCTAATTCGAATTTTTGGATAATTCGAATTTTTTTCTGGTCCCTTGAGGTTCGAATTATCCAAGTTCTACTGTATTATAAAAACTAATTAGAAAAATTAAAACACATTTATTACTCAATGAAAACATTTTTGTGGTTGAATAAAACCAATTTAATACACCATAATTAATATAGCACTGAACAAAAAATTTCAAACTTGGTGGGGATGGAACTTGCGACCTCTAGCTCTTGAGGCCGACTCACTACCACTCGGCTAAGGCGTCAGTCAATTGAGCGACGCCGTTTAACGTCTTTAGCCAACCTCAATTGTTTTAACCAATCATTTACTGTTTAATTATCCAGTTATTATTAGCCTGTGATCAACTGATTTTGTTAGAAACGGAATGAGGATTGAAAAGCAAAAGAAAAATTTAATTTACATCAATTATTAATTGGTTTGTTACAGTGGCTTCAAGCAATACAACAAATACGTTTTCTATCAAAACACAGAAGATTTTGGAAATACTTTTTTCTGTTTATTTCGCACAGTTATGTTACCCTTAAGTTTTTACAAATTGTTTAGTAACCTGATAATTTTACATTTAATACATACATAAAATAAATATTTATGTAAAACCTCTATTCACATATTGTTCCCCGCCGTCTTCAATCAAGAACTGTAAAACGGTTATAAACACCTGTTTTGGTTTGTATTGTTTACATTTTATTCTCCATAAGCGTAGTGTTAAATTTTTAGATTTTAAACTTAATATTACAAGAAAACACAAATTTTCCTGGACATTAGACCTATCTAGAACTTATTTTATACTCAGGAATTAGTTATTTCCAAAATTTAAAGAAAATCCTTAGTGCTGTTTTTGAGATCCGTGTGAAAATATATATATTTACAAACCTTGCTCGTTTTATAGTATTGGATTTATGAAAAACCTCTATTCACATATTGTTCCCCACCATCTTCAATCAACAACTGTCAAACGGTATAAACGGATGATTTGATTTGTATTGTTTACTTTTTGATTCTCCATAAGCGTAATGTTAAATTTTTAGAATTTTAACTGAATACAGTAGAACTCCAATTATCCGAACTCCGACTATCCGAATCGCCGATTATCCGAATCACTTTCAGAAAAAAATTTGTCCAAAAAAAGTCTAAGTCTAGTGCCCCTGGACATAAGGTCAGTAAAGAACGTGTTACAGTGCTTAACTGTGCCAACTCCACTGGAAATCATAAACTACCACTTAGCACCAAGAGCATTAAAAACGTAAAAAAACTTCCACTCTTCAACAAAAGTCAACCCAAGGCCTTTTTGAGATGTTTAAAAAACAATGATTTTTATTTCTAAACTTGTAAGTACATTTTATTTATATTTAAAACATGTGAAAATATCATGTTTCTTACATTTAATTCAATAAAAAATAGTGCAATATCAAGACGTAGCTTTTTTTCTCTCTAATTCCAATTTTAAAAAAACCTCCGACTATCCGAATATTTGATTATCCGAATGGGTCCCGGTCCCCATTAATTCGGATAATTGGAGTTCTACTGTATTACAAGAAAACCAGAATTTCTGGACATTAGACCTATCTAGAACTTATTTTCTACTCGGAAATAAGTTATTTCAAAAATTTAAAGGAATTCCAGTGCAGTTTTCAAGATCCGTGTGCAAATATATATATATATATATTATTTAACAATTCACAATTTAGGGCTACTTTTGATAATATGATAAATAATAAAACAATTAGTACCCTGTTTTTAAACTTTAATGGCAACATGTTTCGGCATTTATGCCATTTATTACATACAGATCACAGTTTTAAAGGCATACATGAAAACTTAAATATATTGAAACCCATGAACAAAGGACTAATAATGGACTCTACAGAAGAATACCTTATCTACAAAGGACATAAAGAACACCCACAGGACATATTAAACAACCATATAAACATGAACAATCCTATATTTGAAAAAATCACAAAATTTGAAAGCACCACCCACTAGTCTGTCCAAAGTTAACATATGATACAAATCACATCTTATTAACTTAACATTATGAACACATTTGATAAAATTTGTAATTTAAATATAGGTTAGTTTAAAAATGGCTTGAAAATGGCATAAATGCCGAAACATGTTGCCATTAAAGTTTAAAAACAGGGTACTAATTGTTTTATTATTTATCATATTATCAAAAGTAGCCCTACATTGTTAATTGTTAAATAATTTAATAATGGCTAACAACCAAAACTTTATTCACAAATACAAGTACCTAACGCTGAAATGTATGATGATACAAGAAGATATAAAATTCTACAAGACATGTTTGAGACAAAACATAATCCCAAATTATGTACAAATTCACATAAAAAATAAATCAAGAGCTGCTATGCTTACATTAAAAACAGCCGAAAAAATATGGGTGAAAGAAGAAATAAATTATCTCTACACGTTTGGTGTAGAGATAATTTATTATCTCTACAGAACAGAGAGAAAACATACATTTCAAATTCACAGAAAGACAACCCAAACTGATCTCATAATACCACACAACTCAAATCACCCTTGGAAACATAAAACAGCCGCATTCAGATCCATGATTAATAGAATTTTAGACATACCACTACAAAAAGAAGATTATTCAAAAGAAATTAAAACAATGAAATATTTAGCACACAAAAATGGCTACAAATCAGACCTAATTGACAAAATTATTAAAAATATTAAAAAACAAAGAAACAAAAGAACATCGGAAGAACAAGGAATAAACAAAGAGAAATTCATCAGCATGCCTTTTAACACCATATTAAATAAAGCCATGAGGAAAACATTTACCAACACAAAATATAAAATCGGCTACAAAACAAATAACAATGCTTTTAACTTAATACAAAAGTACACTAAACATAATGAAACACAACTTGACAAATTTGACACAACCGGAATATATCAGATCAACTGTTCAGACTGTCCAAAATTTTACATAGGTCAAACTGGTCGTTCAATAAAATCACGCTTCAAAGAACACATTCAAGCATTCAAAAGTAACAACAGAACATCAATGAAATCAAACTTTGCAGAACATTTATTACATACAGATCACAGTTTTAAAGGCATACATGAAAACTTAAATATATTGAAACCCATGAACAAAGGACTAATAATGGACTCTACAGAAGAATACCTTATCTACAAAGGACATAAAGAACACCCACAGGACATATTAAATAACTATATAAACATGAACAATCCTATATTTGAAAAAATCACAAAATTTGAAAGCACCACCCACTAGTCTGTCCAAAGTTAACATATGATACAAATCACATCTTATTAACTTAACATTATGAACACATTTGATAAAAGTTGTAATTTAAATATAGGTTAGTTTAAAAATGGCTTGAAAATGGCATAAATGCCGAAACATGTTGCCATTAAAGTTTAAAAACAGGGTACTAATTGTTTTATTATTTATCATATATATATATATATATAACCTTGCTCGTATTATAGTATTGGATTAATTACTCCGAAAATCCCTTTGTGCGCTGAACGTGTTACACCGATCTAAACTTGTTTTAACTCATTTCTAAAGACTTTTATAAAGTAATATAGGTTTTTACATATGCTTTAAATAAAGTTTTTTTTATTTAGTTCTTAACAACAAGTGAGGTTAGGTTGTTGTGTAGCTAATCAGTCGCTAATGTTTTTTGTAAATAGTTGCTTGCATTTTATTTGAGCTATGAAAAAATAAATTAGGCCTACAACTCACCAAAGATCTGGCTTTGTATTTAAAAATATCCTTATTCAAAGGCTGCAGCATTCGAATGATAGACCCAGTCATTATCACCCACTGCATTGGAAACACAGGCCTAAAAATAAATCTTTCCAGGAAATACCTGAAACAAAATTATATATTGTAATTATTAAACTTATGTAAGTATTATAGCAAGAAACAATAAGTAGGTTATCAAACAGGCAAATTGCACACACTATTTTCACTGATCTTGCATGCATGTGACAATTACCATCTTATCCACCCTAGATCTGGTCATGTCTAAGCAGTCACAACCTGAACAATGGTAGTTATAGATGACAACCCCTAGATGCAAGTTGATGAGTATAAGCAGGCTGCTAAGTGCTAAGGTGTCAACATTGCGTAACACTGAGTATAAACCAAAACTGGAATATTTTAGCAATATTCAATTCATTCACACTTTAAATTTTTTTTAGAGAAAGATCAAACTTCTAGAAACTAATGCCTCTAGTTTTACTACATTGTAATATATGTAAAAGAATGACATGGCATGCAAAAATTGTTTTTAAAATTAGGAAATGAAATTAGATCAAAGTGAAACATACTTTTAACATAAATCAAACTAAATAGACCTAATAGGCTGGATGTTGACTATGAGCAACTTAACCACTCAACCGTTAAAATTTTTGGGCTCGTTTTATATTATGAACAGAGCTAATGCTAGATTTTGAAGATTACCAATTCAAAAATAGATATTTTAGGCAGTATTTTATAACTAGAAGTTTTATACAGTGGTTCTTTGATAAAAACCAAAAGAGACAAAGATGGCCAGGAAAATTCCCCTCCATGCATGTTTTTCTCCATAAGTCAATTAAGATGAGAAAATTCTGAGGTTGTTGACCTCTTTGTGTTGTTTCTGACGTAAATTGTAAACGTATTGTCTATATAACTTATCCATCATAATTAAATAAACAAATCTGTTATGCAAAATATATGACAATTAACCTAAGAAATGGCTGTTCAAAATCTAAAATTGAGGAACAATGTTACATTTGTAATTTAGGTTGAACTGGATAGGCATTTAACCCTACATAGGTATGATACGTAAATTTTACATGTAGCTACAGGTTTTTTTCCATAATTTGGTTGTGCATAATAGTTTACTCCTTTACAGCCAGCAGTGCTGTTTTTCTACTCACCCATTTTGACTACGGTAGTTTTATGGCCGTGTTTAACAAATTTCTGTGTTAAACTGCAAAAATAAGGTAAACCATGAAATTATGTTGGTTTTTTTTTCATTCCAACCATGGAGTAAAATTTACGTACCGATACCTATAGCGTATTGCAAACCATTCTTTCAACAGCTAAATGTTTTAACTCTTCCAGGTGTGTGTATTCTTGAAGTTATGTCTTTCTTTAAAAACAATCCTCATCTCTTTGAATGCAATGTTGTCCGGCATCACTATAACACTCACCATAAGAGTAATTTGGTACATCCTATTCACAGACTGACAATTCTCAAAAAGGGTATTTATTATTTTGCCCAGCAGTTGTATAATGTGCTGTCTCTGTATTTGAAAAAAATTTCAAATACCAAATTATTTTTGAGAAAATTAAAATTTATGTTGCTTGAGAAGTGCCTCTACTAGTTAAGGAATTCCTTTCAGACTGTGCCAAAGTAGTGTAAAACTGTTATTAATATTTCATATTTACTAATTGATTGAATTATTGTTATTGTAAATGATTTTAAACTGTTTGTTTTTTATATTTGTAACTATAGACACGTTTCATATAACTTTTGTTATTTACGAAATAAAGATTATGATTCTGATATGCCTGATAAGCGATACCTATCTGGGATTAATATACTCTTAACATTTAGGTTATGATGTTCTTTGGAAGGAAAAACTTTGCTCATGAACTTATTGTTGCATGTGGTCCATTCTGTTTCATATTTTTATGTAATTTGATGGATTTGAACAGAGTACAGGGCCTTGTTTCCGTACGGTAGTGTGTACGGAGAATAATTTATAGGTCAACTAAAATAAATAGTTATGGTCTACAGTCAAGGCCTAACCAAAATGAGTCCTGACAAAATATCTAGTACTAAACAGGAAATTAAAAGTAGCCTACACAAAATTGAAGCTTAGATGTTTCAATTTCCATTATTTGCAGTATATTAATACTAACACATTTGCTTTAAGGAATTGGACATTTTCTTATCCTCATGATAATGAAAGTTTCCTCGTAAGAGTGGTACCGGTACTTGTTATAAAAGTGGAAGTGTTTCTGAAGGAAAATAAGCGATAGCAATGGGATAAACTTATAAGGCCCAATTTTCATAGTGCAATTGTGAAATTTCTACCATTAAGTCTAACTTAGGCTTTGAAATTCAACTATGTTTAGAAACTAAGTTTAGATTTTCCCAACAGATTTTCATTTTGGTTATGTTTTGGTTTTGTGCAAATAAAACTGGTGTTTTATTGCCACCTGTACGATGATGTCTTCATTAAACGAAAAAAGAAAGAACCATGTTTAACTATCAGATTTGATTTGTTTATTTAACCACTTCCTTAAATAAACAGCTGATTTCTCGATCGTCAGTGTTTACCTCCATATTAAGTTTATGGGAAAAATCGAGACTTTGACCCCATTAATTTCTATGTCCACGGTGAATTTTCAAAATTTTTTTAATTGATAGCAAAACTACATGATAAGATCTTTAAAACGACACCTTGGACATGGTGATTGGTAGCACCACCGCTCCAAAACAATTATCACAAAAATAGGCCTAGTGTATTAAATATATATAAGATAAGATTACTACTTACTGGTTGAGCCAATCTACTGCTGCATTCTTGTTTGGGAATAAGTGCTCCAACTGAGAGTTGCTCGGATCTTGAATGACCAGGTGGCCCATCGGATCAAACTCAACGACAGGGATGTATCCGATGCCTGGTGTAAGACTCAACAAAGCTTTCTCTGGACATGGACCTTCACGAGGATTTTTCTGCAGCAAATTCTGTGGCAGCGCTTGTCGAGTAGGCTGAAAAATAATAGTGTTACTATTGTTATTTTGATTAAAAAGACTTGGGGACCTGAGCTTCTAAGTTTTGACAGATGTATAATCTTAAAGATTTTTTTTTCCCAAGAGGATAGCAACTTCTTTTAAAGAACGCTATTATCTCCGGCTACTACTACTTTGCTACAATTCATGGGATGTCTGATGGTCTTATCTGTGTTGTGGTACATTCAATGAAAACAAGAGCCTAATATTTATGGTAAAATGCCACCTCTCCCAACCTCAGCACTTTACGCACTTCTTGGCCTCATGTATCTTTTCATATATGAATCATCAGCTGATTTAACCATACTAAAAGACATATTGTGTAGACTGTACCTATACTTAGCTTGCCCACATAGGCCATATATCTTTGCTTGGGACATATCAATGTAAGAGTGGTGATCCAACACAGTAGGCCTACAGATGGACAATAATGATATCACAATACAGTATATTTTAGCAAGGCCTAATCAAATTGCCAAATCATACCTAATCAAAGGTCTAATCATGTTGGTTTTTTGTTACGGTATTGGTTATTACAGAGTTTAAATTATAATTACTTATCTATTAATTTATTGTATGTTATTTTTGGTAGTTGTTAATGGGACATTTTTAGTAATTTATTTTGTTCAAATGTTTTAGTTTATTATGGTATTAGTGCCATATTTTTAGCCTTAATTTATCTATTGACATGTTATATGTTTACCCATGTAAATTTTATGGATAAATTATTCTGAATCAAATAAAAATATGACAATTACTTCTGTAAAATCATAACTAATTCATATCTAGGCCATTTTATATTCAACTTTACAGCCTCCAGGAGTTGGCAGAGTCTCCTCTTATGCCGCGATGAGGAAAAACGCAGACGCCCGCCACAGCCAGGTGTTAGGTCTCTAGTTTTTAAGCATTTGTTTATTGTGAAATGTTTTTTGTAATGACGCTATCTATCCGGGAATCCCCGGTCAAGGATATGTAATTCAAGTGTGGGTAAATATTAAAACTAGGTTTATTATAAGTCAATATACTGTCAAACACTACTTTTCATTTGGATAAATAAATTTCAAATAAAAAACAGTGAATTTCTTTTTTCTAACAAATGATAAAACAATCTTTATTTCCTATATCATGTTTTGTATGTATGGAAAAGTTTAATATTGACCGTAGCACTGCAACGACATTATTTCAAAAGTATATTTACTTCAAACATGCCTCATATTATAGTTTGTCCAGTTTCACTTTATCTTACATCTAGCCTATTCGTTTTTTACACTACTGAATAAATTTGATGTGTCATTAAATAATTTAAAATAATAATATTCATTCTTGAGGTTCAAACTTATAGGAAACTAACAAAATGGCTTTTGAATCATCTCAATTATCTCATCTATTATTGACTTCCTATATGTTTAAAAGCGTTCTTACATAATTTTCATCTGTATTTCTACTTTTACAAAGATATTAAAATCAATCTTTAGCCAATCTAAAACTCATGTTCATTTTTTGCCCACATACCAAATAAAACTACCTTGCAAATAAAAATAAAAACAAGACTGGAAAATTTTTGCAAAGGAAATGAAAACCCCCTAAATCCTATCCTTTTTTCTTGACTTTTTTAAAATTAAGATTTAAATCTTATATTTTTTTACTTTTCATTGATAGTTCATTTTTATATACCGGTATGTGTATATGTATGTATATATATGCCAAAAATACTATATCCTTTATAATATAGGCAACAAAAATTATGAACTGAATACTTAAACTTGCTTACCTCTTTTGATTTTGGAGAAATTTTGGTGCTCTTATGTATCACTCTTTTCACAGTTGACATTCCATTCTTAAATATAATGAAATTATCACTTTTATCTACAAAATCATCATCAAAATCGCTGAGAGAAGTAGAATCACTTTCAATATCTATTTCGGATGAATTATCATCACTTTGATTATCGTTTCTCGCTTCTAATTTTGTTGACTTTAAGGCTTCTTTAAGACTCTCAATTTTTTTTCTTAATGTAACAATATTTATATCTTCTTTTTTGCACATAACTTTTCTTCTATTAATTCTTCTAGTGAACAGCTTCTTCCGTTTACGTCTTTTATTAGTTTCTTGATTTTTTACATGTTTAGCTGGAGTTTGAACTGCTGAAGTTGTTTTCATTCTAGCTACATTTCTTTTCAATAGACTTCTTTTACTGATTGACAGACTTGCTTTACTTTTGTTTGGGATTGCATCTATCACGAGTGGTTGATTCACCACAGTTCCAACATTTCCAGTAATTATCTGAGAATCATCATTAAGATCAACATTCCTATCAAATGAACTAGAGTCAATAACTAGTTCGGTCTCACTTTCTTCATCTCTCAAATCCTTTTTAACATCAGTTCCAGAGGTATTAATTTGCCAGTCTATTGAATTAGATGAATCAATTGTTGGATCTATCTCACTATCTAGAACTCCGTTCTTCTCAGAATCAATTAGCGAGACACTATCTTGCGGAACACCAGAATGAACATGAGAATTACTAACACCCGTTGAAGAATTTGAAATACTCTCTTCATAATAGTAAAAAGGTTCGATCTTAACAGGACCTTGTTCTATAGTGATATCATCTATTATTCCAAAAGTTTCATGTGAAGTAATTTCATCATGTACTTCTTCTGGGCATTTAATGGTAGTGTCTAATTCATTTTCAAGAGGTATACTACACTTATTTTGATACCTGCATAACCCTTTGTTTTCCAGATTGGTCCTGATCTCAGTAACACAAGTTTCTGGTCCTTTTTTAACTGTACTATACCACCAAACTGCATTGGCAGCATTCAATTCAGAATGACTACTTTCTTCCACTGGAGTCATACTGATTCCCAATGATTTAAAATTGTCACTCTTGGAGAATTTTGTTGTAAATGGTACTTGAATAAACTTTTCATCTTCATATTTGATAGCTGTTATACCATGGGTCTCAGTTAGTTGATATGGACCAAAGAATACCAGATGCTTATGTCCTGCAACAAGATAAGCCCCAAACTTATCCTCAAATGGGCTATATGGATTTTTTAAAACAAGTTTTATAGTTGAATTGCTGTATTCTGCATCAAATATAGCTTTCCTTATCACAGGCAAGGACAGTGACCTCTTTTCTGAGTAGTATACCAAATTGGAAAACTTTTTACTATCTAACTCAACAACCCACCATCTGCTTGCAATGTCAGTTTTCGGTAAAGCAGCGTAAACAAATCTCTTAGGTACTATTGGTATAGTATTTTTTTCTTGTTCCCTATTTTTATTTACAAAATGATTTAGTAATTCAGACGAGTCTTTTCTTTGATTTGATTCAGCAGTTTCTCTCTCATCAATAGGACAATGATTTTTAGTATTAGTGTTCTCTTCCTGGTCAACTGCACCTTGATTTTCAAATAAATGGGGCGGAATAGAGTGAACAAATTCAATTTGTAAACCACGTTCTTCTTCATTTGGACTTTTTTCTTCAATCTCATTTTCCCCTTCATTATCTGTTGAACACTTTTCCACAAGATCTTCTTTAACAATGTGTGAGTTGTTAAATGGCAGGAAGAATTCAGGTTTGTTGCTCCCATGAAGTACAGAGGGATACAAAATAAAATTTTTAGTCCTAATTTTCCCCAAAAGGTTTCTTAAAGCATAATTATTCCTGACTTCCTGAGTACGAGAACAGGAGTTTTCTAAATCAAAATTATGAGACTTAAAGCTTCCTGTTTTTTTCCTCGCAACATTTCTAGATTTGTTATTGTTTTGTCTTTTCCTTGGAGATTCCATGTACTTATTACAGTCAGTTATATGTACACCAGGGGTACAACTAAGTCCTTGAGCCATTTTATCTATAGCCTCATTTTGCTCGACAAGTACATGGCATTGCTTGATTTTAAATCCATTATCAACAATGCTGGGTTTCTTTAAGTTTGTTTGAATGGATGAAGGAAAAGGCACAGATAGTCGTTTTTTATTCAAGTCAGCTGGATCTTTATGCAGTTGTCGACTTTGCTTTTTTTCTTCAACATCCATCATTAAGCAGTCATCATCAGCACCATCATCATGATTACTCCTCCCAAAGTCAAATAATATTTCGTCTTTGTATTTAGAGGGTATTTTTCTTTCCCTCTTCTTGTGCTTAGTTTCAATTGTAATCTTTTTATCTTTTGACATAATGACTGTTTGATGATATTCCCTTTCAACAGGAGCAAGTTTTGATTGGGTTACATTACGATGTCTTAGTACTTCAGGTAACAGCCATATTTTGGATTTTAATTCACATCCTTGTTTCTTAGAAAATGGAGGACATTTGCAGGAAAATATACAAGCCTCTTTACCACAGTGTTCTTCTCTTGCCATTCTATAATAACACACACAACCTAACTTACAAGAATCTTTCTTACAATTTCTTATTTCTTCTGTTGGTTGAGTTAAATTTTCTTCGTTGCCTTCCTCTCCTTGAACAGCAATGAATGTACCCCCGAGGTGCTCAATTTGCCTTTGCAATTTAGTCTTTTTTCTTTTTCTACTAGATGTTTTCAAAGTACAGAGTTCAATTTTTTCCTTGTCAATGGTAATTGGAATATCAGGGTCATAATCAAATTCAAGATTTTGGAAACATTCTTTTAACTCAACATATTTTAAAACATTTGAAATAATATTACAAACCTCACTATCAATTTCATTATCTTCTACAAATTGATTTGTAGTTTGGGACACATTTTCCTGAGATTCCTTAAGTAAATTACAATCCGAAGAAAATTTTTTTTTGCCTCCATTAATTCTACATAAGTTTTTTTCATTTTTGTGTTTGACTACCTGGCCAGATTTCTGTAATATGTGTGTAAACCTTTTTATAGTGTCATCCACAACAGGTATTAAAATTCTGTGGACAGTAAACGGACGATAAAATGAATGCTGAACAGCGGAGGAAGAAAAAGCTGCATATGCTGGTGTTATTTTTCCATCATCATCAAAGGCAAATTTGCTAACATTATCACTTACTTCTTTATATAGAGGTCTGGAGACACCAATGTTTAAGA
Organism: Nephotettix cincticeps; assembly: GCA_023375725.1. NCBI lineage: Eukaryota > Metazoa > Arthropoda > Insecta > Hemiptera > Cicadellidae > Nephotettix > Nephotettix cincticeps. The sequence goes on from CM041789.1 coordinate 1,142,972, forward strand.
TCATGCCTATTTTTGAGGTAATTGGAGAATTTTCACTGCACTCTGAGTTGTCTGGTAGATTCACTCTTTTGATTGTCATAAGACTTTTGCTAAATAAATAATTTAGTGGTTTTTCTCTACCATATGTTATAACTCCTTGTTCATCAAACAACTCTTTTGGTTTTTTATTAAGAGTCTTCACCTTATTCTTAAGTTTTGCTTCTTTCGTGTTCCTTTCAATTCGACCTCTAAGACGTTTCACTCGCTTGGAATTTTTTATTTCGTTATTTACTCTTACTTTCAATGAAAGTTTTGGTTTTCTTTTAGAACGCTGATTTTGTTCACTTAATAATTTCCTCTTTTCAGCTACAGTTTTTGCTCTTACATCGTCAACAATTCTTGATTTTATTCTGTGTTCAAATTTAATGTTGCCAGTGACAGGTAGTAAATCTTCTTTGTGAGTTACATTATCTGCTGCATCTAATTTTGGAATAGTGAAATCAATATGAAGTTTACCAAGATTTGTTGTGTAATGTTCCAAAGTAGTGCTCTGAAAAGCAGCTATGTTATCATTGTCCATTCCTTCATTATATGAAACTGTCTTATATCCCCTTTCTTCACATTTGATTTGGCAATACCTTGGCGTAAAATGACTCAAAGATTCAGCATTTCCAATTTCAAAATCTGTTAACTTTGGATCAGCTGTTGAGACTTCAACATCATATATATTACCTGACAAAAGCTTTTCTTTAGGAACATGCCATCTAATTCCTTTTTCAAACTTATTGTTAGACACCAAGGATGATATATTTGGTTCTTGAAAATTTTCAAGATTTTCAGCATTTACTTTCTTAGCAAGCCTTTCAAGGAAACCTTGTTTTACTCTTGGCTTGTATGCTATTACTTTATTTTCAAAAGAATGCTTAAGTTTCCTGTCTATTGGTGTTAAAGGAGAGATGAAAGAATCAGTACTTTTCTTTGTCGATACATTTTCAGATATCACAGGTGTATTTGAGGACTTGTCTGAGGTAAAAATACCTTTAATATCAAAGTTATCAAAGGAAAATTCTAAATGATTACTAGCGATTGATTTTTGACTGACACAGCTACTTAACGAACTTGATGACAAGGTTTTGTATGATTTTTTTAAGGTGAAACCTTCAGCATTATCAACAGCATTTGAATCTTCAATCACAGGTGAATCTATCCTTTTGTAGTTCTTCTCAACAAGCGGATCGCCTTCAAAGCCACTTTTTGATGTCGTCGAAGCAGCATAACCAACGGATTCCAGTTCTTCTGAACTTTCATCATGGACTGATTTTATCTCAAAATCATCACCAAAACCATCATCATCATTTCTCAAAGAACTCCCAGAATCATCACAAACATTTATACCAGCAAAATGTTTGTTTCTCCATCCTTTTATTCGTGTAATATCTTTAGTTTTTGTAGGAACAATTGCATGGTTAGAACTTATGTCGGAAAATGTTCCATCATCAAGTATTTCTAAACCATCATCAGAAGCATTTGCTCTTAGATCTTGCTGCGTCTTGGCATAATCCATAAGCTCTTCCTGTGTTAAAAATGATAAAAATTCGATCCCGTTTATAACATCCTTTTCCACAACATTCTCTTCTCTCCTTTCAGCTTCAAGTTTTTTCACTAAATTCACAACATAATCGTGTTTGTCTTTATTGGGAGTGTCAAATCCATATATTTCGTCATCACTACTGCTACTAATGCAATAAACATCGTCATTAATCAAAAACCCATTGCAAGAGCCAGTTGTTCTCGTAGAATCATTTTTATTTACATCAGAATAAGAATGACTTAGCCTTGGGATTACAACTTTTAATGAATCAGAGTAGGATGGATATTCCATAGTATGACATTACAATCAATTTTTCATTTTTTAATTGTGAGTATTTGTAGGTTTTTTTATCCTCTCCCATGAAGTTAGGATCTGAAACGAAAATGAAAATATTATGTAAATTTTTTTCATACTGGTAACATTATTATAACTTAACTTTAACTATGGTATGAATACATATTTTAAACATAATTTAACCTTAAACAGTGGTAGGAGGGCCCAACTAAAAAACAGTGAATGGCTTGAGTGGCACCTAAAAGAAAATTAGAAATAACACAATTTGGACCATTGTGTCAAGACTATGCTAGATTATTGTGGTATTGGTTACAATCGGGAGAGCAGTGTTTGGACAGCCTACACAGTGGCTTCTAGAAGAAACTGCTTTTAGTCAAAATTGCAGTTCCAAGAAGTAATAAAAAGCATTGATATAATCTATTCTCTATAAAACGATTACATGATCAATGATATCAGGATAAATTTTAAAAAGTAAACTGATTAACTAACAGCATATTGTTGTAATTTAGTATGGTTGGAATAAAGTTAAAGTTAAGGAACTTTAACAAAAAAATATTTTTTGATCATAATTAATTTTTTCCATGTAGTCTATTTAGAAATTTTAAAAAAATGATTGAACTTAAATTCACAGAAAATGTAGTGCCATTTTCAGTAGGCTATATTAGAATGTACAACTAAATAAACTATTTTGAGTGATGTGATTTTCTGTATAGCTTGAAAATTTTCCGTTTTAATTTTGAAAAAAAAACTCCTTCTGTAGCAGTGAGGAAACTTCAATAGACTATTCTACACCAATATAAGCGTAGCGTACACAGAAAAAAACATGACATAAATATATTATGTTACATGTTGTGAATCAGAATACTCTATCAATACTCAAAATACTTATGAGAGAACAATTGAATTTTCATTGAAATTGGCGATATAAACTTTACGTTTTTCTTAAATATTATGATAGCCTTTAAACCTGTTTAGATATCAAAATTTTAATATCCCCATTTAGCAGCAGACTTGAGAATTCATTTATTATGAATCGATTAGGAATTAAGCTACTTTATATTACAAGAAACTAAGCTACATCATAGAGAGGTTAACCCTCAAAGCAAAATTGTTATCATAGAGTGCATATTAAACCAAACATGGTTCAATAATATGAATTTGCTTACACTCCATGAAAATAACATGGAATGAGTCAGTAGGTTTGCCAAGAGGAACAACAAAATTTAGAGTAAAGTAAAGTAAAGTAAAATAAAGTAAAGTAAAGATTTTAGCGAATTTCCCATAGGGAAGAAGCTATTACCGTAGGTCTCATGGTGAGACTTAAGCCCGGGACCATGTTATTTTTTCTTCTTTAGGTGCCCAGAGTCCAAAAACAATAGTCGTTAAAATTTATATATATATATATATATTATATATATATGTATATATTTATATATATGTGTGTGTGTGTGTCTGTGAACACGATAACTCTCGTAAAAATGGTCCAATCAAGACCAAATTTAGTAGAGACGTGTATTGCTACAAGTGCTCGGACGAGTTCGTAAACCAGACATATCGGTCAATGGGAACGGGTAGTTTGGGGGTGTTTTGTACCCCAAAATGGGTTTTTTGCGTTTTTCACATGTTATTTTTAAAAATTTCTAATTTTATATTTCACCATTAGAATCAGCTTAAAAAACTACACGATTAAGTTCCTTAAAGTTTTTCTCTATCTCCAACGGTTACCGAGATATTAAAAAATCTAAACACAGTACGTTGTATTGTGGGGCTCCAATGTTAATCTTATGGAGGATAGGGAAAAATTAATATTTCCCATATTAATGAATATATTTGTATAAAACTTGATATTTAGCTTCATGTGGTTGAGATCTATCCATTTATGCTTAAAAATCATAGTTTATGTGTTTATCATGGCAGCAAACCTGCATACTCTTTTCCCATATTAATCATATAGGGAATAGGCAAACTCCTTTATTTATGGACAGATGTTGATGAAAGTTGGTATAAATGTTAAGATAAAAATTATTTATGGTAGAAATGCCTAATTTCAGTGTTCCTCACAGCAGCAAACCTGCACACTCTTTGCCATGTTAATCTTATGGAGAATAGGGAAATAATTTTCATGTTTATGGACAAATTTTTTTTTTAACTTGTCATATATTATTTTTATATTATTGATTTGGAAATTCGCTGAGTACGCAGGTCTGCTGCGATGGGAGTATTTCAACATACATTAGTAGAACTTAACTATATGAAGAATTTTAGGAATTAGGATTTTTTTTTAATTGAGCCCGAGTCCAAGTCTTGAGGATAAGTAAATGTCTAGGCATGATGGTCTGACGACCATGGTAATAGCTTTATTTTCCTATAAGAAATTTGCTACATTCTGAAAAAGTATATAAAAGTAATTTTAGGATTAGATTGGATTATTGAAATGGCGACCATACTACAAGATAGGTATTTTAAGCCAAGTATGAATGAGGTTTGAGTGTAGGATGATTGTGGCGTGATCTTGTAGTCATGTTACTGACTAAGGCTGACATGTTCCTTAGACAGGACTGTTAATTAATAGCCCAACAGCCGATGGCAACTAAGGGACCTACAGTTTAACGTGGAATCCGAACCACACCCTCTGAATTACGAATTGGTCTAATTATGAGGATAGTCTTTTGTGGATTAACATAGTATTCAATAGTGCGGACGTTAATCCACACAACAGAACACTACACCCACTGACCATCGCTCACAACTAACCACAATTCGTGACCTCCAAGAAGCTGGATTACAGGATAACGCCACCATCCCAGTCAGGGTCATTAAAAAGGTAAAAAGATAAATTATTAAGGCTCAAAATGAGTTAACTTATCCAAAATATCTCGCTGTCAACTTGCTAGACAATCTTAAATCCACATATCGATTGAAAAGACATTCCATATTGCCGCTTGGATTCCCGACATTAAACTTGTATACTTCAAATTGTTTTACTACAAATAGGCTAATGATTTTTACAGTCATCAGAGCGGCAGGCTCTAAAAAATAATTAAGCTAATTTAAAGTGATAGAGCCCATAGTGAAAACATACGACATCTTTCACTTGCAAAAAATTTAGGAGCAAGTGATCCGTTGGCAAAGTATTCTTACTACATTTGTGGATTTGTATGGGCCAATTAAATTTTTAATTTTCCTGAAGGTCGAATAACAACCAATAGTATTTACTAGAGTGAAATTCTGAAAATCAAGACAAGACCTATCATTCGAACAAAAAAATGCAATGTTTGAACTGAAGGCATGATTTTGTTACAGAATAATACCTGTCCAAATTCAGTTCAGCTGATATAAAAGAGAAAATTCACAAAGAGGGGTGGAAATCCTTCCACATACCTTCTACAGCCTCCCAGATCTCACCTGATCAGACTTCTATTGGACTCCTTAGAGAGTGGAAGATCAGACTTAGGTGCTGGTTACATAATCTTTTTGAGCAATTATTTTTCTTGTTACCCCTTGAATGACCCTTTCATTAAAAATGTAAATTTCAATCAGCCGTAGTAGCTAGTTAATCTAATAAACTAGTAAATCAAAATAATTGAGACCTCGACTGTTAAAATGTTAAATGGGTGGGGAAAATAATATCACCCCCTGTAGCAGCAGGCATGCAAACTCAGAGAATTTCCATTGATTTAGGTGATGATTGAATTCCTTGGGATGATACAAAATAAGCTTTACCATATAAGTTAAGCTATGTATGAAAGTCATATTAATTAATATACAAGTACCTGGTGACCGAGCTTTGTTCGGATAGAATAAGACATGTATTTTACAAGTTAATTAGCAAAATTAAAACAAATTTACTGCTCAATGAAAACATTTATGTGGTTTAAATAAAACCGTTTTCATACCCCTTAATTAACATGGCATAAATACTGAACAATAATATAGCCCTCGGGAGGGGATCGATCACGCGACCTTGAGTACGTGAGATCTGAGCACTACTAACTGAGCTACGGCGTCGGCCAAGTTCGGATCGTCGTATAAGAGTTTTTGGCCTACCTCAAATGCTTTAGCTAATCTTAAACTGAATTTAAACGTCCATACAGTTTGTTATTATTATCCTATGACTGATTTTGCTAGAAAAGGAATGAGGATTGAAAAGCAAAAGAGAAATATAATTTACACCAGTTAATTGGTTTATTACAGAGGCTTCAAGCAATAGAATTAATACGTTTTCTTTCAAAACACAAAATATTTTAGAAATAATTTTCTTTGCTTTTATTTCGCACAGTTAATTTACCCTTAAGTTTTTACAAATTGTTTAGTAATTTGATAATTTTTCATTTATTACATACATAAAATAAGTATTAATGCAAAACCTCTATTCACATATTGTTTGCCACCATCTTCAATCAACAACTGTCAAAAGGTTATAAACAGCTGTTTTGGTTTGTATTGTTTACATTTTATTCTCCATAAGCGTAATGTTAAATTTTTAGATTTAAAACTTATACAGTATTACAAGAAAACACGAATTTTCCTGGACATTAGACCTATCTAGAACTTATTTTCTACTCGGAAATTAGTTATTTCCAAAATTTAAAGAAACTCTTCGGTGCCGTTTTCGAGACCCGTGTGCAAATATATATATATATATATAGTGTCGAAAACGACACTAAGGAATTTCTTTAAATTTTGGAAATAACTAATTTCCGAGTAGAAAATAAGTTCTAGATAGGTCTAATGTCCAGGAAAATTCGTGTTTTCTTGTAATACTGTATTAAGTTTTAAATCTAAAAATTATAAATATATATATATAAATATATATATTTATATATTTTTTATATATATATTTTTTTTTAATATATATATATATATATATATATATATATATAAATATATATATATATATGTATATACATATATTTACATTAGTAACAAATATATATATTCATACAAACCTTGCTCGTATTATAGTATTCGATTTGTAACAATTTTTACAAATCATTCCCCTTAAAATTTTATCCTCAATCAATATTTTTGTAGAATCTGACACCATTTTTAAAGATGAAAAAAACAATTCTGGAGTTAGGAACTTACGCTACATAAAGGCTCATAACGAATTGTAAATCAATACATCAGTCCGTTATGGAGATAAAATTTAAAGGTGAAAAAGACAAAATTGGCAGACATCGGTTATAAAATAACAAAATTTATAAATTCCTTAACATTTTTTAATTATTTTAAATTGACACCTCAAAACGGAGAAAAAAATATTGGTCGCGGGTCAGGTCTTGTCATGATGACCAAATACAGTAGACTACAGATTATACGAGGTATTTGGGACCGAGGCCACCTCGGATACGGGGAAAACTTGGATGTGGAGGTATATGAGATAATGTGTAAAAATTGTGAAAATATGCATTATACAGGGTGATTCACGAGGATATGCGGTAACTTTGAGAGCTCATTCTATATGTAAAAATAATGAAAAAAACTTATATAAACATAGGTCCGGAAATGTTTCGTTAGCGAGTTATACAGGGTTAAAGATTTCGCCTGGATTTCAGTTCCGCTGAGTAAATGAAGACTCTCTGAAATTCTGGGAAGTTAAATTTAGGGGCAAATGCCATTGTTTCTTATGGTTTTTTACCTGAAAAATTGATTAGAACAGGTCCCAGAACTGTAAGATGAGTAGTTTTTGAGTAATCCAGTGTAAAATGCAAAAACATTGAGTAAAAAAACACAATTTTTACATTTGGCCAGCAATCGCTTTGTTATTTTACCAATAAACTGATCAAATTTCAGAACAAAACTTGTAGAAAATTTAATTCTAAACAAAACGGTATGAATAAAGTATACAGAAAGTGAACAGATAATCGATTAAAGGAAGTTTTATTGAAAACTGTAATGTAAAGTTATGCAATAAAATTACAGTAAATGCTCAAAAATGTTGCCATTAACTTCAATGCATCTTTCTGCTCGTTTAAGAATTGCTCTTGTTGCTTTTCGTAGTTCTACGGGGCTCTCGTTTAACTGCACAAAGGCTTCATTAATTCGATCAAGTAACGCCTCACGGGAATTTACTTTGACCTCGTAAACATGATCTTTCATCCATCCCCATATGCAGAAGTCCAATGGCGTATGATCTGGTGACCTTGGTGGCCAGTGTATAGGACCACCACGACCGATCCATTTATTTGGGAACTGATGATTTAGATAGGTGGAAACATCATTTGAAAAATGTGGCGGTGCGCCATCATGCTGGAAGTACATCTTGCGTCGCGTTGCAAGAGGAACATCTTCCAGCAATGTCGGTAATTCTTCTTGAAGAAACTGTAAGTACGCCTGACCTGTTAAGCGCTCTTGAAAAATAAACGGTCCAATTAGCTTATCATCAATAACACCACACCATACATTAATGTTAAAACGGTATTGAAAGTTACGTTCAATTGTTGCATGAGGGTTCTCTTCTGCCCATGAATGTTGGTTTCGTAAATTGTTGATACCATCACGAGTGAACTGTGACTCATCGGTAAATAAAATGTACTTGAAGAGTTGACGATGATTGACTAACCAATTGCAGTACTCCAAGCGATGTTCATTGTCTCCTGGTTGTAAATGCTGTACTTTTTGTTTATGGTAGGGATAAAGGTTGTTCTTATTAAGTGTTCTCCAAACTTTACTTTGCGAAACCCTAAACCGCTTTGAAATACGTCTTGTACTAATACCTGGACTACGTTCAACAGCAGCAATAATGTTTTCTTCTACATTAACATCATGTTGGCGAGGGCGGTCAGACTGGATCTTTACGCTTGGAAGTGATCCTGTTTCCCGTAACGTACGAAATGTAGAAATAATGGTTCTAGCATTTGGAATTCTACGATAAGGGTAACGTTGTCTGTATTCTTCCACAGCGATTGTAGCATTGCCTTCACATACACCGTAAATAAACACCATATCGGCGTATTCTTCAGTTGAAAATAAGTATGGCATTACTACTCCAACAATTTAATAATTACTATGGACAAAACAATGCTAACACGGACTAAAATTCAATACGACGAACAGAACAATACACACGTGGACTAAAACTCAGTTGTTACCTCTCAAGGAATTAAAATTCTACAATTCAAATCACATCATTGTTGATCAGCTGTTATTGTAGTGCCAACTTATGAAAAACAAATTATCCGCTCAACATGTGTATTTTTTTTTATTATTTATGTTTGTTGTTTATGTTTATTTCTTTATTTCAAAACTGTGTTTTAATATTATTTTATTTTGAAATTTTAGTAAAAAAATTAAGGTGTTAAATTTAAGTAAAAATCATTAACTTTTTACAGATCTTTAATAAGAAATCAACAGAGTTATTGTCGGCCAAATGAAAAACGTGTGTTGTTCTGTTTTCAATAAAACTTCCTTTAATCGATTATCTGTTCACTTTCTGTATACTTTATTCATACCGTTTTGTTTAGAATTAAATTTTCTACAAGTTTTGTTCTGAAATTTGATCAGTTTATTGGTAAAAATAACAAAGCGATTGCTGGCCAAATGTAAAAATTGTGTTTTTTTACTCAATGTTTTTGCATTTTACACTGGATTACTCAAAAACTACTCATCTTACAGTTCTGGGACCTGTTCTAATCAATTTTTCAGGTAAAAAACCATAAGAAACAATGGCATTTGCCCCTAAATTTAACTTCCCAGAATTTCAGAGAGTCTTCATTTACTCAGCGGAACTGAAATCCAGGCGAAATCTTTAACCCTGTATAACTCGCTAACGAAACATTTCCGGACCTATGTTTATATAAGTTTTTTTCATTATTTTTACATATTGAATGAGCTCTCAAAGTTACCGCATATCCTCGTGAATCACCCTGTATGTGACATACTTATTTATCATATAGAAAAACTAACGTTTATTATTTTATCTCCACTCAAACTTACATTTACAAATTTCTCGATTTCTTCAGGTTTTATCACCAATTGCCAACAATCATTTAACCAACTCTTAACTCGGCGGCCACCTTTTTAATTGATTCACCATTATATAAACGTTTTAACACATTAAACTTGGTCTTAATAGAGACCAAAATTCACTTACGTTTTCCACTCATAACCAAACACAACAAGCACTCAAACACAACACAACAAACACAATATACCAAGTTGATGTGTACTGTAACTTCACCCTGTGGTAAGCGCAATAAAAAAATTAAAAATACACCTGCCAACTAAGACAGATTTAGACCCATCGGAAAACAATATTCAAGAACTAGCGGAATTCCTAAAATTCAGAGGCTCGACCTATAACAGCCAGTAGAGACACATTACTCAGCCTATTTACAGCAATCTATTTAAATTATAGCACATGCTATGAATAAAATACAGTTCTTGTCTTAGTCATCATACGTTAATAAGTTTGACTTTATTTTTATGTTTTGAGGACTAGCTCGGTTAATCCGACCTCAGATAATCGGGAGTCTCCTATAGCTCTATTTCCCAAAAGAAATTTTCCAAAAAAACAGCCTTTAGGTTACATGATAATGTTTTCGTGCTCTAACGAAGGTGATTTTTGGGACAGCTCAAAATTATTTATGTAAAGGAAGTTAAAGAAATTTGGATGGCCTGTGAACAATAAAATAATGGGGGAAATCAACGACATATAAAAATAGATGGTGGTAGTTTAGAAAATATAGTTTTAAAAATTCAACAACTATGTGCTGTATGCCAAAACTTAGTACTTATGATACAGAATGATAATCTTCAGGGTTCACTGTACTTACCATCAAATACTAAAGCAGGCAATTCACGTACCACCTTGAACCTAAAAAAAAACGATCTGCATTATGCTAACAATAGTAAATTAAAAAATTATGTTCCCAATCAATTTTTGTTATTTGTAAATTTCAGATGAAATTGGTTTTAAAATTTGTATGTATGTATATCAATATTGTATATCAATTGATGTACTCACACCTGCCTAGGTGTGAATGTTGGGTGATTTCAGGTGATTGTGAGTCTAGGTATATAGGTAGGGCAAGTGTGTCATCACTCTTTTTTTCTTTCGTATTATCTGTTATTTTTAATTTTTTCAAATCATATTAATTTTTAATCATATTTCTGTGCTGGCTTGCAGTCTTATGGTTGTAGTATTATAATTGTTGAAATTTTTTAATAGCTACAGCCTGAATTGAACCCATTCCTCACACACAGGTTTGTCTAAGTGGGGAATACTTTCCAATGTTTACATTTAATAATGCTACCGGTATGTATTTTTTGTATTAGTTTTTATGGAAATAAACCGATCATTCATTCACTAAAGTTTCTAATGCAACTACTTATCACACATAGGGTATTATTCTTGTTACAAATCTTTCAGGGTATTTTAACCTGAGTGAAGTATGTTTATTATTATTTCTGATACCAGTAGCTTTGGTACCGACAAATATAAGCATTTCATTTATCAGAATCATTGATAATAGCCCTGTTATCACAGGCAACTAGACCCAGTCCGGGGTTGAATCAATGTCCTTCAGTTTATAAAGGGGCTCTATAACCTCTTAGCCAATAATATTAATAAACAAGCAATTTCCAATTTAACTTGAGGTAATTAGACACTGAATAAATTGGTCGGGAATAAAAATAAGGCATAACACAATCAAATATAACATATTAACTTATTCTTAAGAATTCCCTCTAACATATCGTTTGAAGAAATTAATTATGATCTCTCGGATACAAAAGATAACTTAGGCTCAATTTCTCATTAGCCTAAATCATAGGAATTAGTGTGCATTTTTTAGAACTATAGCATAAGTTGCCTTGGGTGGGATATCAGGATATATCCCTGCACAAAATCCCGAAAATAAATCCGTATGTATGTAAATATAGAGGTACATATTATGTATACACATTAATGTAGTACCCAAAAAAAGGTTCTGGATGCGACATTGAGTAACCTGGACATGACCGAATTGTTTTAATGTTAGATGGAAATTTTATAGAATTGCCTTCAATAATTGAAGTAGTAAAAAGCTACTTAAATTCAGATTAGAGGTAAGTTAGCCATTTATAAAATTGATCCTTTTCACTATAGGTACTAATTAAGTTTTTGCTGTAACTCTGTTTTATTATCATAAAATAATAATACAATAATAAGGATAAAGTAGTTTTTATAATAATCTAATAACTAGCTGATCCGAGCTCAGATGGTTTTATCTTCATATTAAAATCCCATAAGTTAAGGTTTGGAACTTGTATTTTTACACATCACAAGCCTATCTCCTCATTTTTCAAGTAATAAAGTTACCCTTTTATGATGATGAAAACTTTAAAGGATAAAATAATTGTAGGGACCAAATTACACAGACATGTTGATTAAACCATAACTACACTTATGGTGATGTGTTATCCTAAGCAGCCATGTTGCTTTATCAAGCTCACAGTATGGCTTTATTATCACGTGTCGCCCATTTAAGAAAGTAGTCAACACCAGTTTAAGGCGTGAACTGGAATTTTTGACATAGGCAAAGATAAAATAGAAAGTGTTATAAATTAAATCGGAATACATTATTTTGCAACACCGTATTTTAGATCATTATAAAGCTGAACAAAGCCTTGGTAAAGCTGTCACTATCGTAGCGTGGTGCCAAAAATTGCAGGTAAGAAATGACCTTGGCTAACTCTCTTTTAATGAAGATGCAACTGTTGTACAATGCATAAAATTTTAAAAAATAGTTTTGCAATAGCTATTAAAAACAAGTTTACTACTTACCAAAATGAAAAAGTCTGTCTGAAAACCTTGGTGCTAACCGATACGCAATATGGCGTCGCTGTCCGCTGTGGGTAAATGGCATGAGTACCGCTGAAGGTTGGGCAACATAACAACCACGTGACGTGAGCTAAGATCATTTTATCAATTAAATCAAAATTTGGAACCTTAAATTATATATTTTTGTGTTTCAATTTGCTTAGTTAAATAATATTTGAGTTCAAGTTTTGAAAGTTTTAAAAAGTTTTATTCAACATTTTTAAAATGATAACATTTGATTATGAACCGAACACATAGTAATATCGAAACACAGAGAATCAAATCAATTTTAGAGCTTACCCATTACAATACATAAACTACTTAAAATACATTTTACAATAAACAGTAATACATAGCTGTACTTTACTGTTCAAAAAGATAGTATTTGCGTTAGAAATTAGTAAAAACTTCTGATAAATATTATATACTACTATTGCTTTAGGATTTTTATCATAGTATTGTCAGAGAGGAACGGATTATCGTTAATTACATGTTGCACTTGCATTTTCAGCATATATTTATTACTTTTGTTTTTATTTATTATTCTTGGATGAATAATCACATTTAGTATATATTTATGTGCATTGTATATGTAAATATGGCGAATACTGCTGACAATAAATATATAAATAATTTATATTACTAATTGACTATTGTTTTGTTCAGATAAAATATCTTGTATTAAAAAAAGTGTAATTTTTATTTGCAAACAGTGAATACATTATAGCCTAGTATGTAATAGCTTAATAATGAAATAGCGTAATAAATCTGAAGATTTTTAAATTTCCTAGTGTATATTCTGTATATTTCAATAGGTTTGTTGGCGTTGCAATAGAACTGAGGAGCAAACAATTTTAATCTGTTCCATAAAACTTTCAATATTTTACCAAAATAAGTTGTTCTTGGTTAGAATTTAGCGGAAAACTAACTAGAATACGTCTTAAAGATATAATTTTTCATTCTCTATGTATTGCAGCCGAGGAGGTTTCCTTGCTGGGATTTTGGCAACATTGTTTTATCAATCATAAACAGTGTTACCGCCTTTACGCTAAATACCTTTTTAGGGTATTGTTTCCTTTAAGGGTTATTCAAGAGTATTGAAAGTTTAGGGAAAAATAAAAGAACGGATCAAAATTAAATTTTAATAGGTGTAGGTATTTAATGAACAAAACAGTAAATAACAAAATAGTATTACTCTTATAACTAATATAACAGTCTCATATTTTCAGTCACTTTCATTGTTCTTTGAACCGTAACCTTGAAACCTCTATTTAAATATCTGAAATGTTCATGTCCACCTTAAGAATCCAAAGAGGAGATATTTTAAAGTTCATGAGTATTCTCAGGCTGTTAATTAAAGACTAAATTCATCGAAACAAACTAAGTTCCTGCATTACAGCATAATCCTAACTGTTTCAAATGTAACCAAATAATGACAATTCAATGTAATAACCGTATATTCATTAGATTCTGCTTTGACTTTGGTGTCCCACAGTAGCTTGGACATACAGTACTCTGTTTATCATTATGATTAAATGATCTCGGAACGACCTTGATGTTTGCTGACGATGTCACTGTTCTTTGCTGGGCCCGGTCTTCATGATGTCCCGCAATCTTCGGCGCAACGTCTTGAAGCAGCTACATCCTGGTTCCTTGCTAACCGTTTTCAGCTGAATGAGTCCAAGACATAGCAGATCGCTCTGTATCCTCTCTAGACATGATGTTGAGTTCTCGGACCCTGTGAAACTCCTGGGATTTCCCATTGACCACAAGTTGAGCTGGGCCTGCCATGTAGAGTAAACGATTACCTACTATAGTATCAAGAGATTGTTTTCTTCTTCTGAAGCTAAGAGGCTGTGTGACAAGGGATTACCTGCTGATGGCCTACCATGTCCTTTATCACTGTCACGGGATGCTGGTGGACATCTGCTGTGGGGTCACTCATCTAGGACACCTGATGTTCTCAAATGCAGAAACGCGCCATCAGGATTATCACAAGGATCGACCAGCGTCCTCATTGTAAGTCCCTTTTTGCAAGACTTACAAAAGATGCTTGCAAGGATACTTACGATTATTGGCCATTATATCCTGGTTTGCCTTATGCGCGTCAATTTGAATAACTTAATGGTCAGGCAGGATGTCCATGCGCACAGCGCCAGACACTGTAACCATCTTGATGTCCCTAGAGTGCGGCTCTCACGAACCTAGGCTAACTACTCCACCTTGTCTATTGTGTTTTTCAATAGACTGCCACAGAGGGTTAGAGAGCTGGAAAATTCTGACTGATTATATTAGGGGCAGAGCCTATTACACCACACAGAGTTCGTGGATGATGACTTTACTCATTTTCAGCAAGCTGGAAGTGACAATTTAAGTGTTTTAATAGGTATATTTTTTATGTGAGTCTGTGTTGACGCCATCAATCCCACTACGTGGGCATTTATAGGTATAAGACATAAGGATAGTAAAAGGTTTCAGGCTCACTGTTCCAAACTTCTGGCTTTTTTAAAGTTTCATATTCCTGCCAGTATCAAAATTCAAGAGATACTTCATGAGAAATCCATATACCATACCATACATAGAGAGATCATCACAGAAATTATACTAGCCCACAACCAAGCAATTGGCAACACACATATACCGTACTTTAGATCAGTGGTTCCCAAAAGGTGGTCTGCGGAACCCCAGGGGTCTGGCTAGCTTCTTTAAATATATACATGCACACTGTAACTAAATCTTTTTAGCGATTCGGCATTTTTTGACATTGGTGGAATGTGGCAATGTAGCGAGGTTAAATTATTGAAATTCTAAATTAACGAGCTCTGATCATTTAATATTTAGATCCATACTGAACAACCTACACATGAGAGGCTTTCTGTGTTACATAAAGAACAAATATAAAAATCGCCTTAATGTTATTGATGACTTTCTAGTAAAAATCTCAAAAATTCAAACTAAGACTAAAGAGATCTTAGAGAAAACCATAGATTTTTATTCATATAACTGTGAGTAAGAAATTAAGATAAAGTAACTTTTGATTTCCTCTGTAGAATAAAACTTACTTTGGCAAAACTAAATAAGTGTGTCTATTTATTTTAAAACATTTTAATTGCATTTACTTTGAAATGTAGATTCATGAAACATAAATAGCATAAATAATTTTTAATTACCACAACGAAATTAAACAGTTTACCTTCATTTTAGCGAATTTCCCATAGGGAAGAAGCTATTACCATGGGTCTCATGGGAAGACTTAAGCCTAAGACCAGGTTATTTTTCGTTTTAGGTGCCCAGAGGCCAAAAACACTCCTTAAAAATTATATATATATATATATATATATTTATATATAATTTATTTATTTATTATTAAATTAAAAGAACTTGAGCTCCCTTTAAACATTTTATTTTCATGATACACGACACTTGTTTCGAATCTTAGTTCATTTTCACAGTGTACTTTTACTTAAATTTATGTTAATAAATAAATATATATATATACATATATATATATATATATACATATGTATATGTGTGTGTCAGTGATAACATGATAACTCTCGTAAAAATAGTCCAATCGAGATTTACTTCTCTTTTTCAATATAATTTGGGCAATAACTATCATTTAGCACTATTGACATAAGTCAACGTTGAATCTATATCAAAACCTTTGATGAACTACGTATTAACCAATATAAAATGTTACAGAAGAGAGTCGATTATTTAAACTACATTAATTTGGTGCTGTGGGAGGGGAGTTCAGATGCTTTAATTGTTTGGAAATAAAAACTCAAAAGATAATTTGTTATTAAAAACCCAATCAGTTCTTCCCAGAATAAATAATCAACCTAGGGGGTATAACTAAGATATTAGATATTCTTTACATCGAAGAAAACTACACTGTATATGAGATAAATACCCCTATCGCAGCAGCTCTACATATTCAGTGAATTTCCAAATCAATAATAAATATGTAACAGGTTTGATCAATAACCATAATAAATAAGAGATTATCCATAAGATTAACGTGGGAAAGAGTATATGCAGGTTTGCTGCGGTGAGGAACACTGCATTTTTACCGCAAACTATTTTTATTTTGGTCATGTAACAAGTTTTATCAATGTCTGTCCATAAATAAAGGAGTTTACCTATTATCTATATGATTAACATAGGAAAAGAGTATGCAGGTTATCTGCTATGATAAACACATAAAC
The DNA here is from genome assembly GCA_023375725.1 of Nephotettix cincticeps. NCBI lineage: Eukaryota > Metazoa > Arthropoda > Insecta > Hemiptera > Cicadellidae > Nephotettix > Nephotettix cincticeps. Next base: position 1,159,851 of record CM041789.1, read on the forward strand.
TAAAATCCTACCACATTGGTCCCATTTAGATGAAATTTGTTATGTCAACATATCTCCAGGTGTCTTCGTATCTTAATTTTTTCAATTTTTTATTTTTAGGGATAGTTCATCCCTAATAAAAATACTGTAAATTGCATGGAAAACTAATCACTAACATTGCACCTACTGTATTGGTTCAGGTCATTCAAGCATTCTGATATTTTGCTGTTTCTGTTGATGTTTGATATAATCAACTCTCCACTAATATTTGTAACATTAAGTTGAAAGAGGCAATTGACTATTTACATTGAATGTAGAAATTAAAGTCATATTAAAACTCACACTTATTGACCTATTATTGAATTTCCATAACCAGGGGCAGTTTGAAAACTAATTTTTAAAACAATTCTTATGTTTAGAGAAAATATTATTTTTTATCTTGAATGAAGACTGAAAAGAAATTTGACAAAAATTTAGAGTAAAATATTTAAAATGTTGAACTGTTTGCAAAAAATTCATAAAAATTGATAAATTTCATTAACATGAACATTTCCATATTCTTTTTGTCATCCTTTTAGAGTAACATAATAATAGATTTTAGGGTCATGTGAGGGTAATTTACGAAGTTATGGGTTAGCTCAAGGGTAATTCTTTCCCAATTTAGGGTTAAAGTACATCCAACTGGTGGCAACACTGAATACCTCATAGAACAGATCAGAAACACATTAATACTTATCTTACAACTACTTAAGTCTTTATCTTTCGTATTCATTTTTTATAGTAGTTCCTCAAGCATTTTGACATTTCTATAGGCCAAAATATGAGCGTAAGTTTGAAATATTAGTTACTGTGAAATGTTAGATTTATTTAGTGTTTGTGATGAAGTGATCGATGTAACCTATTCTATCTGTACTGTTACTCTAACCATCTCCAGAATAGAATTGTTTACCGACAATGATAAGGTTTGTTCATGGATTATAAAACTTAACTACATTTTTGATTACCAGAACCTATTCTTGTCAATATCAATCTGAAACCCTAAAACCAGTATAATTTTTTTTAAATATTGCATACAGTATTGGAATATAATTATTGCAGTCTCTCACATCCCTGTTACATTCAAGATTTTTGTTATTAAGTAACAAGGAAATGATTGGGATTGATACCTACCCAAGTAATTACTTACTTGGATAACTTCTAAAAATGAAAAATGTTCTAGTTGGTAATTTTAACTGAAGCAAGCAAGCCTAGGTCAATTAAGCTAGGTTACATGTATACATGCAAGCCTATACTCTCCTGATATCAAGCTACACAATTAAAATCGCACAATCTTTCAAGCGAAAAGCTAATATCATAGAGAAAATAATACCATTATTTGTGTATTACGATTTTACAGTACTGCGGTATTAGTCATGGCAGCACTGGAGTAACATACGGTAAAAGCTTTAAAAAAATGGTACATATTATAAATTCAAAGCTTATGCAGCACGCTGCTGTAGTTATGTTTGTTTTGGTTGGAGTTTCCCCAGTTTGTTATATGTTTAAGTAAATATAACGTTACCAGATGAGTCATAGAGCAGGGTAAGTTAAGTAGAACGGGATATAATGTAAATCGGTTATTTATATCGTTTTACCATCAACAATCAACCAAACATAATTCCGCAGAGTACGGTACCATATGTCTGAATATACTCCATCACCATACAGTGTGCTCTGTGGAGTGTGGATGAACGTAAAGAGGTTAAGTGTTATGGTTCCTGACTGTCCCTGTCAGTTACTAGTCCATTCCATTTCTGTTTGCATATCTCCCTTAAACCATCCTTGCACGTGACAGAATGCTGCTCAATATGGTTAGTACAATTAGTTTTCTGGCCTATAAGTAAATACAGTAAAACCCCGGTATAACGAATAAGTATAACGTATAAGTGTAAGTATAACGAAGCTCAAGGGACCATAAGAAAAATTCCTTATACCGGGGCTTTCGGCTATACCGAGGTTCGTTATATCGAAGTTAAATATGCTCGAAATTCGTTATATAGGGGTTCAATATAAACCTCTGTGTAACGAACGGGTCAGCGTCCAGCCTCTATATTACGAATTACAGTATTACAAAATAAAATACAGTACATTACTATTTGTATTTACCCAATTTTTATTTCTGTATCATAGATATAAAATGGGAAGTTGAACTAAATTACACAAGTAAAATTAATTATTTAGATATAGAAACACTCAAAACGAACAGTATTAGATATCCAAACAGAATTACTATCTACTAAAATACAGGAAGTAGATAACACATAAAATCGTATAAGATAAATTTAACCTTCATACAGTAGGCCTACATATCGAAATTCATATAAAAGTAATTACATTTTTTTAAATATATAAATGTATTATATCATACAGAACTGGAATAATGTAAATGTTTTTGTTAGACCTATTCACAGGGCCGACAACACGACAAAACAACTGAACCATTCATACTGTACACCGGGTGCTCGAGATTTCCGGTCGAGACTTTTTCCTAATTCATACCGGGATATGACATGTCTATTAATGTTTGCAAAATTCGTTACAGCAGGGTCGGAGAGGTGGGGGATTCGTTATACAGGGGCTATCTTCGTTATATAGGGGCTTTTCATCTAGGAAATTCGTAATATAGGGTTTTGTTGATCCAAAGTTGCAAAAATTCATTACATCGAGGTTATAAGCCAAATTAATATGTTATAAAGGGGCTACTTTAACATAGAGTGTTATGGAAGTTTCAAGGGGATTTGAAAAAATTTGTATTATCAGGGATTTTGTTATTTCGGGGTTCGTTATACTGGGGTTCTACTGTAATAAGTAGATATAGGCAAGAGGTGTTATGTTAATAAAAACTTTGTGTTTCGGCTACTTAGACTTTTTTCTCTAGATGGTGGATAGTGAAGACAGAAGCAGTGATTATGATTGTTGTAATTTATAAGTTAAGGCTTTTGCAAAAGTTGGTTTCATCCAAGTTTGTCAGTTTAACATGGATTTAACACATTTGTGATATATTCATAAATCAGTTTTGTGGTCATCCAACCACTATCTGACTTACCTATCACCAAGTATTTTGGGACACTGTTAGATATATCAACAGGGACTCGTGGATATTTGAAAACAATCATAGTTGGACCAAATTGTCTGCTGCATTTGCCATTAGCATAACATTTAGGCACCCTTTTTCATTACTGATGATGAACTGGTATACTCTTTTTTGTCCCTTAGGAACAAGAACCTTGTTTGTTATAGGGTTTAAAAAAGGCTGTTAATTTTAAAAAGGGTTAATTTTGGTTTGCAAGGCCCCCAAATCCTTAATATACCTGGAATTCGAACTTGAAAAAAATGTATTTGTATGTGTCTGTAATTTTAATCAATATATGCATATAGACAGCAATTCGGAATTATCATCCAATGAATGCTTTTAGTTTAAAGGGGCTTCAAAAATTATATAAATAGATCTTAAAAGTATTAAAGGGTAAAAATTAGTCCTGGGTCCAAATAGTTTCATAATTATCACAATAACAGCTGCTTAAATTTCCTAGATGCAATTCGCTAAAAGTTAATAATATATATTTTTATTAACTTGGTATATTACTTATTTTATTTAAAGTATAGCTACAAAATTTTCATTGCAGGTGTAAATTTGAATAAATGTGTATAATGTTTCAGAATTAACAATTCTTAAAATCTACTCTCCGCCAACGATTCCTTCCACTAATGCAGAATTATTCTGGTAAGTACGTACTTTTAGCATATTTATTCCAGACTATTGAAGCTGATTCCTCCTAACTTAATTCTCATTAAAAATTACCATATCAACTCTCAATCAATAGGTTAGAAACTTTATATATTTTATGTTTTAGTTTTCCATGGTATTATGGTATGTTGTTCATCATTGTTGACTTTTACCAAATAAAAATCTGGTATCACTAATGGTGGTGTGGCCAGTAATCCAGCTACTTGGAGGTCACAAATCATGAATAGCTAAGAGTGATGGTCGGTGTTTGCTATTTTCTCTTGTCTGGATTAACGTCCGCACTATTGAATATTACGTTCATCTGCAAAGACGATCCTCATAATTAGTTTATTTCATAATTCAGAGACAAAATTGTGGTTCAGAACGTTAAACTGCAGGTTCTTTAGATGCCGTAGGATGTTAGGCTATTAATTAAGAGTCCTAGCTGAGGAACAAGTCAGCCTCAGTCAGTAACAAGGCTACGAGATTGTGAGACATTCATCTTTCACTCATTTCTCATTAATGCTTGGCTTAAAATACCTTCCTGGTTTGGTCGCCATTTCAAAAAGCTAATAAAGGTAATAAAATATTGCTGACAATAGACAGTAAATATGGTAATTAAATCAACATTCAATCAAAAGTATATTGATTTTTAATTAATTTGTTGTTGTTTTATGTAATTAAATAACCTAATTTGCACACCTTAGGTAATGATTTTATAGGTATATCGTAATATGTTTTAGACAGAGCAAAAATACTACTAATACTATTTTGAATTAGGAATTAAGAATGGTGTGGGTTATTTCGTCTAGTATAATTTTTTACATCATTATTAGGGCTTCTACATGCACCTTTACCTGGGCCTAGAGAAGCCCTAAATCTAGCTACGCAAACTAGTTTTGTAACCTATATTAACACGTTAACTTTGAAGTTGGCCCAATCGGTTTATCTAGTTTGACGTGCTATTAGGCCGGCAGCAAGGGCTGTGCAGTATTTTACCAATTTGTCAATAAATGTGACTGTTGCACTCCTAGCGGTATTGTGACTAATTACATCGACAAAGTATATTCCATGCCTCATAGATAGCATTGAGGTAATTTCCTGATGCTCCAAGGTCTGTCTCTAAATTTCTGGTCAGTATGGTCGAAAAACTCTGACATGATAGGGGTTTTTAGACTGCAAAAAAAAGCAGTCAGAATAATTTCAAAATTGCAGACTAGAGAATCTTGTAGGAACGCCTTCAGGGAGTTTGGTTTGCTGACAGTACCCAGTCTCTATATTATGTAAGTTACCACCTACTGTAAATATAGATGCCCCCTCGTCCAAGGCAACCAAATTCATCAGTATGAAACGAGGGGAAGGGATACTTATCGATCCCAGCAACACAGAACTGTAGCTTTTGAGCAATTGCCATCTCAGCTAGGGATCAAATTCCTTAATAAGCTTCCTGAAGGCATAAAGCAGTCTGGCAACCAAATTAAATTCAAAGCTCGTTTGAAACGCCTCTTGGTGTCTAAAGTTGTGTACTCTGTTGATGAATTCACGATGAACCGCTGGGAAAACTAAATTTTAGGGATTTCCTCGAATTAAATTTCATCACTGGTGTCAAACCTTGTTTTGTTTTTATTTATACAAATATTATATATAATCTTAATTGACTTTTGTAATGCAATTTATATTGTCAACTACAAAAAAGATATTATTATTATTAGGTGGAAAAAAAATCTCGTAACTGGAAAAAACCTACCTGGAGTTTGGTAGTAATCAGGCCTGAAATAGGCATGGCAGTTAACACGTTTGCTGCCAAGTGCGGATATTCCCACCCCGGGGTGTTGCAACAGTGGCGCAGACCAGGGAATATTGTCCTTGGATGTTGTCAACAACCTTGCTGAGTGTGAGCTCAGCCTCGTGCGGCGAAAATTTTGTCTGATTTCTGCGTTTTGTATGTGTTCTACCTCAACTTTTGACACGCTTTGTTTAAAAGTAGCAGCAATTCCGTGATTGATAATGCTTTGTGTTTTGCATATCCTTATTGTTATAAATGTCAACGTTACCAATTGTGCATGTATATTGTCGTCTTTAGTAATACAGTATTAACCATAGAAGTGGTAAAGTCATAATTCATGACACATTTACAAATTCAGTAAGAAGTGGCAGGTGGAGGTATCTGTCGTCAATTTAGTGAACTTATCACCTTCGTGACCGTGTTGCCCTCTGGGGGCAAGCAGCCGAACCTGCTCACGCTATTCACTAAACTGCCAATAGGGCATGTCTTATAACCAAGTAAGCACTCTCTACTCCTAAAATGGTGGATGTATTGGCTAAAACCAAACTGTAAATAAACTAACAATGTGCCAAATAAACAGGACACGGACACGAAAATAATGAACCACGCCTGTTGCCAGATGTCTGCAATGTCACTTACAAACAGAAACGCATAAGGAAATAGTTCAAACCGCACGCCGCAATAAAACGTCGGTGGTTCTTTTTTAGCACTTTTGTGCCAACTTAATACTACAACAAAAACCGTTAAGGGGTTAAGAAGAAGTAAATAATCGAGGACTAGGATTTTTTCTTTTTTGACAGAAACATATAATATAGTCAGTTTATCCAAAATAAATTTTGGAGTAAATCTAAATGAAAGTAAATGTAAAACATTTTTCTCTTTTGCAGATTTAAGTCTGAAGTGTTGTGACTGCGATTCTACATTCACTTCAGCCACCAAACTTCTACAGCACTTTGCCGAACATGTCCATCAGGAGATCAAAGGTAGATTCAAAGCGACATATAGGAGTCGGAAGAAGAAAAGCACCAGTGGTGAAGTGAGCATGAGTCAAGGTGAGTCAGGGTCCGAGTCCAGCCAGACGGTGTCCATGTCGGACAGCTGCAGCGAGTCTCGGGAGTCAGACCAGCCTCAGTCCTGCAAGCTGGCTAAGTTCGATCTGCAGAAACGCCTTGAAACATGTGTGAGTAATCTCTCTACAACACCGCAAGACTGTGAGAATAACGTCGAAACCAAAGTATCCGAGGACTACAGTCCACTCAAGTTTTGTATGATCACGATGGAAGAGAATGACAATAAGTCAGATGTGATAAGTACGAAAAAAGGTCCTAGTCGGAAACAACTTTTACCAAAGAAAATAGAAAGGAAAATGGACAAATTTAAAAAATTGGCTCCTAAACCGGAAGGTCTGCTTACATCAGAATCTTCCATTCAGTCCCCAGGTAAAAAGAAATATGCTTGTCACTTGTGCACCAAGGTGTTCGGTTGGTCAACGGATTTGAAACGTCACATCTTGGTGCATACAGGAGAGCGACCATTCAAGTGCAAAACTTGCCAGGCGACCTTCACACGGAACTTCCTGCTGCAGAAACATCAGTCCAAAGTGCACCCGTGCAAACCGAAGGAAGTGGAGGTTAAGCCTGAGATAATAGAAATGTCAAATTTTGTGGAAAATAGCGATGAAGATTTAAAAGTTGAAGTCGATCCTCTCAAAGAGGAACCTATCGATGATAATGAATTTGAAGATGATGAAGATGATGATAGATTGGTAATAACAGAAGACGTTGATGAGAAGCCAACTCTGTCTAATTGTTCTACTGACACCAAATGGCACATGCTGCCCACGAACGCAGACAGACGATGCTCTGATTTGAAACAATCAGATTTATTCAGTATTGCCCCTGTGAAAGTTTAGTAATATCCATCTCTTGTGCTGTATTTAAAGGTTGAAAAATGTTGAAAGTTTATTACTTTTGTATAAAACTATAATTTAATATGTGTGATATACATTGTTTTAATAGGTTTTGTTCAAAATCTAGTTTGAGGATAGGTTAAAAAATACCAAGAGTGTCTGTTATTTTGTCAATTGTAAAATGTATTTTTATCTGGTATTGTATATGAGTCTGTTGTTGGCCTGGCTTATGAACCCTTTTAAAGATTTTCTCCCTTTTATTGGTGGTTAAGACAATAAAAAAACTAAGTTAAATTATTTAGCCATATTCATTTTTTATTTGGTGTAATAGATATTACTCTTTTAATCTTATAAATGACAATTTTCTGCATACATACTGCATAATACCAGATGACAAATTTTGTAGGCCCTCTTAACTTATATTGGCATTTTTATTTTACCAAATATCTTTTACAATAATGATTTCAACTGTTTTCTTGTTTGATCTAGTTATAGATTTTTTATTTGGTTTGAGCTGATTGTGATGTTATTTATGCTGCACTTGACGATCTGTTTGTCGGGAACATAACAAAATATTTCAGTTTATTGAAAATGTTAATTAGATCGTTCCATTTGAATGTTGTATTTTGGCTGTAGTTACCGTGAGAATAAGTTGCTGAGTTTGGACCATTAAACAGAAATGAACTGAAACAACATAACACTGGAACACTCCTTTCTGTAAATGATGAAACATTTTGTTAACATTCTTGGTTTTAATATTAATCTGATATGTTTAAACTGATAGTTAAATCAAAAGTTTACCTTTCATTTTCATACTTACTGGAGTGGCCACTCATACTGCAGTAGGTGCTTGACCTCGTCAACACAGCCTCGCCAATAGGTCCGGTCAGCAGCATCCTCCCGATTTTCCGCAAGCGGATTAACCGTGTTGAAGCGTATCTGCGAGCGGCAAAAAAAATTAACAACTGCGGCAAGCCATCCATCCTCACACCTGCAAATTATAGCTACCGCCTGCGACACGCTTGGCCTAAAATGGGCGATCGTATGTAACTGCCTGCCATTATGCAAAGGGACTGTTGGACTTGGAAGGGGAAGATGACACTTTGCTTTGCGATCTCATTGTACTTAGAAAATTCAGTCAACGATTGTTATAATGGAAGCTTACATTGCTCTTGTCTCATGTATTGGACAGTTTTTGTTACCAATGTGAAAAAAATGTCCAAGAAATTATTTGTTTATGAAAAGGTAATCTTTTACTTGATGTCTTTCACATTATCAAACCTAATAATCAGTAAAGGTTAATAAGGACTTATTTAGCTCTCACGGGTCTTTTTACCTATTTCCTTTGTATTTTAGGTTAGGTTTGCTTTATCCTCGATTTCGATTATATGCGATTGCTCAGCCACCTATTACTGTGGATAATCGGGAGTCTACTGTAGCCCTACTTAGTATCCTGTCTTCACCTTTCCAATATGTGTCGAGTCCAACCTAACCTTCTTTTAATCTCAACCACTATATCTGGATTTTTTTAAGTTGGTGGATTTCATGTATTTTTATCATCCAAACTCCATATTTTAGTGTTGGGCCAAGTACTAGGTTTTCCTTTTGTTCAAAATCATTTCATTTTCATGTTACAATTAACTACTTACATTAAAAGTCAACATGCCTCAATTATGGATTGGAAAATATGATGGAAATATGATATTAAGTCTGTTTGACAATAGGCTAGCTCATTTTAATGTTTAAAATTATAGATTATAGACTGAAATCGGGCCAAAAATTACGCCTCAGGACTGCTGGCCTGACCCCGTTATGTGATATATTTTCTAATTTCAAATCTCCATTTCTAGTTTCACTAATTATTTCAAACTACAGATATTTCTAATTATAATTTATAATTGAACACCCTTTGCCTAAAGAGCTTGTTCCAGAGTTATTATGATTGAATGTATGGTTATACAAATAGTATTGAATATTAATGTTTTAATTATGGTTGTAGTGAAAATTTCCGGATTTTTAATATTTATCTTTGATTATTCCTCTGGCTTGTGACATTATATATGCTACTTTGTGAGAGAACATGAAGTTTGTTATTTTTATGAGGGCTTCCATCTTAACCACCTTAAGTAATGAGGTATTTTATAGCCGTTTAATACCATCGCATAGAAATAATGTATATGAAATAGAAATACTGTAGGAAAAATTAAGTAGTTTCAGTCAGTTTCTAAAATTTTACCAGATTATACTTTTAGGATACTTTTTAACGCTGTATGTGGAGTCTGTTTTACTAAGATTATGTCATAATTCTTACAGTATATATTTTACACTATTTAGTTTGAATATTGAGTTTAAACATTTTATTTCATGTAATTTTTATACCATATATATTTTTCTATAAATACATAGCAAAGCCCTGATGTTTATTTGATACACAGACTAATTGCTACAGACAACACATTACTATATACACTGGATTAATGTTAATATGTATTTCAACTATGTTTTGGGTGCTTTGATCATTTTATTAAAGGTGTTAAAGGTGTTTCGATCGGACAATAATGATGAAGAATATTGTATAATATGTATTGTGTTTCCTTAGTTGAGTAGAAAAAATCTTTATGCTATTTTACAAATTTAATTTTATTAAAAATATGTGCAATTTATTCTAAGTTAGTCTAGTCAGTCATAAAGTATTTTGTATATAATTTCTCTGCGTATTGAGTAAAAGTATAGATTTCGTCAGTATGACTGATAAGAAAAAGTTGATTTGGGGGAGCCAACAATATCAAAGTATTTATACAGTCTATAAACCATAAATTATTGACTAATATTTTGCATCCTTCGTACAGTATTTAATAAAACTAGTACAGTTTAACCAAATACTAGTGATTATTGAACAGACGTGACAATAAAATAAATTTATTCTGTAAATAATAGTGTACAGTGATAAATAGCTATATAATTTATTACTTATTGAATGTCACATAGTGGATAATAAAGTTGAAATCATTTTGAATATTTTAAACAATCATTGTGAAACACATTGATGTATTCCAGAACATTGTTTAGTATTTTAACACACCAAAATGTTCCTGTTATGTAATAAAAACCAAATGTATGTACTTTTTAAGTTACCTTTTAATCTAACGTAATTTTTATTACGATCGTTCTGTAGACATTGTATTGAGCTTGTTTTATAGCCATTTGCGGCATATTTATTTAATAGCCGAGTTCAGTACTTACATACTACTTAAAATCTTTGTACCAATTAAGTATTTCCCTGGTATTGTACTTAATTTATTTTCCTGAAGCTGTAATATTCTGTTCACATTCTAGAAGAGTATTTAAACTGATTGATCATATTAAAAGTAATGCTTATATGTAGTATGCTTAGTTTATACAAGCGAAAAAGCTGTAATATGTTTCTCGCTACGCTGATTTATGTTGCCTTTTATTTGTTTTTTTAGTCTAAAATGGTATTTTCATTACAAAATGATTGGTTATGTTATAAATTTTCTTCATAATGGACCAAAAGTGTAATCATGTTTTCAGTGCTCTTCTAGAAATCATATTAGTTGATGTGATATAAAAAACTAATCAGTTTTTATTACACTATTTTAAGTAACTTTAGGCTTTGTGTGTTTGACAATAATGAATAACACTAAAAGTAGTTTACGAATATATTTATGGTTAAATATTTATAAATACAGAAACGTTTTAAAAGCTTTAGGTGTTAGGAGATAATCTTGTTTGCCGAACCAGACTGATATGGCTATTGCAAGTAAAAGAAATGAGCTATTAAGTTATTTGTACAGTAGAATCGCGGTTGTCCCGACCTCATCAACCACCCGTGTTATTCTTTATTTCTCGCGTTAGTTCCTTTTAATCTGTGGATTATTTAGCTTCTTTGTGTATTCTATTCCTTGGTTTTATATCAACATGGTCATAAAACTTATTTTGTAAAATCAGCGTTTGTATAAACAAAATTTTTTTTAAATTTTCAAATACAACTCCTATTTCATAATTTTTGTGAAAGAGATATCAATGTAGAGGCCCACTATGTTAGTATATGACTCATCCTCCCTAACACGGGAGCTACCTGTTGGCCATCCTGATGGATGCATTTGCTGCCATTTAGAGCTAGAACTGTGAAACTTGTGCCAGCACTAGTCAATAGTACAATGTATATCATGTTAGCGTAGGCTGTCTTGGACGGTGGCAGCGGCATCCTTGGGAACTGCTCATCATTGAGTCAGACAACCAGCCAAAAAAGCCTGAAACATAATGTAAAGAGTGTATATATAAATAAATCTAAATTTCACTCCAAAAATCAACAAAATTTGTTTTTATGACTTTTGGTGTAGCAAAATAGTGTTTCATCAACTCGTGGCAGCACATGCGTCCACATGATTTTTTTTAGCTATTTGTATTTGTGTAAAAAACAATAAAAGGAACATAAACAAACACTTCAAAATTAAGGATATACAATTTCACTTTTTGATAATGCGAACCTAATCTCAGATGCTGGCAGCAGCACATTCAACAGCAAAGGGAGTCAAAAAGAGATCTTTACTAGCATAACTAAAGTACAAAGTTAGAATTTGGTGTAGTTTTATATTTCAGGATGGCGAACAGGGTTTTGGAAAATAGACTTAGCCGTGAACGTGTTAAAATACTTTTTTATCCTATTCTTATGCGTTAAATTGAATATAGTAATATTAGAAACGAAGATAGTAATATGATCGGGATTCTACTGTAATTTATAACAATGTTCATGGCCTATATTGCTTTTTGTATTGGTATAGTTAAGTGTGATAACAAAATGTTCTTGTTACCTTACAATGATAACCAAAGTATTACAGTACAGTATATTGTGTCTTCATACCCCTTAATAGATCGTCCAACGATGGTTTGAGATGAAAAGTTAGAAAATCATATTGTTAATCGATTTTATAATAAACTGTCGCAGTAATTTTAATCGTCAAAATATCCGCCAAGAAAGGATTTTATATCTAGGGTCACAAAGTAGGGCTTGGGTTATATTTATATAGTTTTCAGAGGTTTTTTGAAATGTTTTATTGCATTTCATACCCCAATCATACTTATTCTTATGTTCCAGTTTAATATGTTCAATTTGTTTAATTTTTAAAATTATTCAGCTCTATTAATTTGTTAAGAGTTAACCGTCACAGTAGGCCTTGTTATTTAGTTTTTCAATGAATAGAATACTTGACTATGACCGTGGCGTGTCCTGTATCCAGCTACTTGGAGGTGACGAATTGTGGATAGTTTTGAGCGTTGGTCGGTGGATGTAGTGTTCTCTTGTATAGATTAATGTCCGCACTATTGAATACGACGTTGTTCCGCAAAGACCATCCCAAAATTAGACCAATTCGTAATTTACAGGCAGTGGTTCAGATTCCACGATAATCTGTGGGTCCCGTAGATATGCCATCAACTGTTGGGCTATTAATTAACAGTCCTGTCTAAGGAACATGTCAACCTTATTCAGCAACAAGACTATAAGATCGCACCACAATCATTTTACACTCATTTCTCATTCATATTTCAGTTCAAACTAAAGTATAAAAGTAGTAAATCCCCAATTTCAGGTGTCTATTTTGTCCGGCCACTTCTCTGAAGTTGGAATCATGGAATGCTATTCTCAAGGCTTTCACAGTTTCGTAATGGTCTGATTCTGGACCCAATTGTTGCCTTTGTTCTTTGACTTACCTTAACACTCCACCCTAAAAGATTTTTTTATCCTCGCCAACAGCCGCTCGCCATCCTTCTCTTCTACTCTAAGGCGTCCCAGTGGTCACCTCTCCCTTGTGGAAGATTCTACTGCCAATAGTGTGGAGCTCAGCTTCCTCCTGTTTGCATCACAATCTTCTACTCTTTGTCCTTGTTTTCCATACTTATTGATCACAAGTTGGACCAAAAAATGCTCTAGTCTTATGGCTTTCTTGTAACGGATCAGCCGAGTATGGCGGGAGGGGATTGAGTTGTGATCACAGAAGATGTGCCGCCAACCAACGATCAAAATAATACTGCATCGTTTTTAGAAAGTTAGTGCCAGGCATACTTTTTTTACAAAAAGTTTTAAACTATCCAAAAATGTTTTTAATTAACCAATATTTATAATATATCATATTGATTATATGTAAAATTCTAGGGACTGAGAGAAACATTTGAGTTGGTAGAGAAATAAATTTTGCTTTGTCCAAGTTTAACCGGAACTGGTCACGATTACTCTACTGAGTTCTACTGTAATGGTTAGCTCAGGCTGTTCTACCCATTCCTAAAGTATGAAATTTTATTTCTATTTAAAATCCTTTTTTATTAAAAACTGAGGAACTAAAAACTATATAATTTTGGCCTGTTTTCATTCTATTCAAATGACATAAATTTTACAAAACCTTCTTCCTCAGTGACGTGCCTCCCTAGTCATCGAAACTTCTGTAGCTTGTAAGTTAAACAAATTATTCAGATTTTTTCAAGATCGTACCACGTGTCCTCTCCGTAACTCGTAACTTATGACAATACAGTATGTGAAAAACTATGTTTGTTAAATCCTGTACAATGAGTGAAATATATATATTGAATGATTTGTGATTTTTAGAGTGATTATTTTTCTTCTCCTGTGGACAAGTCAAATCTAAGCAGGAAGCACCAACCTAAATGTGATATTATGATGTATGTGATCATATGTCATGACATATTAGTGTTTTGTAAATATTACTACCTCCATCATATCTTAATTTTAACGTTTCAGGTGGCACCAAAAATGTCTCAGTTTATCGTTCTGCAATACAGATTTGAATTTCATCATTGATTTTCTGCAGGGTGTAAGTTTCTGCTATTTTAAAATATGGAAAGAGTTTGTTTTTAATGAGATGTGGGCAAGGGTAAACACAGTTTATCAGCAAAAACACAAGTGTCTTTAGATTATAATGAATTTGAGGTGAGAGTGGATATATCCAAAGAAGTGGTTTTCGTGGAGATGTCTGTCCATCTATCTGTGTTCAGGCCCTGATACAACACTGATTGCTTGATTTTTATGAAATTGGGTACAAGGTTTTACTTTGGCTATATCTCCAGATCATTTTTAAGGGTTGTTGACCCAAAAAACTATCTTAAAAATGCAAAAAATAAGTTTTTAAGGATTTTTGATTAGTTTTTCAGGGTTTACACGCTATAGTCCCACAGAAAGGAGTGGATAGATCTGCTAAATCTCTCCAAAGGGGGACATCAGCCTATTGGTATGGCTTCAGGCATAAGACATCTCTATATTGGTTGCGAGGAGGATGTCGAGTCGGCCCGACACTAAGCCAGAGAAACTTGAAAATCCTTGGAATGGTCTTTCCTCTCTAGACCCAGAAGAATTTAAGGAGCTGGATTTGACGCTAACCCCTATTTAAGAATTTCTTTATAATTTGATAAATGTATTTCAGTGGAAACCCAATAACTCCAAATCCCTGTTAATTCAATTTTACTTTCTCCCCTTATACATAGTATATGGAGAAAGTATTGTTTTCGTCAAAATTTTCGAATTTGAGTTGAGGGTGGATATATCCGTTTTGGGGTCCCCTGAATCCAAAAAAGTGGGTTTTGACGTGATGTCTGTCCGTCTGTGTGTCTGGATGTGTACAGTGCCACAGCCTACCCCATTGGTCCGATTTAGATGAAATTTGGCATGTATATATATAGTCACCATATCTCCAGGCATTTTTTTGATTTTTAAGGGTAGTTCACCCCTAAAAACCCTTAAAAAACGTGAAAAATCCAATTTTCTCAAAAACGGCTCTAACGATTTTGATTAAAATTTGATAGTTTATAGTGCACAGAGCACTTAATAATTTGACACCATCCGCATGTCTGTAAAAATGACAGTTCAAAAGTTATGGGCTTTTAAATGTTAAAAAATCAAATTTTTAAATTTTCAGCGAAAACAATAAAAGTAAAGTATAACTTGACTGGTGCCATTGAAACCAGCTTAAAAAACTAAACAAATTAGTATCTTGAATTATTTGTCTACGACTAATGGTTCCAGAGAAAAGTTAAATTTACTGTCCACGATAAACGCAGTACGTTGTCTGAAAGCGCCTAATGTTATTCTTAGGGTGAATATGAAAAAATCAATTTCTTCCTTACTTTCCAACCGTTTTACATGAAACTTGGTATGAAGAGTAAGGTCAAATCACCGAACAAAACCAGCTCAAAAAAGCTTGGTATTACCGGGGGGGAGTTCCCCCCATACAATTTGATCAATAAATTATTAAATGATATTTAGAATAACTTTGTAGGACATGATAGTTTTATTACAGACTGTCTTTTTTAAATTTACTTAAGGGAGAAAGTATGTGTCAGTCCACTGGTACCGTTTATTTTTTACTCTCCCTGAACTACCCTATCTTTGCAATGTTAATTTTACCTCTAAAAATTTAACAGTTCACAAGAAATACCTTGATTTGCAGTTGAAATACTTCCATAATTCAAAGTTATTGCTAAAAACCTTTGTATTTGAAATAATACAATCGCTGCACCTCTATGTAATTCAATGTAAAGGCAAAAAACCCTCAATTGTTCGAAATCTAATTAAATCTGTTATGATTGAAAACATAATACTTAACTGCTTTGTATTTACAGAGGAAATTCCAATATCACAGTTGAGCGAGGGGATCGATACTGTGTTACAGTGTAAATTTGTTTTAAAAGTTATTTGTGGTCAAGTGAGTGTTTTTGTTTTCAGCCAGTTTGGTAAAATGTGTGTATAAGGCACTTACCCAAGAGGAAAAAGCTAGTCTAAAACCTGTCCACTGAAAAATGGCCATTAATAGTAGGCCTACAGTAAGTTAAATAAAGAAGGAACAAAAAAACTAGACAAAATCAAAATATTTATTGAATTTTTAAGTATGTACATTATTGAATTTTATTGTGTATTACTGTAATAGCCATTATGATATGTAATTAATATTGATGCACAATGTACAAAACACCTTATTTTGAAGCTACCGAAATTCCTGACTATTCATTGCTTGCCTGAATTGAACCTCTATAAATCAAACTTAAGGGAAAATAAACCTCGATAAATCAAACCTCTTTTATTTGAAATACTCAATAATTCAAAGTTTTCCCATTCCACTATTCGATTCATCGAAGTTCCACTGTAATTTAGAATTCCCATACTGGAAAATTTGTCATTACAACACTGGTCTTATAGCTGTTGAACTTAAGGTCTAGGAATGTGGGACTAAACCAATCAGGGTGCTACAAAAAAACTTCATGTTGAAGAAGCGTACTGGTAGGGTAGCTTTACCCTAATTCTGTTACTTTAAAAAAGGTTCCACATAATTTAAAACCACCTGTATAGCTTTATAACTAATGATTCAATGATTTTGGGATTTTAGACAAAAAAACATTTTTTAATATTTTTACAAAACAATAAGTTTATAAAACAATTTGACTATCACCATTAAAACCAGCTTAAAAACCAAACAAATTAGCCTCTGAATAATTAGTCTAGGATTAATGGTTCCAGAGAAAATTTAAATTACTCTGTGGTAAAAACCAAGTGCTAAATGTTATTCTTATAGAGTTTTCTAAAATATCAACTTCTTCCTTAATTATTACTCATTTTGCATGAAACTTGGTATGCGGCTACATCAGCCAATATAACCTTCACCAATTTTTTATTACCTCAGAAGGAGGACAGTTAGTTGGGTATCCTCTAAAAGTTTTCAACTTGTCAGTGTGTGAAAGACATTTATGAATATATTTCAAATAATTCTATTTTTGACAATTTTAAACGGAAAAATAAATTTGTCATATTAAAGGGTAGTTAATCTCTAAAATTGTAGCCAATTTCAGTTTTTTTAATAGATTTAATGATTTTTGTTTTTAATTAAACTATGGTTAGTAGAGATGGTAGGTACAAATCCTCTTCTTAAAATGGAGACTGGAGTGAGCCTGACCTTTCATCACAACCATCAGGAGGTGTGCAAAAAGCCAAATTGGCTGATGCCAAGGGACTTGTCTCCGCCCCTTTATGTAATGTAATTAGTTTATTTACAGTCATCATTGATTTTTAAGGTTGTAGTTAGTATAGTTTTGAATATATACCATATTAAAAATGTTATCTTAACATATTTTAATAATTTATCTAATTGAAATTAATGCTAAATAATCAAGCAGAAAATGTATGTATGAAAACGTTTGTATTTATTTGTTAAGGATTTCAGGTATATTGTTATAACCCCTCTTCTTTACACTGAATCCTAAATGTCTGATATTGCTCAAACTGGGGTTTTTTAAAGCCCCTTGAATTTTTCCAATAGGGTGTAAGTCATTTTACGTTTTTAAAAACCTTAAAAAGGTATCAGAATAAGTACATAAATCATCCTAGAGGGTGCACTCGTTTTTACGAAAGCCGAATAACAAATACCCCCGTTGCAGCAAACCTGAGTACTCAGCAAATCAATAATATGACAATAATACGAGTATAAGTATGTGACAATATTGATCAATCAATACCTATTGATAAATTAGAGTATTTGCCTATTCTCTGTAACATTAACATGGGAAAGAGTATGCAGGTTTGCTGCATTGAGGAACAGTAAAAGTAGGCACTTTTACCATAAACTATTTTTAATCAGACCATATATCATTATCTGGACATAAATAAAGGAGTTTGCCTATAAGATTAACTCAATGGGAAAGAGTATGCAGGTTTGCTGCTGTGAGGAACACATAAACTATGATTTTTTTATCATAAACATATGGATCCCAACTACATGAAGCTAAATACAAAGTTTCATCCAAAACTATTGATTTATAAGGGAAATATTAATTTTTCCTTATCCTCCATAAGATTAGCATGGAGCCCCTAAATGTACTGTGTTTAGATTTCTTAATATCTCGGTAAGCGTTAGAGATAGAGAAAAACTTTAAGGAACTAAATTGTGTAGTTTTTTGAGATGATTCTAATGGTAAAAGATAAAATTTGAAAATTTTAAAAAATACATGGAGAAAACGCAAAAATCCCATTTTTGAGGTACAACCCCCCCTCAAACTATCTGTTCCGATTGACCGACATGTCTGGATCACGAACTCCTCCGAGCAAATGTAGGAATACACGTCTCTACCAAATTAGGTCTCGATTGGACCATTTTTACGAGAGTTACCGTGTTCACAGACATATATATGTGTGTGTATATATACATATAACGACTTTTTTAACGACTATTGTTTTTGGTCTCTGGGCACCTAATGACAAAAAAATAACATGGTCCTGGGCTTAAGTCTTGCCATGAGACCTACGTTAATAGCTTCTTCCCTATGGAAAATTCGCTAAAATGAATTATTGAGCGTTAAAAAAAGAATAAATGACATTGCATGAAAATATGAACGAATCCAGACAATCGACTTGAATTAAATAACGGAATAGAGATAAAGCTCGATTCCTGGAAGCGGGATGATGGCTCGTGAGTTGTAACAGTGGTAGTACGTAGTATGGAGGGGTGGCAAGGTCGCCTGGAGGCCACTCCCTCCCCCCCGGTTCTTTCATAACTTGAAGGCAACGCCTGCAATATTCCTGCGGCTTCAAGCACACCGCAAGTGCGTTGCAAATCACCTCATTACTTTGAAGGAGTTGCTAGTCTTAGTAAAATTCGTTATAGCCTACGCAAAGATGACTTTTTAATATAGTTCAATTTTGGAATAAGTTCAAAATTAATGATTAATTTACAACTAATATTGGTTTTATTTGACAGCTGGTTTATTTAGCCACTTCAATAGACCACATGTCAATAAAATCATCGAGCACACCTACTGATAAATCTTGGTTAAATGGAGCTGATACCGCTCGCAACTAGATTTTTGAGAGGTTTTTACTTTATTCTAATTTGGCATGTGTTATTTTGAGGGAACCCCCTTTCTCAAACGAACAGATTTTATTAATACTAACCCATTTCCTTTTATATATTTTTTTAATATATTATATTATGTTATATGTGTATAGTACATGGAGACTCTCCGTAGAGTCTCCGCTTGGGTCTGATGATGTCCGGTGTAACTGGACGAAATCGATCGCCAATTTAACACCTTATTTATATATTTACCATCAGAGTATAACTGCAATATAAGTTTAAATATATTAAGTAGTGTTTAATGGCGTGAGTTTTTTTTAACACATTTTGTTTTTTCCTGGAATAAATCTGATTTTGACTTGACTAATATTTATTCTAATTTGATAGCTGTTTATTTACTTCTGTTTAACCCTTTTAAAGAAAATATGTTCAATAACTTAGCAAATACCGCTCGTAATTGGGATTTTGAGAGATTATTAACTCTCCAAAACATAGAAGAAATATAATGAAAATATATTTCACCATCGTGGGTGGTCTTGTTCTCACAAACGCTGTGTTTAGCTTTACAGCAAGGTAGACATTGAGTGCATATGACGTGAAAATAACCAAAAATATCACCTAGCAATGTACAGGAAAAATTCTGATTTTAATAATAAAATATATTAAACCGGATGTCCCAGTATACAGTACCGGAGAATCTAGTATACAAACACTAGTCACTATATGTTTTTTTGTAAGATCATAATATTTAACAAATTTTTATAAAAAAGCCCATGAGTTTTTAACTGTTATTATTACAGACAGGTTATCGGTGGAGTCATGTTATTTGTAATGTTTGACAAATTTAGAACGCAATAAATTTTATTTGTCTAGTAAAATTATAATAATGAATTACCAAAAATTTTTTATCATTCAAACTTTATGATATCCATTAATTGGATTATATGTAGACTACAACATTTTAAAGAATACTGTTGTTTCTTTCATATTAAAAACCTTCTAATGAATGTAACTTTTAAAGTTCAAATGTAGGCTTTCTCGGTTGATGCCGAAAAATGAACTTGACATAATTTTTAATCTATTAATTTTTTAGGTTTACTAAATTGTTTCCTGTATTATACATATTAAACACCATATAGTAAAAAAATATTTCATCTTATTGGTAATAACCAATAAACGTGCGCAAACCGACATCAAGTACTGCCAATATGATACTAATTATTGTTTTTATAATTTTGACGCCTGCAGATTTGAAAATGCAATTCCAACATACGTGTGTTTGACAAAACGGTTTGACGTGAGACGAAGGCGCCGCATAAATCCCGGGTTGCGCCTGCTTACATCCATACTTATTACTATACAAAATACGCAATCATATATTATTGATATTATTATTACAGTCTAAGCTGTTGCCTTGTCCAGATATTATAAGTTTATTATTTCTTATTTTAATCTTAGTTAATGTGCCTGGGGACCGAGTGTTGCTTAGTGAAATATAGCTAAAAGGCAACAAGCAATAATCTTTATCATACATGTTCTTCTTGAAAGTCGTCAAATAAATATTACAGAATTAACCAAACTAATGTTTTAAAAACTCGGACGAAGAGAACTTTTAATTATTTAATAAATTTACCAAAGTAAACTAAGGAATATTGGTTTATATAAACGTAATGTGGTTTTAATGCATATACAGTATTATATGGTTTTAAACATTATCGAATTTATTTACAAACCGTAGGAACTAAAGAATATCAAAAATTACTGTGAGAAATAGATTGGAGCTTCATACTTACTTTTATATTTTATACGTTTAACTGAAGTGGCAACCTACCCAGGTAGGTATTATAAGCGAAGTATGAATGTAAGATGATTGTGCCGCGATCTTGTAGTCTTATTACTGACTAGACTAAGGTTGATATGTTCCTTAGACATAACTGTTAATAAATAGCCCAACAGTCAATGCCATACCTAAGGGATCTACAGTTTAACGTAGAGTCCGAAACACTGCTTCTGAATTAGGAACTGATTTTATTATGATGATGGTCTTTGCAGAACATCTCCCAACCCATTCAAAAAGTGATTCTATTTTCTTCCCTGTGCGAAATGGGTTAGATCATGTCTAAAGAGAATGTTTTCAGTTCCTCTAAACCCGTCATCGTTTTAAATATTGGTCTGACGGATAGCTATAAGTCATGTCCATATAAAAACGAACCCAGTACACAAGTATAATAACGACAACAAATTGAGATATTGTTGTAAGAGTTAAAAAAAAGGATTTTCATCACTTCAAACAAGGAAACTATAAATTCATTAGTTGGATAATATAGGAGAGGGCGTCAAGCGTGAAGAAAATAGCTTCCCAGGGGAAAACAAGACATAACATAAATTAATTAGAAGGGCGCGACCTTACAATTATAGCTGGGTTTGGACTGTAATGCCGCGAGTACGACCTCACTCGGCAAGAATTATCATTTTCTTTAAGGGTCTGTATGTATCCACGTAAAAATAGTTCTTTTTAGGCTCTAAAAGTACTTAAGTAAAAGTGGTAATACAGTACAGAGAATTAGCTTATTATGTTTTAGACTTGAATTTACAAAAAGCAATTTAGTTTCCATGCAATTTTATCCTATAATTAATTAATAATTACATTTTGACATGGATGGATATGTCTTAGCTCTTAGGGTGTTTTTTAGTTTGGTCTCTGTAATTTACGAGACCAAAATTTAGTTAGTGACGTCATAGTTTGGTTATAAGAACAGCTGTTTAGATGAACTGAAAACATTCCTTTTAGACATATCCATCATCCAAGCTATTTCCCACAGGGAAGTAAATATAAACATTTTTATGATAGAAAAATAAAAATTAAAAAAATTTAATAATTCTCCAGATTGTAAACTTACATTTAATTTGACACCTCAATCATCTGTTTGCGACTATCGTGTGGCCAGTAATGTTGTTTTTTACTGTAAAATAATGTCTAGATGTCCAATAAAATCTTGAATGCTATGACAAAATTAACACTGTTCTTACCGGACTCCAGTGAGGCAGGCCCTAACCTCACGTTACCGAGGTTTTTGCTTTTATTTACCGCTTCAGAATCGTCAGTGTTCGAGCTTTAATACTAATATATTTATTTACACAAATATCATTTTTTAATTTTCTAAAAATATCCCAAATTAGAAACGACAGAGAAACTTGGTTTAAAATATTTCATTTCTTATTGTTTTAATGGTTTCATCGTAAACTACATTGAATATTTATTTTCGTTGTATGATATTTATCGATCGATTCTTTCTTTTCAAAAACTCGTATTAACTGTTTGTAGTTGGTTATAGTCTGCATGGGTCTAAAGAAATGTCAGAAGTGTTATAAATACCGCTTAGGGAACTGACCTCCGAGTTGTGGAGTGGGAATTTTAAACCCACAAATAAAAGGGTTGCTACCTGAGGGCACAAGATAGATCTTTCTTGGAATCAAGCTTGGTCACTGTCTATAATCCGCTCTTTGACTCCAATTAAATCAGACTTAGAGTTAAATTATAGTGAAATCACCAGCTTTCCAACATAATGAAAAATATTAAGACTCTGAATGTAACTTTCGTAACTTCGTCATCATGGGGTTTTATTCTCATAGAAACAATATTAATTTTGTGGCAGCAACACCGACCACTCGATAATCATAAAAATATGATTTCGGAATTAAATTGAAGGTAAATTGGTTATCTTGCAAATTACATTTTCCATTTTTTTACTTTCTCCCCCTACTCCCTTTATACATAGTGTATATAAAAGTATTGTTTTCGTCAAAATTTTCGAATTTGAGTTGAAGTTTGAGTGCAAATAAGGTTTCGGACTGATGTCTGTCAGTGTACAAACTTCGATTTGTATAAAATTAAGCACACGGGTGCACTTTGGCTATCTATATATATTTAGACCATTTTTTTCCTTTTTTCTAATTGTTGAGAAGTCTTTATTACCAGTGGTAAACGCAGTACGTTGTTTGAGAGCTTCCAATGTTACTGTTAGTGGTGTCTTTCTTATTTCTCTGCAGTTTTACTTGGTAAAAACTTGGCATGCAATAAAACTCGATCAAAAACTTTAGTACTACGTCGGGGGGAGCGAAGGGGTTTTTATGTCCCCAAAACATTCTAACGATTATTTTATATTCAATATTTTTTATTGTACTTTTCCAACGCGTCTGTTTTATTAACTAAACAACAAGCGTTGATGGTCACGACAACCGGTAAATTATCTGATGACTAATCAAAGGAAAGAATTTGTCGTGTGTCGCTGGCCATTGGCATCACTAGCGTGGGGTGGAAGCCTAGGAACTCCATCTGTCGGTGCTATGGTGGATCGCCTGATGACCATCTTCAGTTCCGCCTCTCCCCGCTTCCTGGAGGGCCCGAAAGTCCTCCACGGTGGTAGCTCTGAGGTGGAGCCTATCGCCCCTAAATGCTCCCTATGATGAGATGTCGGTCAGAGAGTTGTCCTTCGGCGCTACTACGATGCAAATAGCGTTATTACATTGTACACACACCTAAAACCCATCCAGCACGACGCCATAATGGGGTGTAGACCGGATATAATTTGTCTTGTTTCTGTGTTTATAACAATTGCTTATTTGTAAATAGTTGAAATAAACTGTATTTATGCCATAAATAATTTTCAAGAAGAAAAAACGAAAAAAATCAAATCTTCATTACTAATGTAATGGTAATGATTAGTTTGAGTTCCTGTTGATCAAAAATGGTCCATACATGTACATACACGTACATACATAATTTTTACGATCCGAGGAAAATCCGCCGACCGTCCGCTAGTAGTCGGTAACATGTCAAACAGTTAATCACTTCACCGCCAGACAGCGTTAGCTTATGGCGGCGCTAGCATCGACAACTCGTTACACATATAAGGTGATTGTTCCATTTCTTAACGTACTTTTGTACTTGTAATACTTTTTTACTTAACATACTTTAAAGACCATGTTCAAGAAGAATATTATGAGTAATTATTTGAAAATTTAAGATTTACACGAATCATATTTAGCAATATTACCAAACAATAATAAACAAATTAAAAATTTAAGTACTAAGTTACATAAAGGTTTTTGTCTTTCTTTTTCAGTCTTAGAGTACTAAATTTTAATAATTATTTATATAATATATATTACTAAATAGGTTGACTCAATATTTCATTGAGAACAACAACTAAAAACAGGAAAAATCTGTTCTAGTTTCATCCAAACCAGAATAGAGATTGTTAAATTGAATTTTTTATAGAGGAAAAATTTAAAAAGTATTTTCAAGTATTTTTTATCGTCTGCACAACTGAAAGAGGATGTTAAGGGTGTGTATGGTTTTAGTCACTTACTTTATATAAATAAAACAATATTCAATAACTTTATATTCGATTCACTGACGTCATTTGTTTTCATTTATGATCCTACTGTGTGTCTTCTAATAACCGTAATATCGGCTACCGGGTACACGATATATAGTAAAGTATGTACATTCCTATCACCTGGTCACAGTTGACAGCCAAGTGCCAAGTGTGAGGTAAAGCGTCGACGTGTAGTTGCGGCGTGCGCCACCGCAACTCAGCAGCGCTGCTCTCTATCTACTCGTGGAGCGGAGTGTTCTGTCATTCATTCCAGCTCTAGCTCAGCTGTTGGACGGGGGACCTATACCAGTTCGTATTCGCGTCTTACACTCACGTGCGCGTAGTTCGTACTTCGCTGATGGTTTTGTAGTTTCTGTGATGGCTGACGACTTGTTTTGTGCGGAGCGGATCAACGACCAGACTGCGGAAGCGGACCCTGCCATCTTCCACGACCGCAGGGTGCTGGACAACCTCCTGGAGACCGAGTCCCGGTATGTCCCGCGGTGTAATTACTTCAACACGGTGCAGAAGGACTTGAAACCCTTCATGAGGAAGGTGGTCGCCACTTGGATGATGGAGGTGAGTGTTCAGTTCAGACACAATAAGTTTAAACTTACTAAATAAATCATTTCTCTCACGTTTTGACCATTGTGATCCGCAGCGTTTGATTTCAAATTTATCTTCGTTTTTATAGCCTATGTTATTTAATTTATTGCTTGTATAATTAATTACTCCAATTATGATACAATTAATTTTGATACTCCAAAAATATATATGCGCGTAGTTTCATACAGCTTAAGAACAGTTGTGCCATGAGGAACAGGTATTTAAACAGTATACTGTATATCTTTGTTTGGGTTATAATTTATATCATTAATTCAAGTAGGCTTAGACTATATAATATTTAATACAGTGTGTACACACACTCTAATACAATAGATAGCAGCATGTTTGCAATATTTAAAATTGTTCTTACCAATTAAAAAGCTTAATACGAGTAATTATTTTCAAATATGAACCAAGTATATATAAACCAAGTATAGTATTATAAATACGTCTATTTAGTGCCATAATCGGTGTGACATTTTAGTTTCCATGTACATACAATACATACAACACCTGTAGTTATGTATGAGGGAGTTTTTAAATTGCAAGGATATAATTTGAGTTTTAATCAATAAAATCCTCCATCTATCTTTGAGTGGCTCTTACGTTGAACCAGTCGTCATCAAACGTCTGATAAGGGTTATGGGGTCAAGGGCCGCGTAGGGGATGAAAGATAAGATAACAGAGAGAGTGATGTCGTGATAAGGCTTGCTCCTGTTGGGGATGCAGCGATGTAGTGGTCGTGGTGGCGGTTATATGTTTGTTAATGTCGCGACGAGGGCACGGGATAGCACACACAGACGAACGTCGCTAATTGGATATTTACGGGAAAGCCAATTTACTTCTTCGGGAGTATGAGTTATAGAAGATAGCGTTATTAAAATTCTAATTATAGAGGTTTAATTCGGAAGTTTAAACTGTAGAGGTTAGCGAGAACAAAATTCTAACTATACTTTACTTTTCTTGGAACTCGTTCCAAAAATTACCTTTAGAGAGTACAATAAATACGGCAACACATCATAACGCGAACCGTTTACAACTCCGTGAATGTAACCACCAATGCAGTAGGCCTAATGGCACTGACGATCCGAACCTGAAGGAAGTGCGGAACCAACTTGGAATAGTAGAGATGGGTTTTGGAACTAAAGTAACTCGAATTCTGGAGGCTCCAGTGTTAACAAATACGAACGTTATCGGCGTTAAAAACTCTTACTGTATATTTTTCCGAAATTAGATGCGCTCTCAAGGGAACAGACGAAATCTGCGAATTGCGGAGATTTTGAACTATCGAGGTTCTACTGTATCTATTCTATAACACTAAGAAACCCCATTATCAATAGATTTGTACAACATTTTTACGCGATTCATGTATTGTGTGCCGAGCGTGAGGTCACACTCTGTCCACATTCACTCCCCAACACCCGACACAATAGTATCATCCAAAACATTAGGTATTTTACCCAATACCATCTTCTTGGTCCGACTTCATTGTTGACAAATTATATATTCATTGTTAACAAAGCAAAGCTTACAAAGCTGTGATTGCCAGCAAGATCGCGGCTAATGAGATGATCACTATAACGTTGATAGGTTGATATTATTGTGTTGACGCTTGTTATTTATTTCGACCATTGTTATGACTTTGATAGTTTATTTTTATAATTTAATATCATTATATTCTGTTGTCACTGTCTTTGACATGGATATGTCTTAGCTCTGGGGGGGGTGTTGGTGATTTTTAAGAAGGAAAACATGAGATTTCCATAGAAACTACTAGAACCATTGTATTGAATTTTAAAAGTAAAAGAATGAGAACAGCTGTTTAGATGAACTGAAAGCATTCCCTTTAGACATATACATGATCTAGCATTTTACCCACAGGGAAGTAAATACAAACATTTTTATTTATATTTTTTTCACTTCCGTGAAGCTTCTTTCACAGTATAAATAATATGATGATTATCTAAATAAATGTTAAATTTAGAATTCATACCCAGTCATTCCAGTGATGCATATTTATATTCACCTATATTTTTTACTTATTGTACATTAGGTCTATTGAATTTAATTTTTTACTTTAACCAATCAATTAACCCCTTCTATGACGATTATCAATACATCGGATGCAAGCAAGCGACCTCCCGACGTTGCAATATTTCTCAATCATAGCATGTAGCTATTCTATTCCAGGTACAATACTAACGACGGCTGGCGCGACTGTCACTTCCGGTTCCTATTCGCTTGTACGGAAACGCTAAAATCCGCCTCGGAGCGGGTTTGGAATAAATCTGTTATAATGCAATAATTTAGGTAGCAATGTGCAGTAAACGGGATTTGATGGAATTTGTTAAACGTAATAACCAATTTTTCATTAATTACCCATACAACCGAGGGTTTGAAAATATTCCTTTTACATCGGAATGTAACGTGCTAGCATAAGTACGATTCTCTTCCGAAATAGGATTATTTTACCTTGTTTTAGGCTAATGCGTTTGAGACTGACGCCGCATGAAGGATTTTGTTTACTAGGCCACTTCACAACGAACGTGGTCTGTTAATACGTCGGAAACGTTTTCCAAAGTCGCTGGTGTAGCTTATAACAATATCAAATCGGCTAATTTACACCAGTCCTGTAGGCCTATTGTTATACCGGCGTTTCTACCCCGAGGTTTTGTGAACAGGGTTGTTTCACTCACGGCCTGTTAAAGGTTATTGCTATTTAACGTGACTAATTGTTTTTCTCTCTTCCCTTTATACATAGAATATGGAGAAAGTATTGTTTTCGAATTTGAGTTGAGAATGAATATATTCGTTTTGAGGTTCAGGTTTTGACTGGCTATTTTCAATTACTGTACTTCGAATTTCAGAGGCTTGTGGAAACGAGACTTATGACGTTATGAGTCAAAAATACTCCGTACCATAGATAATGTTTTAGATTTTTAGAGGTATTTACGAAGGGAACAGACAAAATCTACGAATTGTAGAGGTTTTCGAAGTATCGTGGCTCTACTGTGTATGTATGTTGCAGGTCTGTGAGGAGGAACGTTGCGAGCCCCAAGTGTTCAGCATCGCCGTCAACCTCATGGACCGCTTCCTCTGCGAGGTCCCCATCGACAAGTCCCAGCTACAGATGGTCGCCTGCGTCTGTCTACTGGTGGCGTCCAAGGTGCGGCAATGCCACGCGCTCTCTGTGTACAGGCTCGAGTACTACACCGACTACAGCGTGCCCGCCGAACAGATCAGGGTCAGTGGTCAACACATCTGCTGCATGTAGATTGTAGAATGTAGAGTGCGGTGTGCCTTCCTAATTGGTGAAATATTTCGTTTTAAACAAAACTCGAATTTTTAAACCTGGAAATGTTTGAAATATAACGATGTGTCAAAATTTTAATTTTATACAGCATTCTGTATTTTGGGGCACCAGTGTAGTTGCGACGTGATAACGTTTATTTACGACGCTTGTCTGCGTCTGCGATACCGCCGCATACGACAATGTGATGTTGCACGTTCTCGCTCGATTTATATTCTTTGCTTTGTATATGTTTTTGATGTTCTTGAGATTACAGTTTATTTCATAATTGGACAGGCTGGAAATTATTTGACAGTTATTCAAGTTAAAAAGTTAGTTTTAAAAGTGTTTAGTGGAATGGACATTTTCGTTTCGGTCGGAAGTGTTCAGCAATTCCAACTGTTTTATAACGATTGCTTTAGTTCACGATTGTCTTATAATGGTATTAAACACGATGTTCAGTCATGGAGCATTTTCCACAACTTGGCATCTTTACAGTTTAATTAATTTTACACGTCAAACAAAATCCTCCAAACTTTAGTACAAATAATGGCTTGGGACTCACCACAAGAAAAGGACCAATTATTTTTTCCCAAGTGATTGCCTTAAATTTCTTGAACAAACCATCGTAGCCTAGAATCCAAATTTTTACAAATTTCTATCAGATAATGTTACTAGTGTAAATTATTTAAATCGACTCATAAAAGTATATGCTATCAAAACTGCTTTACTCTTTTAACACGTTAATTTAACACACACACATTTAACATGTTAATGTTAAAACATGTTATTTTTGTCCTCCGCTTCGAACGCCGTTTTTCATCAGATTTTCTTGAACTTGGAAAAAATGTAGTTGAATAGTTATGTTAAAGAAAACAATTAGTTTCAGCTATGTTTAAAAGTAATTCAATTTTCGTTACTTTTAAGAATCATTAGTACTGACACAATTGAATTTTTCGGATATCTCAGATATGAGAGTCCTAGAACCAACATTTATCTGTAAGACGAAAAGGTTTTAACACTACATCTTTACTGATTTCATCTGGAGCAAGGGAATACCGAGGTGTGTTTTTCGTGTTTCTGCAGGGCTGAAGAAGACTTAAGGAATTTTACAAACGAGAATGCAGCAGCAACATTTATTATTTTTCCTATTATATAACACGTTTTTATTTATTTAAAAGGTACCGCAAAAAATGTAACATACACTATTTTTATTAACTACATATCTTGACACGATTCTTGTACCAATATTTATTTCCTTGTGGATTAAGGACATGTTTGAAGGAAATGTTTTAGTTTTTTCAAACAACTGTTCTTATAACTGTATGACGTTACTTCCGTCACACTTTTTGCGTCTCAAAATATATTGATAATTAAATGAAGCACAATATAAAATTCTGGATTACACACTAAAATCGGCAATTTTCCTCTTCTTCTGTGACGGGCCCGGATTATTACCTGTACCGGAAGTGACTCGGTAATTGATAAAGAACGGAAATAAGCCCAAAGACGAAGGGTTGCGGTCGGAACTAAGGTGTCTTGGCGACGGCGTGCGTCTCACAATTACCTGATCCTGGATGATAGGCTGGCGAGACTGATGACGTAACTCGCGGTCGCTTCCTCCCACGCAGGTGATCCAGCTACTTGTCACGAACTGTCAAGGTGTAGGTATGAGCGATGGTCGGTGGATGTTTAACGTCGTTCATCCTCAAAGACCAATCTAGACCAGTTCGCAATTGAGAGGAAAACGTGGTTTCAATCCCATGTTGAATTTTAAGTTCTCGTTCAGACTTGGCTTGGTCGGTTGTTGAGCAACAATCGATTGAGTTGTTTTTTTTCAATTGGTTATTCCCATCACTACACATGATCCACTTTTCACGATGCTTTTTTGACCAAATTCTTTGCTGAGTTCTATTTTCATCCTTTAAGACGACAACGCTAAACAATTTAACAATTAAAATTGTCGGTAATTTTCTCATCAAAGTGGAACTACGTTAGGAATTATGTTCAATTTTTTCTGTGTAGTATTTTTTGTTTGATTCCGTTCTTAATCGCAACAAGCAACGTGAATGTGGATTCCAGATATTCCAATCAGTTTATCAGTTTTGTCCACCTTGCGCTGTGTCGGCACATGTCTCTGCCTGACAAGTCCCACGCTCCACAGTCAATATGACGAG
The DNA here is from genome assembly GCA_023375725.1 of Nephotettix cincticeps. Classification (NCBI taxonomy): domain Eukaryota; kingdom Metazoa; phylum Arthropoda; class Insecta; order Hemiptera; family Cicadellidae; genus Nephotettix; species Nephotettix cincticeps. The sequence goes on from CM041789.1 coordinate 1,190,611, forward strand.
CTGTGGTATCAATAAATTATAAACGTATTGTTATTGGCTATAATAATTAGACGACGTTACTGCTCAGGTGTATTTCACGCGACAAGTTAGCCATAGCCGTAGCAGTAGTGGTCGTCTTGAGCTGTGAGGTGGCACCGGATGTCTAGGCCAAGTTCAAATCTAGATCCTGAATGTTAGCACACAATGCTTGTTGACCTGTTGTTAAGCAGGACACTGACCGCAGACAACAGCGTTGCATACGACACTATGATTAGCTCGAGGTTGAAATTCCCTAGAAGTTTCTGCGTTTCCCTTTTGTTTCCCAAATTTCCCTTTTGAGAAAATTCTAAACTCAACTTGATGTTTATTTTTGCACTACAATAAAAACGGAACGACTTCCTTTGTGAAAGAGTTTAACATCTAACATAAAAAAATTATCTCGTTGTCATGACGTCATTGCTTTTTCCGTCTCCCCCAGAGCGTAGACGATGAACAAATTAAGTGTTTAAGAATATTCTGTAAAAGTTTAGCAAATAACTTTTGGATTAGAAAATATTTAAAACCTTCGTTGCCGAAAGTTATCTGGAAATACAATACACTCTACATCAGAGAATTTAGGAACATAAGTTATGATAATTTTCGTCTCAGATTTTGCAATATCAGGATTTCATAGTAGGTCACGAAAAAGGTTATTTGTTAAAACTGGTGGAAACGATACGCCTGATCGAGCCACCTTATCAGTATGAGTCTCGTATCATCTATACTACAGGATTCTCCATAAGCCCTGCGACGGCTGTACAATATTCCCTACCTTGACAATGTTACTCGTGTTTTGTTACGTTGTGCATTTTGACGTGGGAGAGACCATCCATTTAATGAAATTATCCGTCGGATTTATCCGTGAATGGTTACCGATGCCAGTATTACCGATTTGAATACTGACCTATCAGTGACCTGGAACACACTCTCTCCTTCTAAGAGTAAACTGAAGAAGTTGACAACTTTTAGAGAGGTATGTACCTCACCCCCCTCTAAGAAATGAGGAGTACACTACCCTTAAAATCTAAAATTCAAATGATAACAAATGGTCTGGAGTTATATGTAAAGTGTACCTAATATTTTTTAATCGGACGATCAGTATGGTCTCAGGGTCTGTACACAGACAGACAAACTTCAGTACGAAGACATTAATTGGCTTCAGTGAGCCTCAAAACGGATATATGCACTCAACTCAAATTACAAAAAATTGACGAAAACAATACTTTCTCCATGTACTATGTATAAGGGTAGAAAGTGAAAAAAGCAGCGGAAGCTCACCTCTCAATTAGAGTTGGACTAGAATTATCGCTTATCAATACATCACTCGCAGATGGCCGAACGTACATTTCTTAATCTCATAAAAGCTGTTGGCCACCGAAAAAATGAACAATAAGACGGCGCGGAGCAGCTGTTTCCCTACAATCGCGGACCCCCAAGCCAGGGACAGCCCTTGCTCCCCGGCGCATGCTAATCAGTCAGGGCCCAGGGGCGGCCCCGACGCTATCTGGCGGAGGTTAGGGAGGTTAGGAAGGTCGGGGTCAAAACGCGCGGGAAACTACCTCGAGGAGGTGAAAAAAACCCAGATAAGAATTACCCTTCTGACAACGTAGTTTCAAACAAGATACGATGCTGGACTGTGGACAAGGATTCGGACCAATTTGGCACCTGCCAGATGAGTGACAAGCGTTCAGATGGAGATAAAGGGGACGCGAAAATAAATAAAGGGACTCGATCCGGGGATATTTTAATCTCTGGAACTCGTAAATAATTCAAGGGATGTCGGATTTAGAAACCTTTTTATTGAATCTATAAAACATCGTTAAAGGTGCGTAATCAATGGCAATAACGAGAAATCAGCTGATTTTACTGTTTTCGTAGGTTCCCGGGGGAAGGGAACGTATCCTAAAATGGAAGTATTACGTAAAATTTATTAAAAACCTAAATTAGTATTAATAGCATTGTAATAAGTTCGAAAAACGAAAAGATTATCATTTTTAATCTTTGCTCTAAACCAACCGATTACTGAGATATCAAAACTGGTGAACACAGTTCGTTATATATTGGAATTCCAATTGGCAAAGTTATGGGGGAAAGATAAACATTGAAATTCCACCTATTGACGGAAATAGTATGATGAAAATAGTATAGGCTACAGCTTCATTTAGTTAAATTCTAATAATGTTTGTTGGAAAATATTTATTTGATTCTATAGCAGCAACCCCTCTTACATGAGTAGGAGGTAATGATACCCATGTCATTCTTATGGAGAATTAGTACATTGTTGTAACTTCCTTAGTAAACTACTTCTACTGTACTAATAATAATACTTGATCAAGAATAGTTTGTAACAACAAGTAATTCCAGGATGAAAATTCGCTTAGGATACAGTTCTGCTTCTACGGAGGTACTTTCAACATTTATAGGAAATAATATCAGCAATAATAAGTAAAAACCTGGTTTCCTAGGTGAGCCGATTTACGATACACGCGGGCTTCTCCTCGCGACTATGAAATGACGTTGTATCTATAACCCATGGAGAAATCGGGTTGTAAATTAAAAATATTGAAGTTAATTTGTTACCAAGGTTTGTACCGTAAATTGCTAATTACAATATACAAATAAGCATACTAATGAACGTCATTCCTTGTTACATTCGGACATTTACTTGATCCTCGTTGTGAGGTGCTGGCTCGACACCGAACTGACCGATCTGGGCTAAATTAATGAAGGACGGAGAGCTCTTAAGGGTAAACAAAAATTAACTGCCCCAGGGGGACTAATCGGGCTTAATTGACGGTTTGAAGAAGTTATTATTAGGAAGGAAAACTGAGTCCGATTTAATCACTTACTACGAGTATCTTCCTACACCAGCTCCCGGCGATACTTCGAAATTAATTTTTGTAAATCTGTTAAATTAATGTCTTTCAAAACTTATACAGGGCGGATTTCATCTCGAAATTATTTAAAATATTTCCTCGACTTCTTGAAATCATTGCATCGCCATAGCACGTCCGAGTCATAAATTGCGTATCATGAATGAGACGCGAGTATCAGCTGTTGGCTCGTTTGCAACAATGGCGATCAGCTGATCAATGCTGATCGTTGCAGTTCCGCCCGTGTCGCCGCACTCGGGTGTCGTACGGTCATCGCATTCCTCATTTGTGAACGTTTTTACATTCGATACTCTGACCTTTATAAATTTGCAACTACTGTACATGTTTTGTAAGCATTTTCTATCGATTCGAGAAAAAACTAGCACGCCTCCCTCGATCCTGATGAAGGGAACGGCAACATTCTGTCACGCAGGATCGCGATACATTCATCGTGCACTCATTTCTCATTCATACTTGGCTTTAAATACCAACCTGCGCAGATCGCATAAAATGCAGCCTTGTTATGTACAAAAAACAGCTGATTCTTTTGAGAGCAGAATTATTCAAGATTTTGTTCTGGACCGTGCCGACGATAGGAATACAGTAATAACGGTTCTTTATTACTAAAAGTGGACATGGAATTGCAGCATTTATACGAGTATCCGCTACGGGACCTTTATTAGATTATTTTTGTCGCCAACGCACGCTTCCATGTCCTGTCCTGTGTTCCTGGGCCCGAGACCAGACTAATTGTTTACCCATATGTGGGTCAGATCTGTATCGGAGCTGCGGCCTCAATTGGGCTTTGTAGTTTACCCCTGTTTGTTTTGTGCGCTCCCACAGTCAAATGAGGGGGTTGTCCTCAATTTTTAACAGTCAATAGTTTCGGATTTCTGTAAAAAGCTTTATAAAACAGCATTTAATACATACATCACGATTTAGGTTCTTTAATGTAATTCGATTTGATCGTGCATGTAATGTAAAGTCAGCGGCACCCGGCAAGATTCGTCCAGGCGCTACGAAATGCCGTTTTTGTGATAGGGAAAACGAGTGTTGCAGTGGTTAACATTAGCTATGCGCAGTGACCAGTATTTGATAGAGAACAGAAAATCTTACTCGTGCTGGTATGATTAGTTTAATTCGCTAATTTGAGTCAAGTCCTAGAAGGTAGACCTAATACAGTTTTTTACCAATTACAACTTATAATTTAAAAATAATATTCGAGGTTAATGGGTTCTAAAATAGTATTCTACTAAACGTTGTTTTGCGGTAGCACGGCTGGGATGGACCGGGTTAGCTCGGTAAAGAACCGGAGAAGAACCTGGCCTTGATCATAAATTTGTCGGTATAGACTTCCGGTAAAGGAACAAATTCTTTAGGTAGGTGGTAACTCAGTGACGAGACTGGCTCCCGTGGGGTAAGAAAGTCTCTGGAATCTCTTAAGTTGTTGTTATTCTGTGAGTAGTGTTCAAGACCTCTGGTTTTGCCAATCCTCCCTTGACTATGAGGCGCAGCAGATGACTCGGTTTTGCCAATCCTCCCTTGTCTACGAGGCGTAGCATTTGACTCGGTTTTGCCAATCCTCCCTTGTCTACGAGGCGCAGCAGATGACTCGGTTTTGCCAATCCTCCCTTGACTACAAGGCGCAGCAGATGACTCGGTTTTGCCAATCCTCCCTTGACTACAAGGCGCAGCAGATGACTCGGTTTTGCCAATCCTCCCTTGACTACAAGGCGCAGCAGATGACTCGGTTTCCCAGCCAGTGAGCGTAACTAGGAAGCGCAGTTGTTCCTTGCCCACGGTTGACTTCCTACGTCCTCAACAGTCAACAGAGCGTGGCCCTGGGACAGGGGCTCCGTCTTGGCCAGCTCACCTCGTCACCTGTCGCGTCCAGGGCGGAAGGGAAACTTACACGGCTAAAGGTGCATACAGTAGCCTAAATGTCCGATGATTAGAGTCACGGATTCCATGGCAAGACTCGAAATTTTCTGTTTTAGAGGTTCTTTCTCGTAGTAAACCCTTATCTCCCCTTGATATGTCCCACGCACAGATGTACAGTATGTGTACGGGACCTATAGGTTTGTATGCTACAAGGGTGTCACCATCTCAGAACACATCGCGTGAATCACGAAGAACGAAGTTCAGATATTCGAGGAATGTGCTTGATAATCAATAGTCCAGTGTTCACCGAGCAAATGAATGAACAAGGCTAAAGTTCCGTTAGCTTTCAGATTATTTATTTATTTAACACTGCGTCAATTGCATGTAAACGACTGTACTGTCTAACAGGCACACTATCTTGTGTGGTACAGAGTAGCTGTGGGTAGAGTCGCACCTCCAGTTGTTATCATTATTATCTTTCTAAAATGGCGACCTACCCAGGTAGATATGTTAAACTAAGTATAAGTGTAAGGTGATTATGACGCGATCTTGTAGTCTTGTGCTAAACTGACATGTTTCTTAGGCGGGATTGTTAATTAATAACCCAACAATCAATGACATCTAAGTGACTAACAGTTTAACATAGGATTCGAACTACAATTTTGCCTCTGAATGACTAACTGGTCTAATTTTGAGACAAAAAAACTTAGTATTCAATAGTGCGGAGGTTAATCCTCAACAGGGAATGTCACATCCACCGACCATCGCTTATCCAGAATATCTCGACCACACCCCATAAATATCATATGTGTGACTTTGTAAGCTGGATTACAGGACACGCCACCGTCCCATTCAAGTGTGACATGAAAAATACACCATAAAAGTACCAATCGTAAAACATAGGCTAATAAGGAGGGTGACAATTCATACTGTAAGTAATTACAGCACAGCTGGGTGTTACAATTACAATTCGAGCCGGCCTTCAGGGCCGTAAAACGCGCTACATTGTTTCAAACTGTAGAAAGAATAAGAAGAAACAATACAAGTTATGACAAACGCATGCTTGGGTTACGCAACACGTTGGAGGGGTTTTGACAAAAGGTGGTCATAATAATCCTGCAGTGGTGCCGTGTCGCTGGCAAAAACTGAATAATTTATACACAGATATGATTAAAACAAGAAAAAACCAGTTGTGCTGCAAGTAATTGTTGTGGGGTTTTTTCTTTTCATGTTTTATTACACCAAAAATATGCCGGTCTATGAGTATTGGTTATGAACGTATATGTAGCGAAACAAAATGCAGGGGTTTGGTGAAATTTTATATCGCAGTAATTATTAAAAGACGTTAATAGTAAATATTTGGATATGTAATATCTAGAGGAGAAGGATATTTAAGTTTTTACTTTTAAAGGTCAGTTGGCTCGGTATATTCCATACTATCATTTATTTGGCACGCTCACCTATTTTGTTTTTTGTGGCTAGATCTCGTTGTTTTAAAACACAAAACAGACAAAAACACACAAAAATCGATCCAGTCACTATAGTCCTACGTTTCGCGGGACCGAAACATAAACGTTCCGCGTCTTTAGGGTTATTTTAACTTTGTTTTCCCCGCACGCGGGCAGAACGCCTAACCACGATATTTAATTTTTAGAATTAGCATTTACCGCTGTAGCTGCTGGATTACCTCTCGGAGTGGCTAGAACAATAAAATCGAATAAGGGCCGAAGCACGTGAAGTAACAGAAGTAAATCAAAGTACAGTATATTAACATAAGCATAAATAATTAAGAAGTGTCTGCGCAATGCTGAGTCAGACTGGACAGGTCACGCTGTTCCCCTACGGTGGATCATCCAAAATGGCGATGGGCCTGGGCCGCACACAGAAACACAGGCGTGAGTCCAGGGTGACACCCAAGTACTTTATGGACGTCTTCCACGGTATTCCCACTCCGTCTAGCTGGATCTCGGGTGGAACCGCTCTCGGCATTTTTCACCTCTTTCGGAAACAAATGACATTACTTCTATCCGCGTTGACTTCGATGCGCCACTGACGGAGCCCTGGTGACAGAGCGTCCTGTGCCTACATTATCCTCGTGGCGTGAGCCGGGCGACAGCTTCTGTAGTGCAGCAGTGCGTCATCAGCGTAAAGCGACAACGTTACTCCTGGACCTCTAGCAAAAGCACAACTCGTCAAAGGGTTAGAGAATTCCGATACACGCTGTATCTGTACGGGACGGGAATGAATGGACAATGTGCAGCAGACGGCCTTGAGCTGAGGAGCGTGCGAACGACGTGACTCACCAGGCTCTCAATTGTTGAATCGTCGCGTTTCCCCCAAACGGTCGCATCGCTTCTGATTGAGACAGATGTGACGTCAGCGGCGGCACGGCGACGTCCGAGTGATGGATGTGCGGGGGAGGTCGTGGTTGTGGTTGCGTCAGATGGAGGTTACTTTGTAAATTGGCGATCGGGAGTCTGTATTTCAGGTACCTCCCAGCCAAATTCACCCATCATATCTATGTACATTTATATTTTGAAGCTTTTATTTTAATATGTTTTATGAGACTGAAATGGTAGATTCGCATTTCTTCTGGTTAGTGTGGTTTTTGGAGGTCACGAGTTGTGGATAGTTATAAGTGACAGTTAGTGATGGCGGTATCATATGGTGTGGATTAACGGCCGCACTATTGAACACTAGTTTCATCCGCAAACAATTCTCATAATAATTAGAACAGTTCGTAATTCAAAGGTAAAATTGCAGTTCTCAAGTTTAATCGTAGGTTCCTTCGATGTCATTGTCATCTATGCAAGAAGGCTATAAGGCGACATTAATCAGTAACAAGACTACAAGATCGCGCCACAATCTTATCCCCTTCGTGCTTTTAACCTGTGTATTTAAACTTGTCAGTGAAAAGTATCCAAATAAAAAACCTACTTCTTAATATTTCGATCATCTTCAGTAATAAAGTAAGTAACATAGGAATATACTGTATGTAAATAAAGAATATTTAATGGATTAAGCTGTCTAATGTAACTGGAACTAAGAGAAGGATCACGCAAAAAATCATGACATCATTGGTTATTCCATATCTTTTATTGGACTTTTCCAACGCGTCTGTGTTTACAACTAAACGAGAGATGCAGCACGACTATGTTGTGGCTCGGAGGCGGAGTGTTGTGGTTATTTGTTGTGCATCCAAGTATAGTTTCATTGACAACATCATATAATTAATATCTATAACTTTAAATATTAAATTTTTAATGTAAGTTATTAGGAATCTACTTGAGAACGGGTTTCTCCACCTCCAGAAACGAGGAGGTTAGTTTTGTGTTTGTGTTTGTTACAAACACAGACGCGTTGGAAAAGCCCAATAAAATATTGAATAATTAATAACCAACGCCATTATGAATTTTAAATATTCTGTGCGTCATTGGTGTGAAGACAAGAATGGTTACTTATTTTACTCCTGTGCCCACTCAAATCCAAGTCGTTTTTTGTCCTAGCCAACTAGCTACTGTATCTCAAAATTCTTCGATCTTCAACCATATAAATCTCTCCTCTATCACTTGGTTATTCCATCTTTACCTTAGTCTCCCCAAAGGGCGCCTCCCTTGCGGTTGACCTTTCCTCACTCTTCTCACATGATCAACCTACTAATTAATTATTCTACTTCTTATAACAGTCACAATGTCTGGTCTTCTGTAAAGATCCCCGAGTTATCTGTTATTCAATGTTCTCCACACCCTTCTTCAAATTTTGGTCCGCATTTATTTGGTCAAGAATGTTATTTATTTTATTCAATTTTTAACTTATTAAACCACGTAACTAGTATCACCGCGTATATGTTTTTGTCCGTGCCCCATACCTTCCGGTTTCTTAATTTCTTTAATCTTCGCGGTGATGCGACTTGACATGCAGATCGTAGAGGGCTGTAATTTATGTGTGAAAGTGGTAATTATCAGAGGCTAGTTCGCTAATGCACGGTTGTCTAGGATGGATTGATGCCGGAGCGGGTGGGAAGCGGCCTCTATTAGTTCCACCCCCACCCCTCCACACTACAGCACTACCCTCTTTTGAAACGACTTGTATTCATTTCCTGTTCGACAACAAGAACCCTTCGAACTAACATTAGTTTTTGCACCCGGATTGCCTCATATCTTTGATCTAGGGTTTCGAAATTTGTCATTAGCGCCTTAGGCAAATAGTTTAGGGTAGTGAGAGCCAGTCCAGAGGGCCGCAAGTCTTTTATACAGCAATTATTGGAACAGCCCGAGGCGAGACCGGGGGAGGATCTTGACCACGGTGAGGCAATGTAGACCTAGTAGTTCACAGGGAATAACCTTGGGGCGCGAACATTCTAAACTAGGGTTGAAATTTCAGTAAGGTTCTTGAAATCTATTTCAAAGTGCACATTCCTACTATAACATCCTGTATTTTTTGCCCCGCGTTTACTATTATTTCCATATGCTGTAGTTGATTAAAAATTTGTTCAGATCTACCGATACATCGTTTTGAATTCTATTTTTCTTTTAAAAATATATACACAACCAGATAAAGTGTTCAGTGGTTTTAAATAGATAACTAAAAATATTGCGTTTGTTAAAGAACGGTGGTTTTCTTCAATGAGGTGGGATTTGAAAGCATTACCCATACCCATTATTCCGATGGTCACGTATTTCTAAGGAGATATTTTGCTGAACCTTCCTCTATCGCCTATTGTACATCATATTCGGCTTCTCTAATTACTTCTCCTCACTTGGCCACCACGTTTGCTTCTGGCTTCCTCTCCGTTGTCTTCCTTGAGGATTTTTATTAAAACCTATTTCATATTACTAACCTTCTCACGTGCCCAGCCAATCTAATTCTTCCACATATATTCACAGACCATATCTGAATCCCTGTAAAGTTACAGTTGAATACGTTATGACATGTTTTAGAATTTCGAAGATTTCAATCATATGTGCCTTGCCAACTATTCTTAAAGGTATATTCTGTTCCAGCAATTCGAGGTGGTTCTGCTGGCCCACCTCCACTGGGACCTCACCGCCGTGACGGGCTACGACCTGGTGGACCATGTGATGGAGAGGATCACGTGGTCCAGGGACCACTACCCCGTGGTGCGTCGTCACGCCAAGACCCTTGTCGACCTCTGCTATATAGGTGAGTCCATCATGAGACATGAACTAACAACTTCTTTAATCAGATTGTTTTATCCACGAGTACTTTGGGTGAAAATACAATAGTGCACGTCAATAAGTGAAAATTGAATTTCATAATACAGTACTAGTATTAGCCTGTCATGTGATTCTTGTGACCTACTTGGATCTTCCTCAATTGAACCTTCGAGTAAAGTTAAAAACAAACTACTTGATTGCACGATACAATGAACCGATAGTCCCGATATCAATAGCTCCGACCCCACCGGGTACCGCTAGCTGCTAGCTACGCACTACTAGACCACGCAGCTGGGCTACGGCCCACGGCAGCTGCTACACTCCACACTCCACCGCTCAGCCGTGACCTTCGACCTTGGGTGGCGAGGCGTAGCCTTTAATTGAACCCATTATTCGCAATACAGAGTATTGCTGGCGAATAGTTCAGCACGTTCGATTGCGAAACAATGTCTGTAATGAAGGGTGAACCTATTCATACGAGTGGTAATTGGCAGTGGATAAGTACAAAAGGCGCGATTTCTATATGAAACATGTTACGTGGAGATGTGTCGTTGGGAGCGGTACGGAAGAGTTCCACCCAAGAGCAGATTATATTTCTCAGAAAGCTCCTCGACGTACCAAAATACCTTAGCAAACGGGTAATATAGTTCAAAATAGATTTCTGACTATTTTATTGCACTTCAGAGACTTTATAGTGGGCACAACTAAATGAAATTGTCACAATATTGGTTAATCTTTCGACTATCCAAAATGAAGAGTTTTCCCTGCACCTTGGTTCCTCCATGTCTCTGTAAGGACATGCAACCTCTAGAACTTGGATACCCAGTTTGATGGGTAGGTGTCTTCTTCGTGCTTGGCTGGTTACCTGGCTATCGGGGATGACTTGACCCTGAGAGTTGTACGGGCTTGGAGTTGTTGTCTACTCCCCAGCTCTCTATTTCCGTGCCTGGTCAGCTTTACTGGAACTCCTTATCCTATTCTGATAATAAAAGTGACGACGAATGGAATAGATTATGTATCCTGAAAGGTTATGAATCTTAAATATTGCATATTAAAAAAATTTAAAATCAAAAGTCACCATTGAATACTTTGGAAAACAAGAAAAGTTACCCTGTTGAAGACAATCTATAATTCAAAACCCGCATGTATCAGCGACTACGAAGTGAAGGACCCAAACATTGTCCAGAGGCTTTGACCGGTGGATGACCGTGGACGGGGGCGCAGCCCTCATGCCTCCGCAACAGATGCCCGCGACGAAGGAAGTCTCCCGCATGTTCAGGGACGTTCACCCGCACAAAGACAAGGTCAAGACGTGAGTGCGGCAGCCTGGCAGGCGACAGGTGGACCGGGGCTTTAATGCGATACACTGCTACAATGTTGGCAGCTCTGGGGTAATGGGGAAAGTGCAAGTCTTTATTACGCAACGACAATAGAGAGGATCGTTACTATTCCAATACTCGGCTTCAATTTTGCTTAATCATGTGATCTTTGATGTAGTTTCGCAGAAGATTTTCCTCAAGTCAATATAAACATAACACAGACAACGTCGAAAGCTAAACAGCCTATAGTGATTGGCACTGGACAGTTCAGGGGTTTTAAAGAAAAAATGTATTTTTTGAATTTTTTCATGAGACGAATGCTGACTCCGAGTTTAGAATTTTTTCTTGGTGGCGAAATATTTCGTATTAGTCCCATAAGAACAATGTTAATTTTTCTGACAGCATTGCCGATAAAACACAGACAGTCATAAAGAGATATTTGATGTGTCAAATCAAAGGTAAATTGGTTAAGTAATGTGTAACTACATATACTGCAGGACTATAACTCAATAGATGGTTAATTTATCTTTAATGCTGTCACAAGTTTAATGTAATTGGAGTGAAATTCAAGGTGCCAGAAGCATAGTAGACCCGAAAGTTAGTTATGATGAAAAAGTCACAAAACACCTCAAAGTCTCTCCTGTTCCTGGACAGTTCAGTCTGTAGGGCAAGCAAGTTATTGTTGCGTTTAGTATACCGTTTTGTATTACCTTTTGTAAAACATATAACTATAAGGCTATATCCGCTTGGTTACTGAGTGTTGTAATTACCTGACGACAGCCGGCCACCTCAGTGACATGTGCGCACTACGCATGCGCAGTCAAATCTGTTGGCAGTCATTTCACGCGCCAACGCTCGTCAACAGCCGATCATGCGCTTACCTGATGACGTCACTCCTATCTTGTTGTACAACAGTGTATGTGTTACATATTGTTTAAAGTCGTACCTAAAGTTCTATAAAGGTATCTGTTGTAGCCTAATTTATATTGTGGGGACCTTAAACTCTTTCCCTTATCTTTATCTTAAAAGTATTACAATGCGTCTTATTTACATTTATTTCTGTCATCATGTTTAAAAGTATGTTGTTCGTGAGAGGGGTAAAAGAATGGCGGCTCGTCCGTGCTTACAGAATCTTTAAAATTGAATATGGCGTCGGCTATTAAGTATTCTAATATAATTTTTGTTTGACTTTTCCAAGTCTGTGTTTTATACTACACAACGTTTCTGGAGGAGATGAATCTCCCCTCGTTTTCAAGTGATCATTTTTATGTAGTGCTTTCATTTTATTGGGTTTTGTACACGACAGATGAGTAAATTTTATTAACTGCATGTCTTTTAGTGTTATTACATGTAAATTCTTAGGAAATCACTTGAAAACGGGATTAGATTCACCAACTTCGCAAATTTTGGGTTAGAAACACAAATGTGTTGAAAAAATCATGCAATATATAGTTATGTAATATATATAGAATAGTTATATTTACCTTGGGTAAACCCACTCTCGAAGTCGTTTTTGTTTAATACTACCAAGCTACATGAACAGTTTTACAGTCGTCAGTCGAGTACTTAAAAATACAAAATACTTGACTAAATCCGAGGATAGTTACACTTACAATGCAGCTGGGACTCGCAGGTAAACAATTTAGTGGGGAGGTTTCACGACGCCTTGGATAACATTGTTATACTATGGCGAAACTCCACCCCTTGAATTACAAACATGGCTGGAAAATGTTTCTCCCTCTGCGCATTTTCTGCTAAAAAATCCCAAAAAATTCGAATCCCCTTACGCTAAGCTGAACAAACACTACCAAGGGTTGATCGTGCCCTTCCAGAAGGGTTCGGGGTTGGGGGTAGCCGCGCAAAACAAGACCGGTTCAACTTGATTGGAGAATTGTTTTGTTCAGTTTGTTTTCAATAGAATTTCATTTTTGACATGGATATACTATACCTCTGGAGGTGTTGTAAATTGGGCCACCAAAATTTGAAACAGTGACGTCAAAGTTTGGTATTAAAAACAGTTGTTTAGAAAAACTGAAAACATTCCCTTTAGACATATCCTTGATCTACCTTATTTCCCACAGGGAAGTAAACAAACATTTGTTGTTTTGTTTTGACAAAATAAATCTTATAGTCATCTTCTTTAATGTGGAATTAGGTAAGTTATAGAACTGGATTAGAGGTTTGTTTCGAATATTTTTGAGAGAATCTGTTCGTTTGTAACAGAATGTTTTAAATCTGTAAACGATTCTAGTCTATAAAAATTTAACTATTTCATTGATTTGTCCTAGTTAGAGTCTGTTTTGAAGTTATTACAGTAACACGAAATCTTTCATTAAGTTCATGAAGTTCCAGCTCGTTAATAATTTGAAATGAATCGATGGATCTGTTTTGTTTTCTCCTTATTTATCAATTATACCGTAATTCAACAATCAAATAGGGGATAAATATTTTAATCGGCGGAAGAGCTAAAAGGGACACGAGAAACAATTTTACCAACTGCACAAAAACCACAAGATTAAGGATGGTGTAAAACTGGAAGTTTGTTTACACATAAGAAAGGCTATAATTCTGATCTTCATTTAGATACAAAGTCTGGGTGCAGACCCCAGCTTCCGGCTTCTAAGTAGAAAGAATTGACCAATTAAGGCGGAAAACTAACAGGAAAGATGAACCCCAGAGGAGAATCGACTTCCTCCCCGATGATTCTACCAATTAGTCTGCGGATAGGTCCTGCCCTGCCCTGCCCTGCCCTACGTGTACATACCCTGCGTATCTGGGCCCTGGGCAGCTGGCGCAGGGCTGCTGCGGGGGGCGATGGGTGATTCTAGATACCATGTTTTTGTCACTACAAGATATATTCATTAGGAATTATGGATATCCTCGACAATGATGGATTCTTTAATTGGAATTTGACGTAATCGGTTTTCTCTATCGACTAATTTAACAATTGATTGTTTTCATTAGTGTTCACTAGTTTTATTCTTATTAGATTAATTTGTTTGCTACGACGGAATTGGTGATTGTGGGGAATTCAGTTTTCTTGCACAATCTGATTCTTAGATGAATCTCCACTCGTTTTCAAGTGATCATTCTTCATTTTTTGTGATTTGCACACGACAGATGAATAAATTTTATTCTTATTAAATGATCAGAACATAGCAAGATTAGTAGCACATAATCCAGACTTATAAAAACCTTATGACAGTCTAAAAACCCTCATAAAAGTACGAAGCAACTTATATATTGGGGGCCCTTGTCGCGTGTTGTCGTTCTTTGTTTCATGTATGCGTAACTATTGTTGCTTCGCATTTTTTGTAAGTTTTTCGACTGCTCTAAACTTTTTGTTTTCAGCTTTATACCGGCTTAGCACAGATTATGTACTATTATTATCATATTTTAAGATCTAGCTTAGCAATGGGATAACATTTTAGATTTCAAAACGTCTTGAAACTTATAATCTTGATGGGAAACTGTCCGCAATCAAAATCTAAATATTTTTTATCATTGTTATTTTATTTTGTTTTCGAAAGAAACATACCTGTTTGTCGACTGTTTGATTCAAGTCTCTACAGTAAAGTTGACTTAACTTTGGCCCACGGAGCTCCATCCACAACTCCTCTGTAGGCCTACAGGGTGTTGACGGTGTTGTTGCCAGCCGGAACGGGACCAGCTGCCGCTCATGTTTTACAGCCTTATTGTCCCCTAATTGTTGCATGACTCGGGTTATTTTTGACAGGGAAGTCATAAAACAAATTACCACTTGTTATCCGTTACTTTCAGTTAAAAAAAAATATTTTACTTTGTCATTTTGTCTTTTTAACATTTACATTCACGAATCTTCTATCCTTTTGTTTGCAATGTAAAATTTTATCGCAACAGTTTTAGCGCTCTAGAAATATAGCGAAAATATTTTAATTTTATTACAGTCCCTAGCTGCAGGTAGTTTTTCACTCCATCATATGTTAGTGTTTTTTGTTTGTTATTTTAACCGACCCAACCTTTTACCGTCTATTGTTTAGTTTTGCATTTATATTTTTTTCTGGTGTTTTTTACTTGGACGATTACTGTAAGGCCATAAAATCCTTTGAAAAGTTATTATTTTTTATTGTTCAGTAACTGTACCTCATATGGTAAGAACGTTTTTATTCTCCAAAGGCTAATGCTTTTTTGCATCCAGATGTCTCAACAGGGATGAATTTAAATTAATACTCAGTGTTCCGACGACTTTTTCTACTGCCCGTTGTGAATAGGACTCTTATCTTTAAAATGTTTAATATCACTCGTTTTCTAACTTTTTTCCACATTAATGTCACCCCTCTTGGAGCCTTTCTCACCGGCTATCCCCATTACACGAGCAGAGTAACCTTTTGTCCGAGTTTGTCAAAAACAGGTCCGCCCTTTGAAGGTTCGTGACACATTTTTTGAGTAATCCTCAACCCTTAAAGCGAGCCGGACAAGATAATCTGCGCCGCCCGCTCGCATCAGAGCAAACGATCCGAAATGTTATGATAATCCCGAGGAAACAAGGGTTGACCGGGTCCACCCCCCACCCCCCACCACCATCCCACTGCTACTCCCACCCTCCATAACTTCAACCGATATAAGCAGCTTTGCATGTGTTGATATGCATTGTGCCACATGATTATAGCAGTATTACCAGTATAACATGCAATAGGTTGTAAGGGTTAGGGCTGGCCCTTGAAGGGAAACTGCTTTTGGAAATTGGATTACATTATAACGTATGCCAGATACCGTTGTGAGATTCTTTCAATGCCGTAACCTGTGAAAGGGAATAAAAAAGGTCATCTTGATCTTTATCATCGTGATCTGCCTGAAATGGTGAACTATCGGGTAAGTTATGAATGAGAACTGAGCAAAAGTTAATTGAGCGACGAAGCTGCAGTATTCAGATTATTTGAAATTCATAATGTCGTTGTTTATTAATTACTAATATTGTTTTATTACATTTTCCAACGCGTCTGTGTTTTAGCTACACAACTCCTATAATTTTCAAGTGATTACATAAAAAGTGCATTTAAATTAATGGGTTTATTCATAGATATTATAATGTATTGTCAAAAAATAAAAATATACCTATATTTCATGCACGACACACAAAACCAAATACACAAAGTAAATTGACCACAACAGAAAATGAGCAGTTCCCTAGTAATATAAGAAGCGAAGAAGAAAATTAAGAAAACAGAATAATAATAAGTTGAAGACAAATTTCAGCTATCTCAATGGATCAGATTAGACAACAATACATAAAATTATTTATTGATTTGTTCAAACAAAATTAAATTCTTGGATCAAAATCCATCTAAAGATACATGCCTCTTTCATACATCCAGCTAAACTCTACCAATCCATTCCATTTAATTTAATATATTTTTAAATTCTTCCCTTCCCAATGAGTCTTAATAAGCTATTTCCCTAAGATTTACTAAAATGACACATCTCTTGAATTTGTTTACAAATTGCAAATACTTAGTTTACGATTTATAGCTAAATTATGATTGTATCACCCTTGATGGTCATAGATGTTCCTTCACAAATATTTGTATTTATTTAAAAATAACTACTATTCAGTAGTTGTATTTTAAATATAAAAAAGTGTTCAGTATAATAATTGATGGACGGTTACTCAAGGCGGGATTACCGCTGTGTAGTGTGTAGTGTGGAGCCCTCCCCTCGCAACGTGTTCCTTCGTTGTTCGCAACAATGAACAAACAGCCCTCCCACAAGCCGTTGCCGAACGTCATACGACACCGAGATGAATATTTTACACTGTACCGTTGCCCAAACTAGACGGGACCGGCCCACACGTAATAGAACAAGACGCAGTGACAGGGGACAGGGTGACAGCCCACAGTTAACGAGGGCACCCGCCCCCACCCGCCGGAGTACAGCGAGCAACCCCCGAGCTTCATGTCGTCTTATATTAATCACGCGCTTTTGAACAAAAATTAACGGTCATCCCCTTTCGGGATGATGTCAGAGTCTTCACCGATTCTTCTCCGAAACCATTAGCCTTTACTTTTTGTCGATTCGATTCAGTGGGAGTAATCTAACTGGGTTGGTCGTTGATGTACTTGTAATGTAAATTTACTCGAAAGAAATCTTTTAGGGACGGTTTCGTTGAAGTCCGTTCATAATTTGATGAATGACCTACTTACCCAAGAACTGTGATGGGTGTGCATTCAATATGGCCAGGAACCAGTCAATATCAGTCCTGGAAGTACGGTTTAAGTAGTATAATGTTTTATATTTAATTTTACTCTAGGAAATACTCTTGTTATTACTTGATTGTTTAATATTGTTAAAGCCACACATTCATAGAGCTAGACACATTTAATAATACACGAGATCAAGAATGTTCAACGGTACTTATAAATCAGAAAATGGCAACTCCTTTGATCGTTGCCATGCTGTTCTGTATTCCCTCACTTCACACCAACCACCCACTCATATCACCTCCTGTGTACTCGAGGACCACTTCAGAACATTAACTTTACCTTACTTTTCTGAAACGGCGATGTACCTAGGTAAGTGTTTTAAGCCACGTATGGATGAGAAATGTGTGTAAAATTATTTTGGCGTGATCCTGTAGTCTTGTTACTGACTAAAGCTGACACATAACTTAGACAAGACTATTAATTAGTAGCCTAACAGCCAATGACATCTAAGAGGCCTGCAGTGTATCTTGGGATCCGAACCACTTTTACTTCTGATTTACGAACTGGGCTAATTATGAGGATGATCTTTGCAAGTGAACGTAGTAATACACACCGGGGAGTATGCCATCCACAGTTCTTAGTAGTTGACATCCAAGTAGTTGCATTACAGGACGCCACCGTCCCGGTCGATCGATCAGCTCCATGAGCGAAGGCAGCTAGAACATTAGTTTAAGGATGAGTAACCTACGACGGTCTGTCACAACCATGGGACATGGGAACGTCCTGTGGTCGTGTCCTTGTTATTCTAATGGCACTTGATGCAAATGCTGAGGACCGTCCCGCGCGGGAACGGGCCGTTAATGACCCCGGCGACCCGCGGGGCGTCTATGAGCGTTGCGACCCTTTGACCGCTCGACTGGAAGTAGCGTTAGTGGAAGAGGTGTTGAGTAATTTTAGGTGTAGCCGTTTAAATCGCTCAACTGGTTTTGGAGAATCTCCTGATGCTAGGGAGACAAGAGCTGATATTTTTCTTCCACCTATAGAATTTAACTTTGGGAATTTGGTTCTCATGTATTTTTAAGACATATAGTCACAGCTGAGTGATATACCCAAAATCCTTGGGTTTGATTCCTGGACATGGCACCGCAGACGTCCACCGTGCTTTAGATGGCACGTTCAGCCGTTGATCACTGCTACATGAGTAATAGTGTGGTTCGAAATATCTTACACTAGATATTGGCAAGAGGCTTTTACAGATCTTTAGCTTTTTGTTGAAAAGGGATTGGAACATAATCGAATTAATGCAAGAACTGAGAAAAGGCAAAAATTAAAATAAAATATTCCTACCTACGTAATAAAGTGAAAAATCAGAAAGTATCAACAAAACGGATGTAGGTATTAACCAATGTGAGAAATCGTTTAATACATGAATGTAATTTGTACGTTATCTCCGGTTACCACTCAAACCAAATCCAAATTTGATTAGTACTTCACCTTTACCGAAGGGGTGTGGACGCCTGACCTTAGGCAATTAAGAGGTTTCATATCAAAACCTATTTTCATTATGAACCCTTTCTCCCTTCGTCCCTTTTCCGATCCGATCACGGTCCAAATCCGCAGAATAAACTCCAGCTGTCGACACCTCGGGCGAATCTCTACAAAGGTCACAAGCCATATATCTCTTACAATCTGGACAGATGCGAAGGGAGTGTCTTAAATGGCGTAGAATCTGCAGCGGACATAGATCTCCGAGCAAACACAAAGGTAAAGTCTCAAGACGTCTGCGCATGACAATAGCACGCCATCTGGCGCAGGTAGCGCGCAGGCGCGTGGCCCACCAGCGCCATATGCGAGGAAGTTCCCCAGACGTTGAATTAAACACCGTTTTTACGGCAACGTCAACGGCCAAGACTACTGTGGTAACTGCTTGCCACGCGACTCTTGCTATCCTTATATTTCTCCTTTGTACGCGGATGACCTACTATCCGATTTTTATTATTTAATTGTTAGTGCTACAAAGGTGTTTTAGTTTTGAATACTTAGTAAGTCTTTCCCACCGTTCACGTGCTATTACGTTGCTCAAGTGTCGTAAATTATGTATAAATTCACTGCGTAATAAGACTCGGTAAAGGCGATTCGTGTGTATATTCAAAAGGGGTGAATAAACTAATACTATTTATGTACCAACCGAAACAGAGCAGTTTAATGAATGTGTTTAAATTCATTGACAAAAAAACTTTAAAACAATACTTTAAATCTTAAATTTATTTTTTTGGAAAATTCCTTTATTCATATTGATGTTTTGAAAAATACACGAATTTTACAATATGTCTTAGATATAGCTCTATTGGGAGGGGGTGTTAACGATCCATCCAACCAAAATTTTTATTTTTTATTTTTTAAAATTTTTTTTATTTTTTATTTTTTAGAGACGTCATTTGGCTATAAGAACAGCTGTTTAGAGGAACTGAAAAAAATCCTTAGACATATCCATGATCTGCCCTGATTCCCAAAGGGAAGTAAATGAAGTAAAAAAGAATCTCCGACGTTTCTCAACGTGTAAGGGTGGGTACAGAGTACAGGGCTCGCGGTGGTCCTGACGTACGCCGGTGACGGGGCGGCTCCGACGTTGCTCAACGTGTGGGTGGGTACAGGGTACAGGGCTCGCGGTGGTCCTGACGCACACCGGTGACGGGCGGCTCCGACGTTGCTCAACGTGTAAGGGTGGGTACAGGGTACAGGGCTCGCGGTGGTCCTGACGTACGCCGGTGACGGGGCGGCTCCGACGTTGCTCAACGTGTAAGGGTGGGTACAGAGTACAGGGCTCGCGGTGGTCCTGACGTACGCCGGTGACGGGGCGGCTCCGACGTTGCTCAACGTGTAAGGGTGGGTACAGGGTACAGGGCTCGCGGTGGTCCTGACGTACGCCGGTGACGGGGCGGCTCCGACGTTGCTCAACGTGTAAGGGTGGGTACAGGGTACAGGGCTCGCGGTGGTCCTGACGTACGCCGGTGACGGGGCGGCTCCGACGTTGCTCAACGTGTAAGGGTGGGTACAGGGTACAGGGCTCGCGGTGGTCCTGACGTACGCCGGTGACGGGGCGGCTCCGACGTTGCTCAACGTGTAAGGGTGGGTACAGAGTACAGGGCTCGCGGTGGTCCTGACGTACGCCGGTGACAGGGCGGCTCCGACGTTGCTCAACGCCTGTCAGGGACACTCTTAAGAGGCTTATGTTTTGTTTTGATGCTCAATAATCCGCCCGAGTTCTCAATTGGTCCTGTGCCTTTGAAATGGAGACCCCCTGTGAGAAACAAACTGCGTCGCTGTGTTATTTACATAATTGTGACGTGCTCCTTGGTTCTGAAACAACACGGATAACACAATCACGCGCTCCTTGGTGGGATTTCCATTAAGAATGTCTGCCTTATATTAATTCAGTTCAATAAGTTTTTCAGTAACGTAGCTAACTGTCAACCCTACAAGTCTATGAAAAAGCTAGTTAGGTACTGTCAGGTTATATTTACTCATTTTGTTATAAAAATGTTGCTAATACATACTTCATATGCTACGTTAAATTGTATTAAGTTATGCAGTTATCTTAAAACGTTTAGGAAATTACGGAGTTTTTCTTAAACTTCAATCTACTAAACTGTTCAAACTTAAACTGTTGTGTAAACTAAACGCGAAAAATAGTCAAACGACCTGTTTGAAAAAAACAAAGTTGTACGTGTTGTTTATTCAAATGTACTGGAAAACTAAATAAAATATTCGTTTACCAAAACTTTTTGTTATTAATTAGTTGACTTCTCAGTCTCAATAATTTTTCAAATTAACACCCTCAGCATTTTTACCCTTGCGAAGAACGGGTACTTAAGTTATTGAAGTAATAAAAATGAAATTTAAATTCTTACATGACATCACCGTATGCTAAGACATGTAACACCTTGCTCGTTTTAAAGATCACATATTGCGTTTGAGTCCTTGATGTCCTGTTTGTGTCAACCCCGTCAAAGTCAGCTGCTACAACAAGCCCGACCTAATTTTTCACAAACCGCAGAATACTCGGCGACTCCCAGCGTTACCCAATTTTGACGCCGTTCTCACCGCCCCAAGAAATAGAAAGGAGCCCGGAATTATTAGCATAGTGTTTGTGCGTCCGCACTACAATGGAGTCACTACAATAGGTATGATTGAATCCTAGGCCTTTATTTCCTCGCCCCTTCTCGAGCTGACTGCAGCGGCCAAGATGGCGTCTGTAAGAGGGGCTGCTCCACCTGGGCCGAACCCCTCATTTTGGAGGAAACCTCCCCGTCCCCGGGTCGTTGATCTGCTCACCAGCGGGGTGGAAACCGTAACGAAACTCCGGGACGGTCGTTTGTATGCAAGACCAATAAAGAGTTAACGAAGTCTTTCACCCTGAGCGGTTGCAAGGTGTGCGAGGTGATTTGACGTATGGACTGTGGTTTGTAAAACGTCGGGGGGGACAAAGAATCTTTCGAGCTCAGTGAATGGTTTAAGGGTTAATAATAATTAATCACGTGAATTATTGTTTTTCTATTTTGTTCGTTATTAACTTTTGAATAGTTTTTGTTGTAATTTAAGTACAATTCTAGCAAAATTTCAATATGGTTATATATTGTGTCAATTCATGTTTTTAACGTCTGTATAATGTCATTATTTGTGTGTAAATAATACAAATCTGTGTGTAATCGCTCTTGAAGATAGATTAAAGTTCCAGATTTCTAGGTTTTTTAGAGGCGGGATTGACATTTTTCAAAATGAACAGTTTTTACCAGGGAACAAAATATTTGTAGAATAAATTCCCATTTTTTTCAATTAGATTACCCAACAGAAATTCCGTTTGGAGATTTGCACTTGCAGTTTTTCAGCTGGCAGACGCGGAGGTGTCGCAATAGCCAGCACACCCCTTAACCAGACCGGCAGCGAGGAAGCTCAGCTCGCCAAATTATTCTTTTGTGCAGCCTCCGACCCCGCCGTCTAGACTGCAGACACAACGGGATCGCGTCTTCTCCCCTTCCGATCGTAAAACTTGCCCCCGATATCTCAGACACCCGGCTAGGTTCACACGTCCGCCAGACCGATTGACCGGTGCAGTTACTGGATTGTGAAACGGATAAACAAGTCTCGTCTGTGCACAGTGGCAGACGTTGCAGAAGCAGAAGATGTGGGAAGTCCGCTCTCAGCTGTGAGTGGACTTCATTTTTTAGAATTTGACCCCAGAAGGTAGCTGGTGGCGCCGACAGTGTTCGCTGAGTGATCGAAGACTAATTTTGACATCTAAGTGAGTTTTCAAAATAACTTCAATTAATTGACTCTCAGGAAAATGGTCGTTGAAAAGTCATACACAGCTGCAGCTGTTGCATCTGTAAGGTGGTGATTGCGGAGCCGTTGCACCATCGCTGGCTGCACTGTTTGTTTCCAAGACTGATTTATGGGCAGATAAGCCGCGCCAAAAATCCACGGCTGATGCCCACACTTGCTCAACAGAGCAAACACATCCGAGGATTACGAGATCAGGCGCTACTGCTACTGTTTGTGGATTACACAATCGTGGAAACAATCTCTCTGATCCCTCAGTCATTTAAATCTCCTTCACCTGCCTGCTCCCATCTGAGTTTCTCATTCTCGAGGGACTGTAAGCTCCTGCGTAAAGTAATCTGGAATTAGATTTACTTCTACAGTAATTTGATAAGTACCTTACTTCCTGGAGTTGCATAAAGTTGAATGGTCAAAGCGTCATTGGGTCTTATATTCGTTTCTATATCTATAAGATTTTTCACTTAAAGATTCGTTTTTAATCACTCTTTTTCTGTCCCATTACTCATATTTTCGTGTGTCTCAAGCTGTTTCATAACTAAATTTGGAACCAATATATCAAATTACCTTGCGATGCATGTTGCATATAAATGAAAGTAATTTCTGAGAATATTCATCAAAACAAATTGTCGAGCACGGAGGCGGTTGGTGGTCCTTTCGAAATGTTTATGTTATACAATTAATAAGTTATCAAACAGGTCCACGGGGGGCCTCCCTCATCAAAAAGACCAGAAAAGAGGAAATTCACGTCCGCGAGTGCAGATGCTTGTCCAAATTTGGTGGATAGGATCTATCGCATCGGATCTCGTTTCGGCGATGAAGTCCGCTCAGAATTACCGCGTGACAATTTTAATTTAACTCGGAATTAATATGATAATGACGGGTACCGCTGAGTGGGTATCTTATGGGATTCTGTATATAATAATTAAACGTCGTCTCGATTCCGGGAAAACGACATATATAAAATCAACATATTAATTAGCAACTCTGTTACCGGACGCCGGATACAGATACGGGGGAATTGGCAATATAATTAATAAGAAGGGATACTCTGAATTATGATTGGAGATTAGAATATCAGCGAGAGGTCGTCGTGGCAGGTGAGGAATCTGACGGTACAAAGTTATTGGCGGGGTCCCTCAGGGCACCTGCACTGGGCCGAGAGCTGAGAGCTGAGAGGCCGTTATCAGTGAGTGATAGCCACGCCTGCGCTCGTGGAGCACGATAGGCGGAATGCCAAATGGCTTCGACTGATGGTCGATATATAATAGTGACGACTCATTTAATGCTAGGGAAGAAAAGTGACATTTCACGAAAACGAGGCGTTATGTAAATGAGACCGAGAAGGCGTCTTGGATGTTGTAAAATGCGATTGATATCCGAGATGTCGTATACATTTCATCGTGTCTGTAAATTCTATATTTTTGATGCAGTTATGGTAAACGGATTCTGTCTTTGCCACATATTCAATATGTTTTGTTTTATAGTGCACAATATTTAAGGCCAATATTGTGATAATTGTTGGTATAATTATACAACTTTTTCCAATTAAACTAATATTTGCTGCAAATAGGTCTGATCTATTTATTGATCCTGCGTATCCATCTGCTACAGCTACGTGAACTGTGCTTCAGGCGAACTCCCCGTGTCCTAATTTTCCTTAATCCGTAACTTCTCCAATTTACGACAGACCTCCTGTTGTAAACCTGCAACCCTCTTATCGCGGGTCCAGGTGACCATCCTGACCTCGCTTCCGGTCCCGGAAGTATCTCCTGCGGAGTAGGCCGTCCGCAGTTTATGGGATGAGCCTGTTTGATATGCAAGAGGATGCGGAGTATTAACGCAGGGTTTCGCTCACTCGAGTAACGAATGGCTAATTAATACAAGTTTCGGTGGATTGGTCATGGTCTTTGCCCTTCCTCGGTTTCTTTCTCAATTCTTAGACCTAGCATATAAATACAATTTTCCTACGCCTGTCTGAGAAAGCGGTTGTTTTTACACTCGAGCCGATGCAAAACAGGTGATTTTCGGTTTCATTTTACTTTACGACTCTTCGTTAACTTTGCGCAACCCAGTGTTTCAGTGTTCAGCTTGGTATATTGAATTGTATTACTTAATAAATATTTGGGAGACGTAGGAAAAATTTAATATGCAACTCGTGTGTGCAAAGTGTTCCTGCTGCACAAGATAATGTTCCCACACGAGCCGCAGGCGAGTGTGGAATTGTTATATACTGATGAAAAAATAGGAAATAATATAAATATTGAAAAGTGACAAATGTATCTTACTTTACGTCCCTAAAGGGTTTTCTAAATCACATTCCAAGTAGAGTGAACTTCCCAAACTGCAACTAATTATTTTTCAAATTGTGACAATTTTAATTTAAAATCATAGTTAACGAGTATCAAAACTCTTTCACTCTAAAGTTCACTCTGTAGAGTGTACTTCGTGCTACTGCAAAGCTTATTCCCACAAAAATCAACTTAACCATATCAATTTTAAGAGCTGTGGCAGACAGAATCGCACACGCCGCAGGTACCATCAGATGGCGTCAGTCGCCCAGCTTCCCTCTCTAATTGACACCAACACTTACACGTAACCCTTGTATGTGCTGTACAGAGTTGCACGGGACGGTCGCAGGTGCGGTCCCCGGCCATCAGATGGCGTCAGGGTGCTCGCCGCAGCGCCCAGCTTCCCTCTCTAATTGGCACTAACGCCGCTAATAAATTGGCCAACTCCGTAACAAATGTTGCCACCGATATTTGTGTCTTTTTAATGAACTCGTAATTAATCTCGCATTTGAATTTCGCCCGATTCCCGTATCGATACCGCGGCCAATTTGCAACGCATCCGTCTCGTTTTTATCACTTTGGAGCCTGCAGCATAATTTATGGAGACAGGTTCAAGATCTGCCAAGGGAGTTGCACATATTTAATGCCATACGCCTATTTTTGCGAGTTTATGTGTTGTTCCATTAGGACGTGATGATTTCTAGTCGTTTTAGACACTCATCTTTTGGACACAAGTCTTTTTCTGATGTCATCGAAACGATTTATCGATTTCAAAGTGGTAAACAGTTGTCCTCGTAGTTTACGTAATTAATGTTATCAATATCAGCAAATATCAATATTGTTGGTTCGATTTAATTGATATTTGATCGATAATATGTTAACGATAATTGACATCAATTATACATCGGCTTGGGGAATTGGCGGCTCTATCCGGTTTCGCAGATTCGAGATCGATTATCGAAATTGACGTTTCCGATTATTTTTATAGTATAGATATTCCTATTTCGTACTTTTTTTATCGATATCCATCGATCCATTTTTATCGGAAGATTCTTGATGCCGCAACCCTAGGTCCTGCGTCGGCGGTTCGTTGCTGGGACGCGGACGTTAGGCGGGGGCGGAGCCCTAAGGACGCAACAGTTGGCGAGGGTTGAGGGTGAAGACACCGCGGTAGGCACGCGCCCGGAGGTGGCTGACCTTAAGATCCTAGGATAAGGGAAATAATTAGACGTGTGGAAGGGGGGGGGCACCGACCACATGCCGCATGCCACCCCCACCTGTCACTGCTACACTATACATCACTTACATGTTTATTCAAGGGCAACACCCGCCCCACTCCCACCCACTGTTTCCGCTGCTTTCTCTTCTTCACTTTCTTCAACGAATTAAAACTTTATAAGTGCGACAAAAATGTATCCAAGTAATTTCAGTTAGAGGAGATTTTGACTTAATGGGATGATGTGTCTTCTCGTTTACAACACGGGTGCGAAGTGTCTTCTAGTTTACAACACGGGTGTGAAGTGTATTCTCGTTTATAACACGGGTGTGAAGTATCTTCTCGTTTACAACACGGGTGTGAAGTATCTTCTCGTTCACAACACGGGTGTGAAGTGTATCGTTCACGTGTACTCGTTTACACGGGTGTGAATGTCTTATAGTTTACAACACGGGTGTGAAATGTCTTCTCGTTTACAACACGGATGTGAAGTGTCTTCTCGTTTAAAACACGGGTGTGAAGTGTCTTCTCGTTTACAACACGGGTGTGAAGTGTCTTCTCGTTTACAACACGGGTGTGAAGTGTCTTCTCGTTTACAACACGGGTGTGAAGTGTCTTCTCGTTTACAACACGGGTGTGAAGTATCTTCTCGTTTACAACACGGGTGTGAAGTGTCTTCTCGTTTACAACACGGGTGTGAAGTGTCTTCTCGTTTACAACACGGGTGTGAAATGTCTTCTCGTTTACAACCGTTTAAAACACGGGTGTGAAGTGTCTTCTCGTTTACAACACGAGTGTGAAGTGTCTTCTCGTTTACAACACGAGTGTGAAGTGTCTTCTCGTTTACAACACGTGTGTGAAGTGTCTTCTCGTTTATGTACTTCCATCAATTTTTTTACACACTGTGAAGTGTATTCGTTTACAACAGGGGTGGTTGTGCGTCTTCGTGTTTCTCGTTTGAAGTAGTGTGTGAATGTCGCACGTTCGAGTGTGTGTGTTCTCGTTTACAACACGGTGTGCTGTTTACAACAAAAGTGCTTCTGAATTTCAACGTTTAACTTTGTTCTCGTTTACACTTCTCGTGTGAAGTCAAGTGTCCTCGTTTTATAAAAAGAGTGGTGGTTTTGTTTTACGTGTTTTTTTGTTTCTCGCTACTCCACTTTTTTCCAGGGTCTATATACAGCTCCAACCAAGACTTCGAGCCAGACGTCTAAGTCAATGTCAGTGTTTTGTTAACATTACGACTATTGAAGTAGGGCGGTGGTTGCGGGGGCATGGTTTGCTAGTACAGTTCAGGTGTATTTTTACTCACGGATCGTGTAACGTTCGTAGTGGGTGTAACTGGGTAACGTTTGTTTTTTTTGACAGACATTTTACGATGTTTTGTAACTGTTATTAAATAACTTAATGTCGTGAACATTTGTGTCCTCCATTAGTCATTACTATTATTTGGTCATAAAAAGAAGGTTAATTTGATCAATTAAAACTATCGTGGTTAATTGGAGAAACTAGGGACGGTTTGTTAATTTTCTAGAGAAAGGTAATAAGCAGCACGTACGTAATTCTATTTAATAAATACTAAGTAATTAGTTCATTTGTTACGTTTTGGTACCCGCGAATTAATTAGTTTTTCGTCCTTGGTTAACGCTATAATTTTTGTCGTGTAAGGTCTAAACGCATACAAAAAAAATGTGTATTATGGTGGGAGGGGTGGATCTACACCAAACTTGTAATAAGCGAGTGTATTTATTTCGTTCACTTTTAAAGATAGGAAGTATTTTTTGTATAATTTCCCTGATGCCGTTTATTATATCTATCAGGTTTAAATAGTATTTAAGTCACTGTTGTTTAAAACTAATATTTTTTATGGGATTAAAGCTAAATCTCCACTAATGAAGACTTTCTTCCCCAAAAATCAAACAAATTATAACACATAACTATTTTATCTAAATATATCGCAACATCGATCATAGATAACGATACGAATGCAAGATGAGGACACTAGCGTTACAGAGTGATCCAGTTGTGACCTGAGGTCCTTCCATCCTCCAGCTGATTATGCAGCTCCGGCAGGTAGCAGAGGCGCAGAGGCTGGGCCAGTCACGGTTTCCTGGTCTCGTAAACAGTCATGTTTACAGCCCTCGTCCCAATTTTGAATCTCCTAATTAAATTATACCGGCCACCTTCGGCGCGGCGGCTGACAACTATGGCCTATTGACGATAGATTGGCCTGTGTTAGGGCCAATAAGAACAAGGTGTTTCCTGATAGCCCACAGGAACGATGTATTTATTAAGATTTGTTACCCCTTGTTTTAAGATCAAGGAAATGGACTTTGTTTAATTATATCAATTTGGACAGCCATTTATATGCATTTCATTGATTGAATGTGTTAATTGAGGTGTTTCTGTTTTTGATTCCACATCTTAAACACGTCTAAAGTTTTTATACATTTTTATGTTACATTATAATTACAATTACTTTATTAATAGCTGCTGATAGGTACAAGGTGGGGTGCAATAAGGCAAATACTGAGAAGGTGATTCACTGAAATAAAATAAATAGTATGTAGTTCCCATCATAGTCCTGATGAAGCCTAACCGGTGCCTTATTATGAGCTGGAGGCGAATTCATAGGCGTAGCGGAATCCCACGAAATCCTTTTCCCTTTAGTTTGACAACTCTATCATCTGTTTACGACTATCGCGTAGCCAGTGATGGAGCAATGCTGTCACAAAATTAGCATTATTGTTATGTGGCTAAAACGAAACGGAGGTAAAATGTTCTATGTAAAATTGGATACAGATACACAGAAATATACGGGTAAAGAGGCGTTTGCCCGGCGGCCTCGCGGGTAGCTGGTAGCTGGTAGCTGGTAGCCTGTTCCTTGTTTGTCCTGCAATTACGGCACTTGAGAGCTCTTCCTGTAGTACGTAGGCCATGTCGGCGCGGTGCCTCCTGCCTCCCACACACGTTGTGGCCTGTGTAAATTACAGCATTTTTGTTGGATTTAATTTTCCTACGAATTTCCCTTAGGAAATAGAGATGTTATCGTCATAACAACACCTAGACCCGAGACCAAGCTATTGTCCTTTATCATATATCAGTTAGGACGCTGGCGTGTCCCGTATTGCAGCTACTTGAAATTCACGAATTTTGTATAGCTGTGAACGATTGTGGATAGTATGAATTTACGTCAGCAGTATTGAATACTACGTTCATCCGCAAAGAGCATCCTCATACATAGACCAGTTCGTAGTTCAGAGGCAGAAGTGGTTCAAATCCCACGTCAAACGTTTTTAATAACTACCTTTGAAGAGGTTATTCATTAACTCAACGTATTTTAGCGACTTATTTCGTTAGTTCCTCCTAATAAATTGCAGTGGCTCCGTTGACACAAGTGGCTAAATTCGTGTCTAATAGTGTAATAGATTGTGATTTTATCCTAAGTGAAACATTTGAAAAATTTCAGAGAATCTTGTCTGGCTTCATGTCGAGATCCTAGAATTTCCTAGAAATGTCAGAGTTTTGATTTTGGTATACAACATGAACATGTGTTGTTGACGGAATACGTTTGGAGTTGACAATGTCGAGGCTTGCGTGTTCCCCATATATCCGGGATGTGATATACAGACTAGAGAGACAATATTGACTGCCCGCCTGTAATTTTTTGCCAGTTTTTTTCCTACGAATTTTAATAGGATGTTATCTATTATTGTATTTGTGTTTCGTTTTATAAAATTATGCATTTTTTTGTGTGATGAATTTTTATTGGATTATTGTAATTATAGTCCAGTATTACTACGTTCATCCGCAAGAGCATTCATACATAGATTTAGTAGAGGTGAAAGTGGTTTTTAATATTTTGAAGATTATTATTTATTGTATTATTTTTAAGTATCCTAATAAATTAAGTATTTTAGTTGTAGCAGCTTTCTAATTTTTATGTTTGTAAATTGTAATAGTGTGTGATTGTGATGTATTTTTTTTCAGAGAATCTTGCTCTGTGTCGAGATCCTAGAATTTCCTAAATGTCAGAGTTTTGATTTTATACAACATGAATGTGTTGTTGACGGATTTTTTGAACAATTGAGCTTGCGTGTTCCCCATTATCTTGTGATATACAGACTAGAGAGACAATATTGACTGCCCGCCTGTGGGGGGGGGGTAGAGCCCTTTAAATCTGGCCAGGTGTTGGATGAAATCAAGGCAAGCTGCAAGCCCACCTGTCCCCCCTCCCCCCGTTCAATGTACTATAGTATAGGGGCCGCTATCACATCAATGTCCCATTTTTCCCTCACCTGGAAGCAAAAAAATACTGTATTTTCATTCCAAGCAGGCTGGTTCGGACCAGACCCTTTATGGTGGAATGTTAACTTTATTTGTATCGTTGATTATTGTGCGTGTCGATCAAAGTTCAACCATCTCGGTTTTGTTGGGTAAAACTTTACCTTGTTGGCTATTGTAACGTTATCAGTACTTATCTACATAACGATTCTACCAACTAAACATCCAATTAACAGTGTGACCATTAAAATGTGGGTTTCCCTTTCAAAGATCTACAAATGTGATCTAAAAGACTTGTTACATTCTGATATTGTAGACGAAACATTTTTAAATACTCGGTTGTAGTAAACGAAAAGATAGTTATTTGTTTTATCTTGTAGCGGAACTAAATTGGTTTAAATCTTGTCAGGCCAGTGTAAAGGCTGAGATGTACACTTGTATGTATTTTATTCAGAAATAAAGCATGTCGATGTTTAAGACAAATTGTCCATCCTCGTGAACTGCTAACACAAATAATTAGATTAAAAATAGGATTATTCTAAACCTCTTTGCAATGTAATTATTTCACTTCTTGGCTCATTTGGTCATGTCGTAGATGTGTCTACAGTATATTTCAAGGTCTTTTGATACATCATAATTATATAATTTCGTAAGACGGAAAAATCTTTCAGGAAACATACAACCTGAATCAGTGAGGTGATTTTTAGCTTTAGCTTTGTTACAGACTACATATTTATTTCATACACACGTAGACGTTGTAACAGTGTCTAAAAAAAGGGAAATCAACAAAATATTCCCCTTCAAAGTTAGTGAAAGTCTACAGGGAAATTCTGGACCTCTTTAATGTTTTATTACACATTAAATGAAAATAATAGCGGTGACGAAATCTGGTGGCAGTGGCTAGTGACGTCAGCCAGGTGTACGCGCGTCAGCTGCTAGCTAGCGTTGTGGTGGGGGACGCCGTACTACACTCGCTCTCTATAATAGACCCACTATTAGACATCTGCATTTTATAACCTTGATACTGCTCTAGACGCGCGTGCGCGTGCGCGTGTGTCCTATAATGCTGTAATGCTGTAATTGTACTCCGTGTCAATCGAACCGGTTGTTATATTGTCCAAAGCTTGTTCATCTTTGCGCTTTAGTGCAACTTATTGGGGGATAGTCGGCTTAGTTAAAAGCTAGATGCATAAACAATTTTTATTTGGGTAGAAATTTGAAGTTATTCTTTTATTCTCTAGTATTCGTGGAGAAAACTAGTACAAAACTCTTGCTTTAGTGTTACACACAGACATTAACGCACTGCCGATCTATTTTGGATTTCATAGTGCAGTATTTAAACGTAAATATAACGTAATATTATAAATATACACGTAATTAATATTCTTTTTCAATAGTTAAATTAATTAGAATTAAAAACCCAATGGAAAATGTAATTCCCTAGTCAACCACATTCCCATTAATTTGACACCCCAAACGTAATTTTACAACTACCGAGTAATGCTGTCGCCACATTAACATTTTTATAATTAGAATAAACCCAAAATGGGGAGGTACTGCAAACGTGGAAGTACTCAAGAACTAATTTTCGACAGTAAAAAACATATTGGGGACGTCTTTGTACTATTGAACTATAATACTCGAGTGTGAGAATCGAACCGTCTGGTCCAATTTATGAGGTGCGTTACTGGTGGGAACACGCCGGAGATAACCCA
The DNA here is from genome assembly GCA_023375725.1 of Nephotettix cincticeps. NCBI lineage: Eukaryota > Metazoa > Arthropoda > Insecta > Hemiptera > Cicadellidae > Nephotettix > Nephotettix cincticeps. The sequence continues at coordinate 1,222,901 of CM041789.1, forward strand.
GCCAGACCACGAGCTGGACCGTTATCAGCCAGATAAGACGCCGTAGTAGTGGCGGCCATTTTTAAATGCCCGGTCGGCGGCGGCAGGTGTGCGCCGTCCAAGACGCAAGGCTGAATGACTCGCCTCGCCTCATCTGCAGACACAATGGATCTGCTTTTTTCCCCGAGAACCGTTCTTGTCTTGCCCCAGTTCCCCTCAGAGATCGGAGGTCGCTAAAGCTTCCTCTGAACTAGCACCGCCAAATATAAGAATTTAAAGTTGTAATTGAATTTTAGTATTCCGAAAATTATTATAATATTATCATAAATGCATTTGTGATTTCAACCTAAGAATGCGAAAGATTCTGCCTAGCGGGCGAAATATTTTAGCCCCTTAAGGACAATGTTACATATTTTCTTATGATGGAAAACAAAAATTGAGATTGTAATCCTTCAAATAATTTTACCTATAATTCGTCATCTTTTTACGATCGATTATCGAGTGGTCAGCAATGCTGTCACAATACTAAAATGCAAGATCACAGAGGTTATTCAGACCCAATCTGAATATGAGTGAAGGATAAAGTGTAATGATTATTATGACTGGGACGGTGACGTCACTGGCGACGTCCTGTAATCCAGCTACTTGGAGGTCACGAATTGTGGATAGTTATGCGTGGTGGTCGGTGGATGTGGTGTTCTCTCGTGTGGATTAACGTCCGCACTATTGAATACTACGTTAAATCCACAAAGACCATCCTCATAATTAGACCAATTCGTAATTCAGAGGCCGTGGTTCGGATTCCACGTTAAACTGTAGGTCCATTAGTTGCCATCGGCTGTTGGGCTATTAATTAACAGTCCTGTCTAAGGAACATGTCAGCCTTAGTCAGTAACATGACTAACATTGTGGCGCGATCTTGTGCGCCACAATCATCCTACACTCATTCCTCATTCATAATTGGCAATACCTACCTGGGTAGGTCGCCATTACAGTTGAAAAGTATAAAGTATAAGTACCGCAATCACTTAATACAACATTTAACTTATTCTATTCCCATTAATTGTATGCGGTACAATATTGTATGCACCAAACTTTTATGTCAAGTCGTATGTATTCTGTAATGTGTCATACATTCGTTTTTCGTACATTTTCTTTTTTTAATATTCATTCATATATAAAAAGCTATTAACTTTTATCCTTATACAGTTGATTCTAGAAATTAATAATGTATTTTATACGGACATGGTTACAATAAATTATTCTAATACAATTTTTTTGGACTTTTCCAACGCAACGTTTAAAGAGATTGTGAAAATTCTCCCGTTTTCACGATTACCTAAGCAAGTTCATGCACTCAGAAGAATGTGTTCCCAGAACACCTGCGCCTATGTTGTGCGCTAAAAGCTGCAAGTGTCCATAGAAGACCAGATGAGATTGATGACTGGACACTGGTTTTTTCACTCCTTTTGTACGGTTTACGTGGAGTTAACAATGGCATTTAAAGTTTAAAGGGACGGAGCAGGAGCAGGTAGAAGACCGGCTCCAGCAAGAGCCCCGGGTCCCAACTGTCAGGTATCAAATTCTCAAGGAAGTGTCGTATTTTCGGGATTTTTATAGGGGTTGAAAGACCAAAAACTTTATCATTGCACTCACTTGGAAGAATTAAATTTACATTTTTTCAATTCGTTGAGATCCATCCATGGTTTGAATTATACAGCAATTAAAAACTCACTAAACAAAAGGCAGACGAAAATCCAGTCTACTTTAAATTAACATGTTCTATTTGTATTTTCCATTTTCAACCAATGAATGGTTTTGTTTAAGAACAACTGAGCTAACTCAGTTGAACTAAATTGTTTAGTTATCTCAAAGACTTGTGTAGATCATATTATACAGAGTAATATTTGAATCGGAGACATTTTCCAAAGAATAATTTGCCATAAAAATTCTTTAAAACACGTACATTACGTTCAAAGTGAGATTTTAACAGTACAAGCTGTTATTCAATAAAAATAATTTCACAGCTACTGTAATTTGTTACGGAACTGAATTGGTCGTAGTTCCTTCAATTCCTAATATGCAAACCCCGTAATGCTTAGCAGTGCGGTTTTTGAAGTGGAATTGTTGTAGGCGTCGCTATTACTCTTGGCTTTCATTAGCTGACCTTGAGTGACTCAAATGTTGAAAATTCCAGTCGACATCATTAATTACATTTGTCCTCGTACGTTTAAATGGTTTTAATTAATCAATTTGTAAAAGTGAATTCCATAGACTTTTAACCCGCTTTAACCCAGCGTCCCAAAAAGAATTTCACTAAAAAACGGTACTATTGTTCCATTCCTGAAAATATCTAAACTATTTTAGGATTTTGTAATAGGATTCCAATAGAAGATTAATAACTACGCATTAATGAACGAAGGAAGTTGTTTAACAATGTAATGAATATAAGGTTACGGAAACGGAAGTACAGAACAGGGTGGCAGATGTTTACAGTTGTATACAATCGGAGTGGACTGACTGACCCACCCTCAGCTGCCCGCAGTAGCAACCCCTATAGAGAGCAACCCCCGGCACCTGGCGAGGGTTACGGTCACGTCAATTGAATCACACCGATCTAATATTTTTTCATCGAATTTTTCTTATTCTCGTGTCCTGTTATTTATATTGTTATTGTGGACATTTTCCATCACATTAGTTAAAAAGGTTTCACGTCGTTTCGATATTCGTTTTAAGTTTTTTACTAAACATTTTCTTTTCTTAAGGAACCGATGGGTCTGTGATAGGGCGCTGTGTGCAGCGTCGGCCTGAGTTGAAAAGCCAATTTCCAAGTAACAGGGCCTTACGCAGACGCCCTGACAGTCTCGTTCCCAATGCGGAAAGTCACTTTTAAACAATGATTGAATAGTGTGCTCTTGATAAGTAATAAAATAACAATAAGTATTCAAATTCCTATTCCAATGGGCTGAGTGTCAAAAAGTAATCTCTCACATTGAACACGTGGCTGGCAAGATTGGTCGCCATTTCAGATAGGTAATAAAAATACGAGTAGTTGCTCATGTGTTGTGTCTGTTGCAGACTCGTGCCTGTACCGACAGCCGCCCTCTGTGCTCGCCTCCGGGTGTCTGCTGGCCGCCGCCCGCGGGCTCAAGGTGTGGGGCGCTACCACCGCCTCCATCTGCGCCCTGACCCGCTGCTGCCCCGACCTGGTCGACCGCACCGCCGCCCACATCGACTCCATGATGCACGAAGTGGCGTTCGCCGCCCCCCGGCCGCCGCCCAGCCCGCCCCTCGCCGCCCAGCCCGCTCACAAGGCCGACCCGGACGCCGACGCCTCCTCCTCCACCCCCACCGACGTCAACGACATATTCTTCTGAAAACGCGCCACGGAGGGCCCCTGACCACCTGAACACTGACAAATACCCTGAAATTACATTTTGAATATTTGTGACAAAAACGATGTGCAGAACCTTATAAGTATAGATGGTGATTCATAAACCATACAACATTACATTTAATTTTTTACGTAAATGTCTTACACCACCGGAAAATAATACTAAAATAGATTTTTGCAAAGTGCTCATTGACTCTTATATGAGATTAAAACTAAGAAAGTTTGAAATAAATTATGTAATCAAAAAAACGATAAAGGTGTGTTATTATTATTATATATTTTGTTTTTATTAACGCAAGTGGCATTTTTAATGTTTTGATTTGACCTGTTGCTAGATAGGTAAATCAGTAGCAAAATGACAAGTGAGTGACTTTGAGAGAATCAAACTGCTAGCATAATGTTACCATCTATTTGTAATCATTTACTTCCTTCTAATTCTAAGAGGTATGTCATAGCTTGTTTCATACTGTCTCAACAGTCTCAGTGCCTCAAAATGTGCCTTAATGTTTAGAATTCAAATTGTTTAAATCTCTACTGTTAGTAATACTATTTAAAGACCTCAAAGATAATGTTCTAAGGAATTGTATAGTCGATAAAATCTTAGCATGTAATGTGAAGACTTTTTAGGCCCGTGTTATGAACTAAATGTTTCGTCAGACTGCACGAATATTGAGCTATCTACTGTAAAAACCAAAGATTTTCCAAACAAAAATGTTGCTTCCTTCTTGTTCTTGAAAGTAATTGTAAACAATCAGCTGATCATTTGTCAATAGTAATTAATTATCGATAACTTACCAATGAAACATGAATTGACGTTAAAATGTCTTAGCTCTGGGGAGTGTTAGCAGTTTGTGAGACCAAAATTTGAAACAGTGACGTCATATGCTTAGTAGCATCCTATGGCTATAATGACAGCTGTTTAGATGAAGTGAAAACATTTCCTCTAACATATCCATGATCTAACAGGGAAGTAAATACACTCATTTTTATTCTTCTTCAATGTAATAACGAACAGCTGATGATCAAAACATCAGCTGACTCTTTCTCTCCCTAGGGTAGGAAATTAATAAGCCTACTCTTGACCCGCAAAGCCACTATTAACGGCCATTTTCGTAGTAGTATGACGAAAAATATGTTCACACTAACAAGCTCAATTTAAGCCGTGATGTTTCTTTTGCTGTGCAGTAATTATTTACTATTCACTGATTTCAGTTATTACCTATCTTCATGTTCTGAAGGAGGCATTGACGCTATTTTACATTGTTCAATCTGTACCAATGGGTTTATTCTCAGATCAGGTTCGCTTGGTCAAGCCCTCCTTGACAGTTAGTTGATCGTTTAATCTTATTTCTTGTTTGTTACATTTGAACCAAATGAATAAAACCAAATAGTTTGGTTAGTTACTTTTTATATTTAAGTTTTATTTATTAAGAATGTAATTTTGTTATTGTTGATCTCAATGAAGTATTGATGTGTACATTAATTAAGGATAATGCTTTTATTGTTTTGTGTCTTAGTTTTAAGCGATGCCTAGTTATTCTCGTAGGAGTGGGCTTTGATAAAATGGCTATTGTTTACTGTTTGCAAGAAAAGTTAAAGAGTGGAATTTTGACCAAAGTTGTTCATGTTCTTTTTGCATTATTTGTTATTTCACCCGATTGTAATCCATATGTTATTGATTGATATCAGGATGTTTCAGATGTGGTTGGTTTATCAAAGCAAGTTATGGTTGGTTTATCAAAGCAAGTTATGGTTGGTTTATGGAAGCAAAATGTGGTAGTTATCTCAGCAATTTGTTTTAATTTTTCATCCGGTCAGCAAACTACTAATTATTGATCTCAATAAAGACTTCTGAGTTGGTGCCACACTATTTTACTTATAGGATTTTGAATACCTTAGTTGATAACATTGTTTGGCAGCTTTTTTACATTTTGATATGTGATACGGTATCGGTTGTGATATCAGTATACCTCATGTTTACAGTTATCTAACTGTAATCTAGTATGTTAGTTCAAACAGTAGGTTCCATTCGAGATCAATTAAGAGAAGTTCATTGCTAAAAACATGCATTTATTTTAGTTCAGTCAACTCAATGATTAAATGTAAATATTTGTATCTATGTAAATCATTTTATATGATAGGTTTTTTACTATACTTGATTCAATAAAATATTCTGAAAAACCAAAAATGTATTTATTGTTGCCCGTATTTTTGTTTAGTTGTTAAAATTAAGATTGTTAAAAACCCGCAGACCACCAATTTTAACTGACAATTAAAACTGATTGTCTACATGCAAGATTATGACTGTGCTAATTAAAAAGCTGGAATATTCTTAATTTTCATGACTTTTAATTTTTATATCGTTCCTCATGTGGAATAAGCCAATTGACATGACGTCCTCTTTATATCAAATCAAATTAAATCAAATACTTTATTCCAGAATAAAAGGACATACATATAAAATATAAAACAATGTAATTAATTAAATCTGGAAGACCCCACATAAGCAATTATAATATTGTGATAAAACTCGTCTATTAGTAAAACCTTTTACACATCTCAATATTGTCCAAACTGAAACAATAAAAAATTGTTCAGGAGTACATATAAAAGTATATATTTATATAATAATGGTTGCCTTAATTGATGGACCAATCAATCAACAGAATTGCGAAGTCTAATCGTTTCTTATTAACGAACTCAAACGTTTGACTGATTTCAGCCTATGATGATGATGTGGGTTACATGATGTTATGATGATGATGTGATGTGATCGAGCCGTTCACCGCCCTTGGACAGGTTGTGACTCTGCAAAATTTAATTTAGAAGAAATCTAACCATTATTAAACGACTAGTGAATTTCCAGATTAAATAACAAACTGAATAATTAATGTTACAACCGAGAGTTTAGTATAAAGAAAAATAAAACAATAGAGTTCTTTCAACTATATATATAGAAAGTTTTGCCTTGCATACCATAATAATGTTATATAAATTAAAAGCATAAACATTTTACTACTTTATTTCTAATTAAATATATTAACATACTATATTAACAAAAATAATGTTTGAAATCGCTGACTGTCGGTGACAAGGAGATCTGTACTATATTACCGACTGGACAATGTGAGAGGTAGGTTGCTCTGGCGGCCGCTGACTAAACTATGCAAAGCGAGTCAAACCAGTAGTACTGTATTGCCAACGAATATTGAAATATTGATATACAGGGTGTTCATTAAAGTCGGGGACAAACTTCAAGGGGTGATAGTACTCATCAAAATAAACAAAAAATTTCAATAAACATATATCGAAAAATCCTTTGTTTAGCCGCTAGCCGCCATTTTGTATTTTATACAAAAAACGTTACATATCAAGAACTATTTAAGATACAGAAACCAAACTTTGCAAAAATATTTATTGGCCAAAGAGGAAAATATTCTTAAAGTATCATTTAGTAAACTAATATATTTTCAAAATGGCGGCGGTTAAAAATCTTCTAATTTAAATAACAAAAAAACATTAACTTTATAGAATTTTGACAAGAAATAAAAAAGATTGCAATTGTAATTTAAAACCGAACGGCTTTTTAGTGAACGAAATCCGTCCACGGATAAGCGAGAAAATTCACTTTTAAAGTTTTCTTGCTTATCCGTGGACGGATTTCGTTCACCAAAGTACCGTTCGATTTAAAATTAAAATTGCAATCTTTTTATGTCTTGTAAAAATTGTATAAAGTTAAAGGGTTTTTTGTTATTTAAATTAAAAGATTTTCAACCGCCGCCATTTTGAAAATATAAAGGCAAAGTTCATGATACTTTGAGAAAATTATTCTCCTTGGCCTATAAACATGTGTGCAAAGTTTGGTTTTTGTATCTTAAATAATTCTTGATATATAACGTTTTTTGTATAAAATACAAAATGGCGGCTAGCGGCTAAACGAAGGATTTTTCGACATATGTTTATAGGAAAATTTTTGTTTATTTTGATGAGTACTATCACCCCTAGAAGTTTATCCCCGACTTTAATGAACACCCTGTATATCTTTTAACATTCTTTGGTAACTCTTGGCATCTACTCTCACACCAGCACTGTCCGGCTGGATGGTTAAAAATTACTGAATTTACTTCCCTGTTGGAATTAGGTTAGGTCATGGATCTATCTAAAGTGAATGTTTTCAGTTACTCTAAACAGCTGTCTTCATAATCATATGACGTCACTAAGTACATGACCTCACCGTTTTAAATTTTGGACTGACGGATTGCAAATACCCACTCCCCCTAGCTAAGACATATTATTCCATGTCAAATGTAGGGGCATTTTAACATAGTGTTACCATAAATTAATTTGACTCGTATAGTTTGTATTTTAGCGAATTTCCCATAGGGAAGAAGCTATTACCGTAGGTCTCATGGCAAGAGTTAAGCCCGAGACCATGTTATTTTTTCTTCTTTAGGTGCCCAGAGACCAAAAACAATAGTCGTTAAAATTTATATATATATATATATATATATATATATATATATATATATATATATATATATATATGTGTGTGTGTGTGTGTGTGTGTGTCTGTGAACACGATAACTCTCGTAAAAATGGTCCGATCGAACCAAATTTGGTAGAGACGTGTATTCCTACAAATGCTCGGACGAGTTCAAAACCAGACATATCGTAAATCGAACGGGTAGTTTTTTTGTACCCAAAATCGGGTTTTTTGCGTTTTTCACATGTAATTTTTAAAATTTCTAATTTTATATTTCACCATTGGAATCAGCTTAAAAAACTACACAATTAAGTTCCTTAAAGTTTTTCTCTTATCTCCAACGGTTACCGAGATATAAAAAAATCTAAACACAGTACGTTGTATTTGAGGCTCCAATGTTATGGAGGATTAGGAAAAATTAATTTTTCACTTATTATCTAATATTTTTTGATGAAACTTGATATTTAGCTTCATGTGGTTGAGATCCATACATTTGTGCTAAAAAATCATAGTTTATGTGTTTATCATGGCAGCAAACCTGCATACTCTTTTCCCATGTTAATCATATGGAGATTAGGCAAACTCCTTTATTTATGGACAGATGTTGATAAAAGTTGGTATAAATGTTAAAAATAAAATTTTTGATGGTATACTTTCAGTGTTCCTCACAGCAGCAAACCTACTCACTCTTTCCCATTTTAATCTTATGGAGAATAGGCAAATAATTCCCATGTTTATCGACAGATTTTGACCAAACTTGTCACATATTATAATTATTATATTATTGATTTGAAAATTCGCTGAGTACGCAGGTCTGCTGCGACGGGGGTATTATAATATTTATATTCAAAGGAAAATCATACACTGCACTTAACAATATCTTTATTCGTTCACATATCACAAGTCATATTTTCCATTTCTAACTTAATGCTAGATAAGAAATAAGTTAGTGTTACACAATAACGAACTCATTCGTTTATGTTTGAACTTAACTAGTATTACAGGAAAAGTTTCACTATGTTTGTACCCTTTTGAGCTTATGAGCAATTAAGCCCAGCATATATTCAATTTTGAGTTGTATAACCAACTCGAAATTTATTTAACACCCTCCCTAATTCTTTTACAAACAAGATTTATGAGAGCGCCTGCCAAGCAGGCCATACCATACTGCTCACAGTCCTTGTTTTATTATGCGTCGTCTGCTCAACAGGCGTTTAGTGCTAACACCACGCAGTATACAGCCATTAGTACGATCGTTATTAGGCTTACCATATATTTTCAGGACCGATCCCTGACAGGTTAAGGGAGTTTTCCCTAAAAAAACACCCTAAAATAAATAGCATTTATTTATTTTGGACTGTTTTCTTCTAGCTCATGAAATCCCTTTCAAATATAAATCCCGGGGGAGAGCTTGACGTCTGATAAAGGTAAGGATATCTATAAAGTCTACTCCTTTTAAGTTCAGAGTAGATTTTTATATTTATTATCTCAGTCTAATTTTTTTACGTTTTTATGGGGAACTGCATTCTTGTTAGGTACAATCAAACGTCGGCCTGTTGCTCGATAGGTAGTTCAGATAGGTTAGATAAGTAGATAGGTAGTTTAGTTTAGTTAATTTTATTACAAATCATGACTGTAGATTATAGTTTTGAACTATTTGTATTTTTACACCTGGAGACCTCAAAATAAAAGATATCGTAGTCCCTATTGTTGCCGCATTCAATTCATTGAACATTCCATTGTAACACAACGATGTTACTAATAAATCTCATTGTAAACCCAATAATGCAAAACAATTGAATTGTACTTTTAACAATGTTAAGTACTCATCACGTTACTTGGTCATCCGGAATGACGATGGTCTGGAGAGTGGAGAGGGAAGTGTCACCGAACCGGAAGTTTAACACGACAGGAAGTATCAACACGCCTGTTCACCATCCGGAACTGATCCGTGCCAATAATTATTGGTTGCAACATATTATTATAAGTAATTACCCTCCAGGAGATAATCGTATTAAACCACTAATTGTGAATTATCAAATATCCCAGGAGTATCTCACGGCTCCTGGGCTAACATGTGTGCGTTGTAATGTTCAATTTTTTTATTTACAACTATTTTCCCAAACTATTCACCTACATCTAATCACACATTGTAGTATTCATTAATTTTTCATCACTTTCTCACTAACATCGTGTGTTACCTTTTTCTCTCAATAAATGTACTATTTTAAACCCGAAAAGGTTATCCATTCGTTATATAACTATTTTACACGCAACAATAACACCCTAAAATAAATAGCATTTATTTATTTTGGACTGTTTTCTTCTAGCTCATGAAATCCCTTTCAAATATAAATCCCGGGGGAGAGCTTGACGTCTGATAAAGGTAAGGATATCTATAAAGCCTACTCCTTTTAAGTTCAGAGTAGATTTTTATATTTATTATATCATTCTAATTTTTTTACGTTTTTATGGGGAACTGCATTCTTGTTAGGTACAATCAAACGTCGACCTGTTGCTCGAGGTAGTTCAGATAGATTAGATAAGTAGATAGGTAGTTTAGTTTAGTTAATTTTATTACAAATCATGACTGTAAATTATAGTTTTGAACTATTTGTATTTTTACACCTGGAGACCTCAAAATAAAAGATATCGTAGTCCCTATTGTTGCCGCATTCAATTCATTGAACATTCCATTGTAACACAACGATGTTACTAATAAACCTGATTGTAAACCCAATAATGCAAAACAATTGAATTGTACTTTTAACAATGTTAAGTACTCATCACGTTACTTGGTCATCCGGAATGACGATGGTCTGGAGAGTGGAGAGGGAAGTGTCACCGAACCGGAAGTTTAACACGACAGGAAGTATCAACACGCCTGTTCACCATCCGGAACTGATCCGTGCCAATAATTATTGGTTGCAACATATTATTATAAGTAATTACCCTCCAGGAGATAATCGTATTAAACCACTAATTGTGAATTATCAAATATCCCAGGAGTATCTCACGGCTCCTGGGCTGACATGTGTGCGTTGTAATGTTCAATTTTTTTATTTACTACTATTTTCCCAAACTATTCACCTATCTCTAATCACACATTGTAGTATTCATTAATTTTTCATCACTTTCTCACTAACATCGTGTGTTACCTTTTTCTCTCAATAAATGTACTATTTTAAACCCGAAAAGGTTATCCATTCGTTATATAACTATTTTACACGCAACAATCTGTGACATCTTTATCCCCAAAAGGCTCCGAAATTTAGTGTGAAGTAATAAATTAGATTATGTTAATACGTTTTTACGAATGAAATTAAAACTTTTAGTGAACTATGACAAGCCAGACATGCTCAGGACAAAAAATAATAAATTAATTGAAGATATTACAATAACTTAGAATAGACCTGGTGAGTCCATAATAATACAACACTGAATTTTCTTCCAGAATACATTATTTACAAAGATTGTCCAAAATGTCCATTTTGTTTAGAACTAGAATCTAAAGAGTGTTAGTTGGAAATTGAACTCCTCTACTTCTAAGTGAACGTACAAAACCCCGTATTCAGCTGACTTTACTAAATGGCATTGGCTCGTCTTTGGATAATTTGGTACTATATATACAGTACCTGGTGACCGAGCCTTGCTCGTATAGAATAAGACATGTATTATAAAAATTAATTAGAAAAATTAAAACACATTTATTACTCAATGAAAACATTTATGTGGTCAAAAAAACAATTTAATACACCATAATTAACATAGTACTGAACAAAAGTATTTCCCCTGATGGAGAAGGAACTCGCAACCTTCGTCTTGCGATGGCAACGCGCACCACTGGACTACGGCGTCTGCCAAATGAACGACGCCGTTTAAGGTCTTTTAGCCGATCATTTACTGTTTGATTATTAGCCTGTGATCAACTGATTTTGTTAGAAACGGAATAAGGATTGAAAAGCAACAGAGAAATTTAATTTACACCTATTAATTGGTTTGTTACAGTGGATTCAAGCAATACAATGAATACGTTTTCTATCAAAACACGGAAGATTTTGGAAATATTTTTTTCTGTTTTATTCCGCACAGTTATGTTACCTTTAAGTTTTTACAAATAAACTAAAGGGTAACATAACTGTACGAAATATCACAGGCTAATAATAACTGTATGGATAGTTAAATACGGTAGAAGATCCTAAAACAATTGAGATTGGCTCAAAGACCTTAAACGGCGTCGATTTGACAGACGCCACGGTCCAGTGGTAGCGCGTTGGCTTTATGAATCGATAGTGCCAGTTCCACCCCATTAAGAGACAACACTTTTTGTTAAATGCTATATTAATTATAGTGGGTTCAATCGGTTTTATTTAAACCACATAAATGTTTTCATTGAGTAATAAATGTGTTTTAATTTTTCCAATTAACTAGTATAATACATGTCTTATTATTTGTATTATATGTATCTTATTATATATTATATGTCTATACGAGCAGAGATAAGCTCGGTCACCAGGTACTATTAATTAATGAGCAAATTTGCTATCAGGGTTAACAATTATTTATAAACACTAACATGAAGATTTGAGGTAAAAAGTAGGCTCATCAGTCTTCCTTTTGTTCTTATCATTGGAATCGTTTTTCGAGAAGATCCCGATTCCAGCATGTTTTAAACTTCTGCGATGGACACCTGGCAAGCCTGAAGAGATCTTGAACAGAAGGATTTTCATGGCCATCGTGTCTAGAGAAGAATTTAAAATAGTGGCTTTTAGCTTCTTCAACAACATGTTGATGAATTTCAAGTCAAAGATCTGAATGCCGTGATATGTGTATTTCAGGCTAATTTTTGAGATCAAACCATATGTAAGCTAATTGGTCTGTACGAAGAAACTTCATGCGCAGGATTTTCAGGTTTTTAGATTTATATTATTTCAGACAGTTTCCATTGTATGGGGTACTAAGTTAGTTGTGCGAATCATGGCATTGAATATTTGTTTGATAAAATTAACCCACCAACCAGAAATCTGACGTAATATTTAATTTGTAATGAAGTCTTAATCAGGTGCTTACTACAGAGGTAATCTGAAAACAACATTTTTAACTTTGTTAGTCGTAATTCTAGGAGGGGGTAGTGACTTAAGTAAGGGGGTTTAAAGAGGTTGGTATATTTCAGGCAATTATGGTTTGTCTCAAAATTGCCCGTAAAAGGTAGGTCAAGGTGAAAATCCATCAGATTGAATGTTGGCTCGGTAAGCTACAGAAAATCAAAAAAAGAAATGGTATGATACCTGTTCTGGAATAGAAAAAAATTAGTTTACCCTTAAAATTGTAAGATTTTATTTATTATCTAATGGCAAAGGCAAAACCGCATATTTTTGTTCACAGAATGTACATGACTAAAATAATAATAATCGTTGAACTAATCCTAGACATAATCTGCTTCTGTTTCATTAAAATACAAAAAAGAAGAAGTAAATTTATCTATTAATTTACATTATAATATATTTAAATATTAATTATAGAAAGACAGAAGTGCCTTTTACAATTTGTGCTCTTTAATACAATTCACAAAATATCATTATTAAAATATATGTTCATCAATGCTATGTCATGAATTTAAATGCCTTTGCATGCCAGTTTGGATTTTGCCACAACTACAATGTCAGCTCGAACAGCTGTTTGGGTTTAGGTTTCCTGTAGGCCTGTAGACGAACTTTCTACTGCAGCAATTACCCTTATTCATGCCCGTAATACATATTTGTCTACTAGTCTCACTATGGTTTAATAAAATTCATAGAATTTATTTGGTAAAAATAGATTACTAGACATGGATTTTGGTTCTGTGCTCTACACTGCTCATAAGAATGAGAAAAGTGCCAATAAGGAGGTAAGTAGTTATTGTTTGTAAACAACTAATAGCATGGTTAACACGAAGATTTACTTCCTATCAATGTTGTGGATATTTAATCATTCATGTTAATAAAATTTGTATTTCTCAAATGAATCATTAGGGTTATACATAGTTTACTTGGTTCATTGATGTTAAGGATACATCAACAGTCAACATAGTGTCTACAGAAAAACACAGTGTCTACAGAAAAACCATGTCACATGGTCAATTCTATCAATGTATTCATTTGTTGGGAACTTCATTTAATATTGATAACATGCCTGGCTGAATTTATTAATATCCAGCACAAGAAGTTTTCATATTTTAGGAAACAGGATGCTCAAATTATGAAGGGGCTACACACTCTTGTAAAGGGCTATTTACTACCCACAATGATGCAATGAAGATATTTCAGTTGTTGGTGTAAGCCTTAGATATCTGGTGTGGAAACAACATCCACAATCCGAGACAACGCCAGACTTACCTGAAAATCAAGAACACTGGGCCTATTCTGCGTGATAAAATACCACACATCCAATCAAGAGCATGTGAGGAAATAGCTTTTTAAAAGCACTGATAAAATTTCCCCCAGTGAACTAGGAGTTCACTGGGAGGTTTTTTGCATTGTACTGGATTTTTGGTTTCATTACTTTCTACCTTGAAGATCAAACTATAATTTATCGATTTTAAATTATATTAGTATTATTTATTTAACACTAGTTTAAGGCTCTTCTTAGTAAGTACAATTATTGTCTCATTTAAATATTTTATATCTAGGCTATGTTTATTTGAGGAATAAGATTAATATTATACATATACATCCATCCACAATTAATTAAGAATTACATTCTGGTTTTAGATTAAATGTTACAAGACAAAATTTGACCCACCTAAAAAAGAAGCCAAACCTACAAAGCCAAATTTGTCAGCCAATATTCAAAAGTATCTTCAGAAAAGAGATGAAGAAGAACGAAGAAAATCTGAAGAGGAAAAACGAAAGAAAGAGGTAAAATGTTTGGATCTGACATTTTAATTTTAATTATTGGGATATTAGGTATGGTATTGGGTGTCTTGCTAATGTAGTGGTTAGCGTCTTGGACTTCGGTGCAAGAGGTTACGGGTTCAAATCCTGGGATGCCCATTTCAGACCACTTTCCCAAAAAGCGTTTGTATCCAATCTCTCTGACTATTACAAAATGCCTCTGGTGTAGAAAAAACAAAAAACTTTACCGTAGTCTGATTAGGCCACCTAAAATACAATTAATTAATCAAGCTTAATGAATCAAATAGTACTGTATGGTGTTTTGCTCCAAAATCAACCATCCTAGAAATCTTTACTCTGCAACATCTCAAATTAAATGGCAAGACCTAAGGCCAAAACCATGTTACTTTTTAATTCTGTGGTGCCTACAGACCAAACACAATAGCCGTTGAAAATTATATATATATATATAATTACATAATTCACCAGTGAGGGCTACTGTTATTATTATATAGATAGATATATAAGATAGGTTATAGAAAAAACAAGTATTTTTTATTTATAATAAACATTGTATGAATTTTCCGAAACTATAGTCAATTATAAATAAATGAATAAAGGGTACTTGGTTTTTATCTATATTTATCTCAAATATATATATGTCACTATGTGACTGTTAACACGACAACTCTCTTAAAAAGATTGAGACCATTTTTTGAAATAATTTGTTGGATGAGTTCGTAATCTAGATAGGCCTATATCGGTCAATTAAAACGGGTAGTTTGAGAGGTTTTGTACCCTGAAAATGAGTTTTTTGTGTTTTTCATATCTAATTTTTAAATATTATTAATTATTTTTTATCATTAGAATCAGCTAAAAAAACTACACAATTTTGTATTTTTAAGTTTTGCTCTATCTCTATTGGCCAATGGCTACTGAGATATTAAAGTCTAAACATAGTAAGGCCTACAACTCTCTTATCTTCCAAATCTATAATATATATATTATAGATTTGGAAATTCGCTGAGTAAGCAGGTCTGCTGCGACAGCCATATTATTTATAAAAATAGCCCTGTTGCATTCTTTCTCCTTCTTTATACAAATATCTTCTCTTTATACAAATTTTTAAGCTACATAATCTTTTTTCTGTCTAAGGATATAAAAAATTCCTTATCTTATGTTTATTACCCTTGTTTCACCTCAACAGGATATTTCGTGTCAATACTCTGTATATTGTGTACAGTAAAGTCTGGTCTATCCAGATCGAATAAAAAAAATTATATAAATAATAGTTAAGATGTGAATTTTATCTTAAACTTCTTCAAAATTTTAGACACAACCGCTGAATGCAAATTACGATGAACCCAAATTGTGTATTTAGAGATGATAATTATAATTGGAGCGCTACATGCACTTAGCGCATGTGGAAGCGGTCACCGTTTGACATTTCGATACTGAACTGTCAAAATATAGCTTTTTGAATTTGAGGTTAGATGTACAAGCTCTTAGCGCATGCGCGAGTGGTCACGATGTGACTTTAAATACTGAACTGTCAAAGAGAAGGCATTTAGGGTAAGATGTACAGTGGTTATTTGTTCCGGATTTTTACGGTCAAAATGCATATTGCATCGGTGGTCATGGGAGGTTGTAAAAGGGAGAAGGTTGTTTTAACGTCAGAAGAGTGTTTTATTTCCTACCTAAAACCAATAAAACTCTTAATAAAATTAAAAACAAATTTTTAACACGTTTAAACGCTTGTGACATTTCTTGGTATGCAATTGTAAATAGGTTACGTGCAGTCGGCAATACTGTAATTGCAGGCTCTATTCACTATCGTTGTCTACACGATGTGGATGTATGTAATGGTATATTTTCAAAATTGCTTCAGATCATCCGGATTTTCGGCTATCCAGATCGGAGCCCTGCCACATTAATCCGGATATACCAAACTTTACTGTACATGAAATAATATGTAAATAAAAAAACTGTACAAGATATAACACTCGTCTGCAGGTCAAGTTCTATCTTTGGTCATATAAGAGTTAGTTCCAATTTATTTTATTCAAAGGTTATGGCTTAAATTTGTTTCATTTTCATAATTTGTCAGTGCACTAAATATTTTTCTTTCAGGGATTATTGGCTCTTCGCAGTCAAGACAAGAAAGCTTTTAAACGTGTTCAGACTATGTTAAAACGTACAAAATCGGCCAATAAGAGTGTGATGGAGGATGCAATTGATGATGTCAACACAGTAGTCACCATGTCTGGTACGTAACAATCAGATAAAAATTGTTTAGTACCATTTTAGTTAAGTCCATAAGAAATTTTAGAAGATGATGAGGATGAAAGTAGGCCCTACTATTGGCTCTGAGAAATTATTGGCACCCGTTTAATAAAACAATCCTCATATAACTTTGTTTGTTAAACTATAAGGACAGTAAAAGTTTTTTTTACTCTTCTTTTAGTCAAGGGTTTTTATTTATTGGCCATACCGCCTTTAAGTACTTTTTTTATAATTGCTTATCAAATTTGGTAGACATCCCCGCATTTACCAAACAAAAACATCATCTACTGTTTTGACTGCATTTTAGACGTTTTAAGAGAGTAAGAGAGAGCCTAATCTAATCAATTTTACACAGTTCAGAGGCATACATGTATTTATAACGCTGTTTGAAATATTTTATTCAATTGTTTATTTTAATGGCCGCTTGATATCCTTTTTTTAGTGGCTGTTACACTTGGTAGGTTTCAGGGCCCCAGCAATGTGACGAAGATGACTACGGCTATGTGTCTAAAGAGGCATCAGATTTTTACGCGAAAATGATGGATAAATATGCCAATATGCCTCCTGAGGAACCAAAGTTTTCCCAGTCCAAGAAAACTGTTCCTAAAGATCTTAATGCTGCAAAGGTAAGTGTTGATCTATTTACCATTATTTATTTGTTTATTTTTATAGAAAAGAAAGATCATTTCTTAGTTCATTTTCCTTCAATTTCTCTTGAAGAAAAAACCATTGGATCATTAAGCCTGAGGTTGAAAGCAAATAATTGATTCCGTCAGTATTAAAATTTTTAAACAATTAACAATCTTAAGATAACAGCAATACAAGTTTTCTGATCTTGTCCTGATTAACTCTTTCCACTACTGTTGTTTAGACCCCGCCCGCCCCTACAGATCCTAGTTTTAATCAGTTTTTTTTTTGTGAAAAATCTATTTCTGGACTGTATTTTCATAAAAATTACCAAAACTAACCTATTATTAGGTAACCTATTTCTTCGTCACTAAAAATAACTTCATCTGACATTGACAAATCTTCCAAAAACAATTCTATTTCCCAATCAGTAACGGTCTTTTTACCTGCCATTATAAAAGAGTTGATCAAGTTTCACTAGTAAAAATGTTGATTATAACTATAAATTAAAACACAAGCATACACAAACGTAGTCAACGAAAACAACCAATAAACAGACCGATATGAAATGGAGTAGCTAATATTCTATGTTGGCCCACGATCAATACGGTAGTGGAAAGAGTTAAAAACAACCATCTTAATTAAGCTCCTTAAGTTAGTAGATTTTTAAATCAATTTCAGATATTTTTGTTACACTCTACATAAAAATTTTTACACAAAACACCATGTCCAAGATACAATTTAAAAACCACTCAATATGTTTATGAGTCTGCAGTACCTTTACAATATTGGATTTCAGTTATACAAGAACAAAGTTAATTTTGTGACAGAATTAGTGACCACACAATTGTTATTTAAAGATGGTTGAGTTGTAAAATTAAAGGTAATCTAGTTACATAGTTCCATTTGTTCTCTTACTATTATAAAAATAGATAGAAACTTGTTAATTATGGAATATAATTGTTTGGCAGTTATATTTTTTTGACAAATATTCAATTATTTTCAACCAGTAATGCTGTCACAAAACTAGCATTGCTTTTATGAGGCTAAAACAAAATATTTTGCCAGTAAGGAAGACTCTTGATGACAATTCTTGATGTAGTTACTTCTACCATTCAGACTGATTGCCGCATCATGATTTTATATCAAAATAATTAATACACTGCACTATGAACAACAGTAAGCCATCCAACCCTATTAAGGTAAATTATAATAACTCTTTAATATGACATGTATACTGTAGTCAATAGAACAGTCTCAGTCTCTATAATCCGTCTGTCAGTCCGATGCTCCGGTACGACCAGTAATCCAGCGCTTTGTTCACGACGACGAGTCTATAAAGTTTCATGTCTTGTCCTGTGAAACATTGAAACCAACAGTCTCAATATAAATAGTGAATGGAACTTGGATTTTTCCGTTGATAAATTTGAACGGAATTATGAATAATTTGATCTTTTCATGAATAATGCTGGTGTAAAACCGAACTGGCAGGCCTGAAGTTTTCACAAACGGGTCCACTATGTAGGTGCGACTCCGTAGGTCACAGTCAAGGCTGCTCAACCCAATTATTTAAATGGTTTAAATACCTCTGTTTGTAGCAATCAAAAGTAGTTGAAGTTATAACTATAGTGTTGGCCTACATTATGCCATTATCAGGCACCAGGATACTTTTTCTCTGATTACTCGTTTCATATGAAGGTCTTCAAATTTGTGAGGAATGAGAGAAAAAGTATCCTTGTGCCTGATGATGGCCTAATGTAGGTCGAAACTATAGTTGCAACTTCAACTATTTTGGATTGCTACAGATAGAGGTATTTAAACCATTTGATTTATTCTCAGCAATCCAGAGGCTTCATAATATCATATCCAAATATTTAGTTGGTTATCTTGACCTCCACAAACAGACTAGCTTATGGACTCATTTTGAGGTTAAGATACACACCCATTATTTAGCTAATAGCTCGTCTAATTTTCTTTTATTTTTAAATTTAAGACCTAATTTTAGATTAGGCCTACATAGTAATTCGTATGATGTTTCACTGAAACTAAACTGTATTATTTTCAATAAATACTAGCCCTAGCTTCAATTAAACAAGTGTACTATGTGTTACTGTTAAATTTTATCTGGCCCCTCTTATCCAAATTTAGGAAGGCCTTAAAAAGATCTTACTGCATAATAAATGAGTTAGGAACTTAGTCACATTCACAAGTTAAATCGTAAACAAGTTTTTGCTGAGTTGGATATACATTCCAATATTATATAGCTAATCATTTTTTTTAGGATAGAGTTAGAGCTGCTTTACAGCGAGCTGAAGAAGAGGAAATGATGCCTCATAAAAGAAAGCGGAAATCAAAATCGGACAAGAATGATGAGGAAAATGGAGAAGAAGACGACGAGGGAAAGAGAAAACTGTCAAGGGAATCCTCCCCGGCGGCTGAGCCCAAGCCGAAGAAACCCAAGAAAATGGCTCCACCTCCAATAGACTTCTCCTCATTATTGAAACTAGCCGAACAGAAACAGTTTGAGCCTATACAAATAGAAACAAAAGCGGATGATGAAGAAAGACCTATGACTAAAAGACAAAAACTTGAATACGAACGAGAATTGGAAAGTAGGAGAAGAAAGGAGGAAAGAGAAGCAATGAGGATTGCTGCTTTAAGTAAGAGAACAAAATCTTCTGAAAGTGCAGATAGAAAAGATAAACCTAATGGTTTAGGACGTATTCCTAAAAAAACAAATGTTGCTGATAGCAAACTCAAACAAGAAACTAAAAGAAGAAACTCTGTTGAGTCTGATGATGATCAGAATAGTAGATTCAACGAATCAAATAGCGATAGACAAAAGACTAAATACACGTCAGATTCTAACAGGCATCGAAATTATGATGGTAGTCATGATTATAAAAAAGAATCAAGTATTTTAAAATCCAGTCTTCTAAAGTCTGATGACAGAAAACCGTTGAAGCCAACACAACCTATGATCGCATCAAATAAAATAAAATCACGAAATCATAGTATGTCAGATGATGAGCGGTCTGAAACATCGGACTCAGGATACGATAAGTCTCATAATAGTGACAATTTAAGAGAGCACAAATCAAGTTCAATGAAAGATTATCATAAGCCCTCATCAGGTTCAGCGAGAAGATATTCTGATCAAAATGGGTATAAAAAATATTCAAATGCAGATAATGAGTGCACTGACTCTCAGTCCAGCAATGATAGCAGAAAATTTCAGTCTTCTAAGTCACAATCAGGTTCGAATGTAAGCCATCAAAAATATAAACCACAAATGAAATACAGACCAGATCTTGATAAAAATAAGCCTGAGAAATATAGACCGGAAAAACAAATCTTAAAAAAGACAAATTCTTCTAGCGGTAGGGAACGATCTTACTCGCCAGACAATAGTGACAGATATCCTCGTAGCCGTAAGCAGTCTGGTTCCGAGTCAGATGGTGAAAATAAATATAGACCATCGAAGAAAGAAGGGTCTTCATACTCTAGCTCCTATCGGGAAAAACCAGTAAAGAGTGATGGAGGAAGATCTCAGTCTCCTGGTCCTTCAAGTGAGTACAAGAAACGTGACACACAGCACCTACACTGTGAACCTTCAGGGAAGAAACCGTCATTCAATAAAATAAAGAAGCTCTCAAATTTGTTTGAGGGATCAGACGAGGAACCTTCATCTCACAGGGACCAAGTTAAAATCCGCAAAGAAAATGGTGATAGGAAATCAAAATCTTTCTCGGAATCAGAAAGGCAGAAACCCTCATCAGAATCTAAATTTAAAATCCCTAAAAGTATCAAACCTGAATGTGAAAGAACTAAGCCATCAGAAAATGATAGTTATAAATCATCAGGAAGCTCAAAATCTTCTTCTAGTTCCTCTTCAAAACCATCTAATCATGATTCACTTAAACATAAACCGGGAAATCAAAAATCCGAGAAAACTTCTACAAGTTCAAAGATAGATGGTGACAAAACTCGTTTTCCGATAGAGAAGAACAACAATAAGCCTTGTTCACCTTCAGAGCCAACCAAGTCCGAGGCAAAAGAAATTAGCAAGAAACCTTCATCTCTTAAAGCGGAAGAAGTTCTCAAGAAGAGCGCGAGTGTATGGTCCAAACCATGCAATACCTCATCAACTAGTTCCGCGCAGAGATCATCGGGAGGTTTGAGTGAAAGCCAGTTGCAGAGATTGCGTGAAATGAATAAAAAGCCAACCCCCTCTAAGCCAACAGACGAACGATCTAGGCCGGGGCCATTAGAAAGTAGAACATTGAATGGTAGACCGAATCCCAGAGATGAACGCAAGTCGGATGGAAGACCTGTGAAGCCGGGTCTTCAGGGCAAACAGAGCTTATTGATGAAAGCAGCTGCTGAGAGAGGTGCGATGATAAAGGCTCAGATGGCTGCATCAAGAAGTAATGACTCGTCTTCAAGGTTACCAGTTTCAAAATCTTCCACTTCCTCTGTGTCAAGTAGGCCTAGTGGTCAACCAATCTCAGATTCCAGACAGAAGGTTGGTGAAAATAAATCAAGACAGTTCCCCCCAAGTGATTTAAAACCTAAACAGTTTCCACCAAGTGATCTGAAGCCGAGGCAGTTTCCTCCGAAAGATATTCGCCCTCGTCAATTCCCCCCACCAGATGTCAAAAGGAAACCGAAGCCTCGTAAGTATCTTAGGATTTAAAAATGAGTTTATTTACAAACATTATTAAAAGATTTTTATTTATTTTTTTCTTTTCAGTGTTGGTTTACATTCAATATGTATTAGTACAAGGTTGGCTTTTGCATATTACTGAAATAAACATTATTTTGGATATTGGGAATTTTTTTGAATTAGTAAGTTTTTTGTGGCACATTGGTTTTTGTAATAGTCAATTAAAAAGATAACTCACGTAAAAACAGTCTGATTCAAAGGAAATTTGGAATGTAATTGTGGATCTAGTTGGATGAATATGAAAAAAGTAGACATAATACTCTTATCTATAAGGGTTGCTTTGGGGCATTAAAAATCCTATTATTTACATTCCTGCCCAAATAAAAAAATTTAATTTTAGCATTGGGTTAGTCAAGGATTTGTCTGATTTGTTTACTTTTGCATGTGTGCAAACAAAGTATTGCTGGTTGTGTGGTTTGTTTTTGTGTTTCCCAATGTAAACCAAAATTCCTTATACATGACCAGACTAGATTTCAGGTCTATTATGTGATCTTTAAGATATAGTATTATAGTTTCATTAACATTTATTATTAAGTACCTGGTGACCGAGCTTTGCTCGTATAGAATAAGACATTTATTATAAAAATTAATTAGAAAAATTAAAACACATTTATTACTCAATGAAAACATTTATGTGGATGGAACTCGCGGCCTATAGTTCTTGATGCCAAAACGCTACAACTCGGCTACGACGTTAGTCAATTGAGCGATGTCGTTTAACGTCTTTTAGCCAAAGCCGATCATTTACTGTTTAATTGTTGTAATACGTTAGCAATACGTTTTCTATCAAAACACGGAAGATTTTGAAAATACTTTTTTCTGCTTTTATTTTGCACAGCTATGTTATCTTTAAGTTTTTACAAATTGTTTAGTAACCTGATAATTTTGCATTTATTTAATTCATAAAATAAATATTAATGCATAACCTCTATATTGTTCCCTGCAGTCTTCAATCAAGAACTGTCAAACGGTTATAAACAGCTGTTTTGGTTTGTATTGTTTACATTTTATTCTCCATAAGCGTAATGTTAAATTTTTAGATTTTAAACTTAATATTACAGTAAAACACGAATTTTCCTGGACATTAGACCTATCTAGAACTTATTTTCTACTCGGAAATTAGTTATTTTCAAAATTTAAAGAAATTCCTCGGTGCCGTTTTCGAGATCCGTGTGCAAATATATATATATATATATACAAACCTTACTCGTATTATAGTATTGGATTGGTTAATGAATTTTAGCTGTTTAAAGTAGGCAAGAACAAGTGATAGCATGTTGGGCCCTAATATCAATTTTGTTCACTAGTTAATATCGGGTTCCTGTTTATAATTGGTTCTTTCTATGTTTGATTGTAACTTTTTTTGAGTCTGGTAAAATCATTAATAGTAAGCCTTCATAACCCGCGGATGTCGAGGGATGACCGTAGTGAAAAAATCACTTTTCATTTTTAAATTTTATTTAGTAATACATTATGGGTTTTGTATATATTTATTTGTTGTTGTAATATATTGAGTATCAGCAAAATATTTTTAGTAGCATCCTGTGTTTTAAATAATTAATTAAAAATAGTTAGATTAATTTATTAAAAACTTCTAGTTTGAAAGATTTTGATTGTGAAATTAGTTTTTTTGTTTTGTATAAAATTAAAGGCTAGAAAAATAGTTAAACAAAAGTGGCATTAAATAATTTGTTTTAAGTTCTTGAAATATAAATCTTTAATAAGGTGTTTAAAAAGGTGAGCATGGCGCTTACCCCTCGACCATGCACAAAACATACCTCGACCAACGGCGGGCTAAACAAACTACCTTAAAAAAACATACAGTAAATTAAAATATTTGGGTTTTACTGTGAATCAGGTCTATTGTACAAAAGAACAGAAGGAAGGGCCAAAATGAATTAAGACACTTAAAAATAACAGTAGAATTTAGGCCAAATGTTTAGTTTTTTTCCAATTAATGTAAGGGCCTAGTAAAGGGCTTAATCTAAGGGTCAATAAATGATCAAATGGTCTATTAGATTTAAAATAAATTTCCAATGTTTATCATCAAACTATATCTACGTTTGCTCTGTAAAAGGAATTCAAGTTGAAATGGCATATTTTGTTTTTGATATGATGGGTGATTATCATCAAAAACAAACAAATGCGATCTGCAAGGATTGTTTCAGACTAGGTATTATTTTAATCTAGAGAATGTGTTAGTTATCGTTCATTTATAATGTTATTAAAACAAACTACACATCAGCTAAAGTTTCATAATTTATTAATTTGTTTATAAAATATAAATATATTTATTTGATTTAGTTATAAGAAAAGTGATGCACAAACTTTTATAGTTGGATACGTGATGAAATTATTTTTTTTCAATTTTGACTCATTTGAACAAATATGATTTATTAAATAAAAGTTATGGTTTGAAGTCACTCATCAGCTGTATGAATCCTTTCTTCTATCTGAGCTTTAAGCTTTACACAGAACGGACATATGGCGGAGTTGTGGCGTGTGCTGTGCACACAGAAGTGGCGTGCCAGTGACCTTCATTGGACATTTTGGCTAAAATTAACAACATTTAAAACAAACCTCACAAAACAGCTCGTTGAAAGCGGCGTTGAAAGACAATGTCATAAACAACTGTATGATTTTCAAATCCCATGTTAATCACCATAAGGTATTCTAGGCAATTCACGAATTTATTAATAAATGGCTCAATGAATAATTCCCAGAATTAAACTCGTAATTTCTAGTGTTAAAGGACATACCTTTCAAATTTCAAACCGATCCTGGCAGCCGCAAATAGTTTTTTGTTTTCTTGTAAATTTGTAAAGAGTTACTTACCTGTGCAATTCAATATTTGTGCTATTTTATGCCAGGTCAGGTCTTGTGCACCTCTGTTGCAGTAATCTGCACGAGTGTTCTTGTACAAACTTAAAATTGTTCAACTGCCTCTCAATTCAAATATTAAATTCATTGTCGCCTCACAAGATCATGACAAATGTATAGCAAAATCAACAAAACATTCAAAAACCCAATGGTCTCTCCAAATGTCAAGGGACACACAAGAGACATATGTCGCTTCCGATGTGCCATACATCCATTCTGTGTGAATTGGGCCCTAGACTTTCTTCTCAAACATTTTTTGTTACCCCTGTTGTCCAGTCCACTATCCCAGGTAAAATTTCAAAACAGAGAAGACCTGCTTTGAGATGGCTAAATGTTTTATACTGTTCTTATTAAATTAACAACTGGCCTTGCATGGTGGAACATCACAAAAGCTTGATTTAAATATGAATAAATCAATCATCAACAATTTATAGGTCGAATTATAGAAGATGACTCTGAAGATGAATATGATTCTGATATGGACAGCTTTATTGATGATGGTTGTGACTTGAGACCAGAAGACATATCGAAGGAGATTCAACAGATATTCGGATATGACAAGTCAAGGTAAATAAAAAAAATCTCATTGTTCAAGATTATCTTTTTAGTCTTCTCTAATTTACTCATCCTAATAATACAGTATTTGTTTTTTAATTTCACTGTTACCATTTGTAATTACCAAAACACCTGTTGTGTCAAAAACCCGATAAGTAACCTAATCTAACCTCATAGTTACAACGTCACCATAACTGTCTATGGTAGTGGAATAAAGTTGTCCTGTTCCATCACTCTGTCACCAAGCTACATAAGTAAGTTATGAGAATTTACGAATACATATGTTAGCAATTAATAATTTGTTACAGATATGTCGGAATGGACGATGATGATGAGTGTATGGAATCAAACTTTGGACAGATCGACAAAGAAGAGCTTATAAGTCTTCGGATAGGTAGGAGAACGTTGACATATAACTAAGTAATGATTTTAAAAAGTTTCAATTGTATAGAGGTACAGTTTGAGTATTCTTTCACTATGATTTAATTTTAATTTTGTACTTTGCTGTAAAATTAATCCTTGCTTGAGTGAAGATACTTTCTTTTGGTTTATGGTTGTTACTGTCTGTACCATTCAAAACAGGTTATTGTTGCTCTCCAAAGATTAACTTGTTACACATGATGAGTTTTATTCTTAAGGCACATTGTTTATTTCAAACATTTACAGTTTCAACAATTTAATGAATTTTTGCTACAAGTTTAAATATTTTAGAGTGATTTCAAATTTTAGATGTAGTGTGTGGGACTGGGAACGTCTCTCTTTGTCCTCACCGTGAGACAAGTTTGATCAAATTTTTATGAAATTTGGTTCGATAGTTAACTTATTTGACATATACAAACCTTTTTCAATGTTTTATTTTTAAAGATAGTTCACCCCAATAACTCCCAAAACCCTTTAAAATCCATATTTCTTAAAAACGGCTCTAACGTCATGAATTATTGATTTAGATTTTCTTCCTAGTTAAATAATGCCTCTTGAATGTGTGTGGATGAAACGGTTAAGAAATTATGGCTCTTTAAATTCTGTAAAATTTGTTTTTTGGGGCTTTATAGCCCCCCTAACTATGACTTGTTGTAAAGTTTTATTAATTATACTTAGATTTTTATTAGCAAAATATGTGCTATTGACATTGAGGTTTTTATATGAAAAATATATGGCTATAGAGGTATTATTTTTGCCAGGTGCCAAAGAGGACCTTGAAGAACTAATGAAGGAAGAAGCCAGGAAGAAGAGAGCGAAACAGAGAAAACTAATGGAAAAAGGAAGAAGATGATTTGAGATCTGTCAGGGGTTAAATCTAATGTGATCCTGAGAAAACATTATGATAGCTGTATAATATAATGTGCTCACCCGTACCAAGAAAAATTAACCCTTTCAGTGCCAGCCATTTTTTGGCATCACTATCCAAGAGTGACAGCCATTTTTTTACTAGGTGTACCCTAAAGTGCCAGACTAGTCATGAAAATGCTTGGTAAAATACTTAACTGTTTTTTTTAAGAGATAGAAACATAAAGCTTACACCATTTCAATTACACCTACACAAGACCTAAGCTATAACAATAACAAAAAACCCTTTTATATAGGGCTGAACATTATTCTTGTATTATATATATATATAATTTAAACAAATTCTATTTATAACTAGTATGTGCATATAATGAGGCTAGTTTTAAATTTCTCGCTATTAAAAAAAACATGAAATTTAACCGCTTAATATTGCCGGATATCCCTCTGGTAAGTATTTTCAAGTTTTCGAGCATATATTTATTTTTAAAGAGATCCATAGTTGTCGCTGGCGAAAATATGGATTTCAAAATTAGATTAATACTACTGAACCTGACACTGATCTGGCTGAGCCTGATGGCGTATCTGACACATAAATTAACGTTCGGGTGAACCGTACGCTGGCACTTTCAGCACATTTTCTGAAGCTTGGCTTCATTGTAGAATTCTTAGTTTAAAATACTTTTCTAAATAAGGATTTTACTTATTTTATACTTATTTGGGGTCAGAAATTTCCTCGTAGCATCACTCTTTACCCAAACTATAATAACACAGGACTATAATAGCGATTAATTAATAGGGATTAATGTACCTGTAGTTTTTGTGTATCAATTTAGTAGGGTATACCGTACGAAGGTAGTCCGATGAGAGTCAGTTCGGTATTGCCAAATCGCCCTATTCTATTATAGCATTAGGTTACGTCAGCTGTTAAGCTAATTGAAAAATGACAATACTGCTGGGAAAGAGGTGGTGAGGGGGAAACCAGCTGTCCAAGACATCGGACCATTTTCATGCGGTTTACTCTAGTTTTTATATCCCATTCAAAGAACAAAACCAATAACCTTTTAGTGACCAATTTATCATTTGAGTGTAACACAAAAAATTAAGCATAGACATTCAAATACAAATTTTTGACACAAAACACCAATGTATTCAAAACGCATCATCATAAATCAGCTAGCTGTTTCCCGATCCGAATTTGATTGTTGACCATTATACCCTAATTTCCCTCCCGGAGATGCATTCTTGTGTTGTTATAGTTTTCTCTATGTTGACTTCTCAAATTAGCTTTTATATTCAAACATTGCAAACTGTTGCCCACAGTTAAAATGACCATTTTTGTATATAATATATATAGCATATAATATATCTTGTAGGATAATTTATTATATTATGTTGATATTTATGTTCAGTGAGTGCTTTTTTGGTTTCATTGATTATAATGTTTTTTAATACTTATCTGTTTGGAAATATTTTCAATGTAACACCTTGTTATTAAAGTGAAACTTAGTTGTACAGTAATATTAATTTGAAGGTTATGCTCTTTGGTACAGTAGTTATGCATGTCAAACTTGAAAGTCAATAATTTAATATTTACATGTGTTTTTAATTAATTGTTAATTTTACAAAATTTTATTGAAATTTTTATTTAATTGATTTTTATTTTCTTTTGTAATTTTAACCAGTTATAATAAAATATACATTTAGGTGTAATGCAATTAATTGACTTTCACTTATTACATCCCTTTTAACTATATTTTCATCAGATATCTAGCATAATTTTGTTGGAAATTATACCCTTTACACAGACATGTAGAGACTTGAAAAACGCCATCATCGGCACCAACACAGTGCTGGATTACTGGACGTGACGGAGTACCACACAATTATAGAGATTATAGAGACTCTACTATATATGTGTGTGTGTGTCTGTGAACACGATAACTCTTATAAAAATTGTCCGATCAAGACCAAATTTGGTAGAGACGTGTGTTCCTAAATTTGCTTGGACGAGTTCGTAAACCAGACATATCGGAACAGGTAGTTTGGGGGGTTTTGTACCCCAAAAATGGGTTTTTTGCATTTTTCTCAAGTAATTTTTTAAAAATTTCAAATTTTATCTTTCACTATTAGAATCACCTTAAAAAACTACACAATTTAGTTCCTTAAAAGTTTCTCTATCTCCAACGGTTACCGAGATATTAAAAAATCTAAACACAGTTCATTGTATTTTGGGGCTCCAATGTTAATCTTATGGAAGGTAAGGAAAAATTAATGTTTCACTTATTATCCAATATTTTTGGATGAAACTTTATATTTAGCTTCATGTGGTTGAGATCCATACATTTATGCTTAAAACTCATAGTTTATGTTTTTATCATGGCAGCTAACCTGCATACTCTTTCCCATGTTAATCATATGGAGAATAGGCAAATAATTCATATTTATCGACAAATATTGATAAAACATGTCATATTATTATTATGTTATTGATTTGGAAATTCGCTGAGTACGCAGGTCTACTGCGACGGGTGTATTATCTTTCACGATTAAAATCAGCTTAAAAAACTGCACAATTTAGTTCCTTAAAGGTTTCTCCATCTCCAACGGTTACCGAGATATTAAAAAATCTAAACACAGTACATTGTATTTTGGGGCTCCAATGTTATTCTCATGGAGGATAAAGAAAATTTATTCATTTTTATTTATAAGCCTCTTGAATTGGTGGATATATTAAATAACAGGTTACTAACCTTATACTCTGTGAATCCGATTCTTTCCTGTCAACAATAACTTTGTGATCCGGATTTTGAACAATATATGTTCATTCTCAAACAGATGTCATGTTAATCGGAGTGATTAACATGAAGATTATAACGACCTCCAGTGGAGTATTGGAGGTCGTTATAATCTTCAGTATTCAAACACAAAACAACTGTACATTAAAATTCACATTTAAACATTTAAAATAAGTTATATTTATGTATGGCACGTACCGGCCGGTCTCTATCATCAAACTGGTTACTCATGAGTACCCAGGATTATACGGAGTATGGATTGACGAAGTATAAGGATAGTAACCTGTTATTTGATAAAGAAAAATTAATATTTCATTTATAAATCATTATTTTTGGATTAAACTTGGTATTCACCTTCATGTGGTTGAGATATTATGTTTAAAATCATAGTTTATGACTGGGGCGGTGGCAACGTCCTGTAATTCAACTACTTCAAGGTCACAAATTGTGAATAGTTATGTGCGATGTTCGGTGGGTGTAGTGTTCTCTTCTGTCGATTAACGTCCACACTATTAAATTCTACGTCAATCCGCAAAGACCATCCTCATAATTAGACCAATTCATAATTCAGAGGCCGTGGTTCGATATTGCATACTCTTTTCCCTTGTTAAATCATATAGAGAATAGGCAAACTCCATTATTTATTGATAGATGTTGATGAAAGTTGGTATGGATGGTAAAAATAAATTTTTTAATGCTAGAAATGCCTAATTTCAATGTTTCTCACAGCAGCAAACCTGCATACTCTTTCCCATGTTAATCTTATGGGAAATAGTCAAATAACTCTCATATTTATTGACAAATATCGATAAAACTTGCCGTATATCATTATTATCATTATACTATTGAGTTGGAAATTTGCTTGGTACGCAGGTCTGCTGCGACGGGTGTATTTTATTTTATTTTTATTTATTGTTCCAAAATAATCATACCATTAGTTTAGTAAGCAAATATTGTTATTTAAATATGATAGGGAGTGTTTAAATATTTAATTTGTGTCATCATATGTTTAAATATAAGTATAACATGTAGGAGTTACTGTATTTTAAGTAGATCAAAAAGGGTTTCCTGCATTAGCACAATTTGTTTCCAAATGTTAAACCTTTAATTCATCTCCCCATTATATCTTTATTTCCATATTCATCAAGAAGACATCCATCTACGTAAAATGTGAAAACTGAAAATACAACTGTCTATATTATCAAATACTTCTAAGCTGTAAATTGTATTTCTGATAAACACTTATTACCGTATAATTTAGTATAATAACGTACTGGAACTATTAAACCACATATTAATTTTAGTGGTTTGGTTTAATTAAACCAGTGTAATACAGAATGTTACACAGAACGGAGAAGGTGGCTTGTTGCTACTTGCGATATTGAAATCTAAAAAGACTTAATTTAATATATTCATAATTTTAATTAATTAAAATTTCAGTTATTGATAGTTGTAACCGTCAGAATTGATTAAAACTATAAGTATTATTTAAAGATAACTTAATTAAAAAATATTACATTTAAAGAATTATACAATAATTTTTATTTGATTTAAACTGCAAACACTTATAAAACGTAATTACTGAATTGATATAGTAATTTGAATAGCCAATGTATGGGTTTTAATAATTTTCCCTAGGCTGTATGTAAACGAACCCTACAGAAGGGTTAGTGAATTTGAAATGCAAGAGCTATATTTTGTGCCACTATCAGGAAACTGGTCAAAGGATAGTTTCTAAGTTCGCAATAAATACAACCGACACCCGTCTTTTGAATCGGGAATTATAATTAATATTTTAAGTTTTTGGGTTTTATAATCGTTTTGGAAATTTTAAACCACCCAATTATATGCTAAAGTTGCTTTAAACGTCAGGTAATATTTAATCCTGAAGGGATAAATGGTATAGCAAACATCATGTGAAAATGTCATGAAAAGGTGAGACACATAAGACGAGAAAGCCATTATTGATCCATGTAAAAAATACAAGACTATTATCATCATTTGATAACTTTGGAATACACTCAAGTCACTCTGGTGGAAAATCTTGAATAAAAATCAATAAAGATTTATAGTTTTATATTTTAACAATCAATAATGCATGGTAATTTAGAAGGTAAAAAATTAAATTAGTGAACCATAGGGAAAAAGCTATTACCAGAAAGGAACAGATTTAAGTTCTTTACTGCTATTACCGTAGGTCTCATGGCAAGACCTAAGTCCTACCTATCTCTCTCTCTCTCTCTCTCTCTCTCTCTCTCTATATATATATATATATATATATATATATATATATATATATATATATATATATATAGATAGATAGATAGATAGAGCTTAGATCATGGATGTGTCTAGATGATGGAAGGGCATAATTTCTATTCCTTTAAAAACAACTGTACTCATAACCATATGACGTCACTTCCGTTACAATTTTGGTGTCTCTAAAATTGCTAACAACCCCCCACAGAGCTTTTGACATATCCATGTCAAAAGAATACTCATATTCACCTTAAAACACCAATCTGCACATGTTAGGGTGAATGGTATGAATTGAATTCTAAAAATTCTTTTAACGTTACTTATAAAAATACTTATATATTTTGTTATTATTAACTGTATTAGTGCTAAAAATCGTTAATACATATCATTTTAAGCCTTAATATTGGGCAACCAACAGAAAACAGACAGCTGAGGACTAGACTCCCTAAAGATATCATTCAGGCTGACTGAACTTTCGTTCAACTAATTTAAATTTATTTGTTATATTTTCTTGTAATTTCTTTTTCTTTTATTTAATCAATTCAAATACTTTTGACATATATTTAAATTACAATCATGATCCCGAGTGACTCTAATGTAGAGCGAACTCACTATTGTTAATTATTATGTGTTATGTAAATAATTAATTAAAATATTTTGCGAATAATGTAAAATTGAACAAGAAATAAATATTATTGTAATAACATTTCTTGTAAAATCCTCGGTTCTTGGTCCATGGTATGTTGTGTTCCGTTGTCCGTGGTTCTTGTAACGTTCCTGTTCACTAGCACCTAAAACAGGCTTTCGCTTAGTGAGGAGCAGGGGAAGCGATGTCATAACCTTCGAGAGGTCGTAGTTTTGATTCGATACGCTAGCGATTCAGTATTGCATTTAGCGGGATTTGAATAATTAAAGCAATTTTTCTGTCAACCGCTGAATTTATTTATTCCAATAATATAGCTATACAATTACATCACTGAATAATTATAATTGAGTTAAAATCCTTTCAACACACCTAGGCTATCCTAGAAGCCTATTTCTATAACATTCCCACACCTTCCCAATGCCAATGGCACCCACCAATAAATTTTTATCACTTAAAAAATCAAAATATGATATTTTAACCCCAACTCCATTCAACAAGTAGATAGCAGATACTTAAATATATGCTGTCTTTAATTAATCAGGTCTAAAGAAGCTGATTGAATTCCGTCACAAAGTCTTTGTGTGTGTGCTCGGTAAAATAACTTAGGTACAGTACCTATATACGTAGACCCTATTGGTATGTTAATGTAGGCTATTCATTTTCATTTACTTTTAGTCCTATCACCTTTATAAATCGGTTAATAGAACCAAGAGTAAAAGTTTATTTAAACGATATTTATACACTACTGTAGGTTTTTAAATATTGCCTAATTGTTTGATTTATTTTTCAGTATTTTAAATGTATTTTTAATACTGGAAGGTAAATATACTTATTGTAGGCTTTTGGGGGAAGGTTTAACTATTCCTACCAGTGGATATTTTACTGCTACAGTAAACTGATAAAATAGGTAGGTTCGTGGGAAGTGGCATAGATGATAGAAGAACTTCTATTTCATAATCAATGGTGATAGTGTCAGAATGATATCGAAATATTCCAATTTTGGGATATTCAATTCAAAACATCTTTATTCTTCAGTATATATACAATATACGGGAATGGTGTCATTGTCAAAACTATTCTAATTGAATATCAGTACAAAATTGTTTAAAACAAAATAATATTAATAGTGTTTGTTTGTATATGTAATAAAATATGGCATTTCTAATCACATTAGAGCTCATCAAAGGAATACAATGCTTTCTTAATGAGAAAGATCTTTAATTTTTTTCTAAATATGGATTGACTCTTAGAGGACTTAATTTCTTCTGGGGTTTTTTTATAAAATGTTGAACCTGCATATGTTGGTTTTTAGGTACGGTATATAAATCCAACCGATGAAAATTCTGAACAATTTTCCCCCTGGTTCTAGTGTTGTGCTAGTGATTGTCCCCTACTAACACTTAACATTGGTACACTACTAGGTACCTAGGTGGGTTGTACTAGGTACCTACCTAGGTAGGTAGATGTAATAACCTAGGCCTTCTGTTAGAATCAGAATCATTTATTAGCCAAAAACATTACATAATGTACAGGCTATTGTAATACAATAATCTAATCTAATCTAATCTAATATATTTCTTATAATAATTAATGTCAGTCTTTTCTTTATTATATCACAGCTGTGCTATAGTAATATCTATCAGTAATATTATACATGCTTATGGTAATATCAATGGTATTCATGTATCCTACAATAATAATATCAAAGATTTATATAAATAAAACCATTAAATAATAGTTTTAAAACATTTAAAGGCATTCATAAGGCTGGATAGCAAGATAGCACAGGTTAGCACAATGTTAGGATGAAGCATAGTGTTTAATCATGGGAAAGAGGAGTTTTAAGTTAAACATACTCCTTGGCCCTAACTAACACTGATAAACATTAAAAAAGTGCAACTGTCTACACTCAAATTACATCATTATTAATTTACTTTTGAAAGATGCTGGGTGGTTCTCCTTTTTAGGAAACTATGAATGAGCTCTGGAAACTATAAATGCATTCTATATTCCACTAGCCCTCAACTAAATTAAGTTTAGCATATTTTTGCCACAGGTATGAACTTCGTCACATGATAAGAATTGTCCAATGTAAAATTATCTGTTATTTTGAACATTTTGAGATATAGGTCCCAAATTGAATTATGGTAAAAGTTTCTCACCCCGTACGAACTAATTCTTATCAAATCGATCTCAAATGAACTTTTTTCACTTCCTAACAACCTAATTGATAAAATATGCTCTGCGGAAAAACTGAATTTCAACGTTTTTAATGTTGAAATTCAGAACGCTCTGCGGAGTTAAGATAGGTTGGTTATTGATAGTATAAATTATTAACAAGATAAAAATATTAATAAAGAACTTAACTCCACAGAGCGCTGTATGTCGGAAACCAATACATGTTGCGTTACATCGTATTAAACGGAATATTGCCGACATACAGTCTATATATGTGTGTGTCTGTGAACATGATAACTCTCGCAAAAATGGTCCGATCGAGACTACATTTGTCAGAGACGTGTGTTCATACATTTGCTCAGACGAATTCGTAAATCATTCATATTAATCAATTGGAACGGGTAGTTTGGGGGGGTTTGGCGTTTTTCAAAAGAACAATCAATTTATCACTGTTATCTTTTTATTAAGACTTTATTTTGTTTTTTGGTAATTATATAGTTTATTTAGTTATAGTATATAGTTATTTAGTTTACTCCAAATATTCAGGAGTACTACACCTGGAATGTGAAAGAATGACCTAAGAACATTGTTCTGTATTTCTGACTTTATCAATACTTATATTTGTTCATGACAATAAAAAATATTTGATTTGATTTTATTTCATATGTAATTTAAATAATATTTGAAGTTTATCTCTCACCATTAGAATCAGCTTAAAAACTACACAATTTAGTTCCTTTTCTCCATCTCCAACGATTACCGAGATATTAAAAAATCTAAACACAGTACATTGTATTTTGGGGCTCTAATGTTATTCTTATGGAGGATAAAGAAAAATTAATATTTCACTTATAAATCAATATTTTTGGATTAAACTTGATATTTAGCTTTATGTGGTTGAGATATTATGCTTAAAATCATAGTTTATGACTGGGGCGGTGGCGACGTCCTGTAATTCAACTACTTTGAGGTCACAAATTGTGGATAGTTGTGTGCGATGTTCGGTGGGTGTAGTGTTCTCTTGTGTGGATTAACGTCCGCACTAATAAATACTGCGTTAATCCGCAAAGACCATCCTCATAATTAGACCAATTCGTAATTCAGAGGCCGTGGTTCGGATTCCACGTTAAACTGTAGGTTCCTTTGATGCCATCGGCTGTTGGGCTATTAATTAACAGTCCTGTCTAAGGAACATATCAGCCTTAGTCAGTAACAAGACTACAAGATCGCACCACAATCATCCTACATTCATACTTGGCTTAAAGTACCTACCTGGGTAGGTCGCCATTTCTGTTAAAAGTATAAAAGCATAATTATTATTATTATTATATTATTGATTTGAAAATTCGCTGAGTACGCAGGTCTGCTACAACTATCAAGATAAGTCAGTATTATGTACTATAACTGTATTTTTAGAACTGATAATAGCGGAGGATTTGTAATTATTTATTTTATTTCTTGGACTTTTCCTTCTAAGTGTTTACCTACACTACGTTTCGTAACGTAAGGAAACTCCTACCGTTATCAAGTGGCCCTAATTAGAATCTACATTACTCTACTTAACCTACATTTTATTGGGGTTTAATTTTCTATTATTATTTTGATAAACATCCATTCATACACATGGAACACACGTACTAAAAATCACACCGTTAGATATACTCATTACTTATTTTTAAAAACATGGTAAGAAATCTCTCAAGATAAGAAACAAAACTATACTAGTTAAAAACATATACCTGTACATTTATACTGGCAACGTTGCCTCTATGCCAGTGATGGCTGGCCAACACCAGCCATACACACCTTCGCACATCACTCGCCAGACTAGACTGACAGGTGCATGGGATGTAGTTTAGGGGGGTCCACCTATCATGGACCCACGGTTGGTGACAATCTTTGGAATGGTGTCAATTACAGTGAGCATCAAAAATCTGATCCACTCTACAGGTTTTTGCAGCACCATATTTTAAACTTTTTGGGAGAAATTGCAGCGCAAGGCGGGGGATGACCAAATTAGTTTGTTGTTTAGATGGTTTTTGTTGTATTTATATCACCATTAAAGTAAGCAATGTGTTTTAAACACTATACACATTTTAATATTTCAAATTCTTTTTTCCAAATTTTACAAAATATATTACTGTATAATAAATAAATAAATAATAAATAAATTTCTTTATTGCAGTAGAACAATATACATTGCATTGCAAAGGTCATGTAATGTGCATTTTCTTCAGTGCCAAATTTTTATTTTCGCGTAAACTCCTAAAATTTAGATATCCCAGTGGCTCATCATGAACTCATCAACCAAGTACAGAACTTTAGACACCAAGAGGCGTTTCAGTCGAGTTTTGAATTGATTTTCGTTTTGAGACTGCTTGACGCTGTCAGGGAGCTTATTTAGGAACTTGATTCCAGCCTGTGACGGCAAATGCTCAAACGCCACAGTTCTGTGTTGTCCGAGTCGATAAGTGTCCCTGCCACTGGTATTGTACTGGTGCAACTGACTGCCCTGTACAAGTGGAGCATTTAAATCTGCAATACAGTGTCGCCTCCAGGACATAGAGGCTGGGTAATTTTAGCAGTCCAAGCTCTCTGAAAGCGTTCCTGCAAGACTCTCTTGGTTGCAATTTGGAAATAATTCTAACTGCCTTTTTTTGCAGTATGAAGACTCTATCTAGCCTCGATTTTGCACAACTACCCCAAAGCCTTATTCCGTAGGCAAAATGGGGGTAGACTAGGCCAAAGTAGGCCATCAAAAGCACGTCTTTGGGACAAAACTTGGCAAGGTTGCGTAAGGCATAAATACCGGAAGCAACCCTGGCACAAATGTGGTTGACGTGCTGTTCCCAAGTCAGCCCTCTATCCAGGTGCATTCCTAGGAACATAGCGGAGTCTGCTTCCTCTAAGAGGACATCATCCACCATGACAGCAGGTGGCAGGTCTTGGTACTGCTATCTGAGGCAAAATGAAATGACATTGGATTTGGAGTTGTTTGTTTTCAAATTGATTTCCAGAAAATTTTGAATGCATGAATTGAGATCGATGAATGATTTTACTTCCAGCTCTTGTTTTGTTGGAGCTCTTACGCAGATGGTCGTGTCATCTGCGTACTGTATCATCTTTCCATTCTGGATCGATGAACCAACGTTATTGACGTATAGCAAAAACAGAACTGGTCCCAAGATAGATCCCTCGGGACTCCATGGGCCATCTTTACTTTTTTAGAAATTTTGTTTTCAACTTGGACACATTGGACTCTGTTATCCAAGTATGAAGTGATCCACTTGAGTGGCACTCCACGAACACCATACGTCTCCAACTGGTGCAACAGTGTCTCATGATGCACACAGTCAAATGCTTTCGAAAGGTCGAGAAATATGCTGAGCGCATGTTCTCACCTCTCGAGGCCATCGACAACCATTTCAATCAGATTTGTGATTGCATCAATCGTGGAAAAGTTTTTCCTAAATCCAAACTGATGCGATGAGAGAATTTCAAAACGATTTAGGTATTTCATAAGCCTTTCGAGGAAAAGCTTTACAAACACTTTACTGAAAACTGGCAAAATTGAAATTGGACGATAATTGCTGGAGAAAAGAGGATCGTTCTTTTTGAAAAGTGGAATTACCTTTGCCAGCTTGAGTTGGCAAGGGAAAACTCCGGATTGAAATGACAAATTTACTAATCTTGTGAGTGATACCAAAATGTGCCTGTAGCAAGGTTTGATTAACCACACAGACCTGCTGTCGATTTCACATGATTTTTTTGGTTTCAGTCCCTCGATAACGCAAGCCACGTCAGCCTCGCACACAGGAGATAAAGCCATTGATGAAACAGGACCTCCAATACTTTTTGAATCAACGCAAGTTTTCTGAAATGAATTGTTTGGCAAAGCGACAGATGCAAAATAATTATTTAATTCGTCGGCGACCTCTTGAGAGTCTTCGACGATTCTACTATTAATTTCAAGATGAATTGGTTTGGAGGCCTTTGTGAATTTAGATGAGTCAATAATTATTTTCCAGGCTGATTTTGATGGTTCATAATGAGTAAACATTTATACAAAGTTGATGATACAAAAGTTTATTTACAAAATTCTCATACTTAATATTTACAGCCAAGTTTCAGTATTTATATTTCATCAACAATATCACACATAAGCCTATCAAGGGGATTGCAACCGTCAGTGGTAGCGTCATCTTGACAGCTGGTGTCCATGCTTTCGAAAGCTTCGACTGGAACGGTGAGTTTGGAGTCAGGTTCAGTTGTGTCAGGGAGACCCATCAGAGCCTGCTGCAGAATGTCCTTCACCTGATAAACAAAACTATTTATTCAAAATTAATCAAAGACAATGGTGTTTATTCTGTTGCATAAAATTGCACACAAATACGATTTGAACTGTGAGATTTTTTTTCAGAAAGGATTTTTTTAATTGTC
Organism: Nephotettix cincticeps; assembly: GCA_023375725.1. Taxonomy (NCBI): domain Eukaryota; kingdom Metazoa; phylum Arthropoda; class Insecta; order Hemiptera; family Cicadellidae; genus Nephotettix; species Nephotettix cincticeps. The sequence goes on from CM041789.1 coordinate 1,262,305, forward strand.
TTAATCTGACACTTCTGTGCAGCCAGTCACAACAACTGCAATCAAAGTAAAGTGGGACAATAACGAATTACAGTGTTGAGCTGACAAATTATCAATTTTAAAAATAATGACAAAAATGTTGATAATACTTTATTCATTAATTTAGATATGTTACATAGATTATCTTGTCAACTTCAAAATTATCTATTCTGCTTTTGAGCTGGAAGTCCACTAGTAGGACAGAACTTCACATCAAATTTATCATAAGATAATAAGATAGTACATAAGATAATACCCACTGCCTGGGATACACACTACAAAAAATATATTTTACAAAAAACTTCAGAAAGGCAATTCTTTATAAAACATAGAAACTTGGATCATGAACCCAAAATTGGAATAATTATTCAAAATTGTCAAAAAATCATGGGACCACATATTACACTTTATTTTTAACATAAAAAGAAAATTCTAATTTTAGACACTAGCCTACGCCGATTTAGGATAAGTAAAGGTGTAATAACATTTGTTAAACATTAAAATAAATTTTAAAGAAAAATGTAAGATAATAGATTTAAAACAAAAAACGCTCACCTTGTTAAGATGCTTTTCAAAGCGGAGAGCGGTCTCCATTCTCTGCCTCTTTTGCAATTCCAACATAACCCTCAAAGTTTCCCTTGCCTGGTGTGGGCGAAATTCATTCAATAAATGATGAATGTGAATAAATAATAGTGTTAAGTCTTCCACTTTGGCTGTTCTATGAGGTGAATCAGGGCAACGAACAAGAAGATCCAAAAGATCAAGGAAATTGACAAATAATGAATGATTCAGTTTACGAAGTTCTCGTTTCCTGTCATAGTGTTGTGGGTAAAGCCGTTTGAATCCCTGAAAAAATTATAAAATGCAAATCACCTGACTGCTGATAACTTAGATAATATAAATTGATTTGAACTTTCCTGACAGTCTGTTCTTGGATGAGTCGTGTAGACAGGTAAATTAAATTATTATTTGTTATTTTGTGTTGTATTGGTTATGTAGGTTTTATTTACGCAAATTTGGAATCAATTGTTTGAAAGAGCGTAAGCCGAAACATGTAACAAATAAAATATTAAACCGTTGAACTGCAGACTGGCTAAGGTAATTATAGTAGAGCGTCAATTATCCAAAGCCTGGTTATCCGAAACCCAGGTTAACCGAAACTAAGTCAAACATGAAAAAAGTGAGTCTGTGTGTCGAATTTGACTTTAACCGTTGGCAGTAGTAGGTTTGATTTATAAAATATAACAATTATTCTTTCTTGTAATTAACGTGTTTAGATGTCGTAAAATGACTAGTTGTTATGTTTTAGACTGTCAATTAAAATACATTGGGTTTCTGCCGTATCGTTGAAAAGTATAAATAATTGTGAAAGTTGTATAAAGGCGACATACATACAGCGACATACAGCGCTCTGCGGAGTTAAGCTAGGTTTTTTATTGATATTTTCATGTCTTGAAAATTCATAATGGCGTTGGTTATTAATTATTAAATTAACAAATAGTTGGACTTTTCCAACGCGTCTTGTGTTTAAAATCTACACAACGTTTCGGGAGTTGGATGAACTACTCCCGTTTTCAAGTGCCTAACAATATTTACATTTGTACAAACAAAAGGTTATTTCTACATATGAAAAAGAAACCGGTCAACAGCTAGCATGGAGGCGGAGTGTAGTGGTATTCCCCACAATATCTGTAATAGCTGTTCCCTGTTTGTTTTGTTGGTTTCATTGGGTTAGGTCATCCAACGCTATGCTACCAGCGCCCGTAGTGGTTCATGGAGGAAGTATTACTCTGCATGGTCAAAAGAAGGACTTCGTGTCCAGTCTTCGGACCGTGTATTTGTTACCAGGTTCCCAGCCGACTAGCATGGAGGCGAAATGTAACGTTTGGGAATTTTTGTATACAATTGTTTTTTCCGTGTGCTAATTTGTTTTCAGCTGCAGCCGACGCTGGGCTGCCACAACGGACACGAGGTGAAAGTAGCGAGCTTTGACGGGTGGGGTCAGTAGTGGTCTGGCCTTCGTGTCGTGCGGTCCACTTATTTTTACGTCCGCTAGCTCGGAGCGGAGTGCTAGTGTCGCTCGTTTGCAATTTTCCGAATGTACAGAATAGGCTAAGTATAGTGTTTTGTCTACAATTTTTTCTATAGTTATATTTTTTGTTGTGTTTTTTTTTACCGGTTTCTTTTCATATGTAGAAATAACCTTTTGTTTGTACAAATGTAAATATTGTTAGGCACTTGAAAACGGGAGTAGTTCATCCAACTCCCGAAACGTTGTGTAGATTTTAAACACAAGACGCGTTGGAAAAGTCCAACTATTTGTTAATTTAATAATTTTCATGTCGTTAAATATATTTTATACTATCAATAAAAACCTAACTTAACTCCGCAGAGCGCTGTATGTCGGCGACTAATACACGTAGCGTTTTATCGTAATATACGATATGTTGCCGACATACAGAGCTCTGCGGAGTTAAGTTACGTTTTTCATTGATATTTTCATGTCGTTAAATATATTTTATACTATCAATAAAAACCTAACTTAACTCCGCAGAGCATTGTATGTCGGAAACTAATACACGTTGCGTTCCATCGTAATATACGAGATATTGCCGACATACAGCGCTCTGCGGAGTTAAGTTAGGTTTTTTGATGGTATAAAATATATTTAACGACATGAAAATATCAATAAAAAACCTAACTTAACTCCGCAGAGCGCTGTATGTCGGCAATATATCGTATATTACGATAAAAAGCTACGTGTATTAGTTTCCGACATACAGTGCTCTGCGGAGTTAAGTTAGGTTTTTTATAGCATAAAATATATTTAATGACATGAAAATATCAATAAAAACCTATCTTAACTGCACAGAGCACTATGTCGGCAATTTCACCTGCATTATCATGTGATATATACGTATAACTAAAATAAAATCATGTAAAAATATTATAATAATCATAATAATAATGATAATTTAATAATAAGAATATAATAATAGTAATCATTATATATATATATACATAAAATATAATAATATGAATCCCATAATTGCCCCCAAAATCGGCATAGTGAAGTGACATTATGAGTATTGGTCCTCTGTGGAATAATGTTTCATTATTACTCCTCAGTCCTCACCTAGTCAGCTGTTACCAACGTTGTTAAAACCTCTGCTAAAATAAGCCTATTAAAACCCGGATTCTAATAAAATATCCCGTTTCTCTATACCTAACACCCATAATCGTAGACAAAAAAATCCCTGATTCTTCAATATTTCCCATTTCCCCGGCCCAGTAGCCAGGATGCCTGCTGACCTGTTGACTGGACGTTATAGAGTGTCGTATTTCGGTCCAAGAAACGTCGGGAAAACTGTGTTCTTTGAGAGTGAAATAAGTGTATTTGAGTGATTTGTTTTCCCGCCCAGAACCCCGATTCACGCCAATCCCCTGGCTAGACGGTATGGTTTCAGAGAGTCATAATACATCCTAAAATCGTACGAAACGTCGAAATTGGGTTCTTCCGCGGACAGAAACATTGTTAAAAGGTTATTAGAAAGTGTAAAAAGTAAGTCTAAGATCGATTTGTAATAGATTTGTAGGATACTGTATTCGGAACATTTACCCACAAGATTTCTTTGAATATTTTGTGAGTATGATGTTATAAAAAGTAAATTAAAATATTGTTTATTCTTCATTATGTGTATTGATATCATTTTCCCGTCTGTGACCAAATATCCAAAAATTCAGTTATCCGAACACCCTTAATACCCTATTGTTTCGTATGACGACTCTCTACTGTATTACCCTTTTGATTTAATTACAGTTCAGGTCTAATAAGATGAATTTTATAAACATAAGTTGAAGCCTAGGCATAGTAATCATCACATTTTTTGCTCACCTGTGATTCCAATGGTCTTATAATGGCGTCATCTGCACTGTAAGTGTTTCCAAACATTTTATAAGTGTCATGAATAGGAGGAGGAGGCTTTGGCGCTCTTCCTCTTTTAATATTTTCATCTGTAAACAAGTTTATATACTGAACTGGGGGTAAGGGTAAGGAGCTAACAGTAACTTGAGCTCCCTCGGGCGGTGTTGGAATAGGATTACTCATCTTTACACCTTTAAATGACGCACTCAAACCAAATATGTCAAAAGAGAGTTAAAAGTCTTTTCCGGAGTATTATCTATATTAGTAGGCTGTTAATAGTAAGATAACTTAACCCCAACAAGCAGTGACAGTATCAATTACATTTCACGTTGTCCATGTCTAGAGGGTCAATTCCGTCTCCACTATTCCAATTCTCCTTTACCAACTTGCCAACTTATCCAACAGCAACCCGTCTTTTACCAGTTTTAATTAAAAAAGAACCCTAGCTGTAATTCCCAACTTACCCATAAATAAAAACTTGATACCAAGGAGAATCATATTCATATTAATTGCCACACCCTGGTGGTTATTTTAAGATGAACAGGTGTGAAGGGTAGATTTGATTAGTGAAATGCTTCAAAGAGGTCAGTAATTTATTATATTGAATGCCGTAAATATCAGCATAGCCAATAAGCTCCTTGTAGGCCTGATTCAGGAATCAGAATCATATATTTGTTGTAAACATCGCATTATATAAATACTATCGTCAGAGAATATGGTATATAATCAATTTTACTGTCAACTATTATTATTAGTCTTGAAGTTAAAAAGTAATAATCAGTACTTAAATTTTTCACAGTTTTATATGATGGCATAACTTAATCTATTCTAAACAGCCTATTCCAATAGATTTGATGGAGTCAAAACATTTAAAAGACAAACATTTTCAGACTGAACAGATATTTGTCCAGCATCAGAATAAAAATAGAGCTGCAAAAATGCAATATATATAAACCACACATCTGAATTTTATTTCCAATTGGAGAGTTCTTATGTCACAATAATAAAATTCTTGCAGTTTCTAGGGTTGGTGTTCAAGTAGCCATATTTATTTAAATTTTCCTGGCAGAAATGGAATTTTGAAGTTCTTTACTATCCGTTCATCTCTGGTTGAACCAACCAAAATTAACTCAATTTTACAGTGGTTTTACAGTTTTAACAGTGGTTTAGAGAACAAGATACTCTATAGCTGCATGGGTTTTAAATACTAACCAGCTTTGAATCCAAAATGGAAAATATCATCTATTTATTTTGTTGACCTAATACTAATACTCCTGCCCCTGCTCCCTCCCAATTACTAATTATATTTTCTTATATATAGAATAGGTTTATAGCCACACGGAAGGTTTGAACCTAGAATTGAGACGAGCTCTGGTGACATCTATCGTGCTCCACGCTGCTTCCTGATGGACATTAGTATAACATCATCTATGGTATAACTAGTCGAGCAATTGCAGACTGTTCGTTCGACAACCATAGAACTGGGGCTGTACATCCTGTTCACTTTAGACTAGACTGCGACTGTACCTCCACCTCCATTCTTAGTTCTTTTATCAGGTTTAGGGTAATTTTGAGCTAAGTAAAACATGTGTGAGGCATTGGCAACACTGTTTACCATCTATGCTAATGAAATAAAATAACAATAAAGAATGAAAGACTAATGAGCTAGCTAGGCTCTAACCAAGGCGATGGAACGAAGAGTCTAAACCACTATCAAGAAAATAGATAATTTTGGATTTTCATTTAAGTGTATAGTAGTGCTAGTTTCGATCAACAAGCTTTAATACTCAGTTATTTATTAAAACATGATCACAAAAATGAGGGGTTCACGTTTTGGATTATTGTTGTCTTCCTCATTGAAAAACATAGCTGCCCAAAATGGTAATTCAAATTACAATTTTTAAGACTTTATTTATCTTTAGTTTTTTTAACGCTGTAACAAAATATAAAAAATCTATTCAATTAGTAGGCATACATGGATAATTTTTATTAGTAACCTTGACCTGGTAATTTGCAGCATTGTTTGGCAAATGGACCAATATTTTTTTAATCAAAATCATTAGACAGTTGTAATAAATTACATTGATTGTCACTAATTATTCTAAGGAGAAATATTTTTAAATGAAAGATTCCAATTTAAAATTACTTGGCCTAAGACCACTAAATGAACTTGTGCTGGTTGAGAAAAATATATTGTTAGCCTACTGAAAATATTGTGGATCTTTGTCCATCATAAGCCAGTTATTTGAAATGCCAGTCATCCAAATCGATTTTGGGAGTGCAAATAGGAAGTTGAAAGGATATCTGCAACGTAACACATCTGTGCAGTTCCGTAGCAGGGCAAAGTAAAGAAGTTCAGATGACAGTACAGCGCGGGGATGTCTTTTCTACTATTATTAGGCCTAAAATAAAATATACTGTATAAGCATACCGCACATTATGTGATACCACTCAATATTATAATTTTTTTATTAACGTAATTTTTAATTTTTTAACCTATCTAGACCTATATACAGTCATCTGAATTTTAATAAACAAATTAGGCCTAACCTTGGTCCCAATTAATTGTAATAGGCACAGTTCTACTGTACTGAAACCTTGGCCAATTCATGTTGAATGGGAAGTGTTAGGTTTCCAAGATTGTAATTTGTATGCTGCCATCGAGACTTGAGTAATTCACCATTAGTTCTGTGAACTTCATTTGCTGTTTTGGTCAAAGTAAGTTTAATGAAGTAGTTTTTATTCAAAATAGTTTTTCTTTTCATAAAAAATCACCCTGATGATGACAAAAATTTATATTTTCAAGGATGTAGAAAAGTAAGGACAGCCTATATCTCTTTTGTAAGCCTAGTTTTATTTCTAAGACTAAGACGGCCTCGTAGCCGTCTTAGTCTCACAATGAAAAGCTACCCGCGCTTGGCTATCAAAGTTTTTAACACCTTGCCAGATAGAATAAAAAATCTGGAGCCAGCAGCCTTCAAAGAGGAAATTCGCAGCTCCCTTCTGCTGAGGCCCCTTTACAGCCTCCAGGAGTTGGTAGAGTCTCCTTTTGTGCCAATATAATGTAGGACGCCTGCCACAGCCAGGTGTTAGGTCTCTAGTTTTAAGTATATGTTTTTTGTCGAATGTTATTATGTAATGACGCTATCTATCCGGGAATCCCCGGTCAAAGATACAGGATTCAAATATTTTTTTTATATTTTATTTTGTGTATTTCTACGCCAGTGGCATTTTTAACGTTTTGATGGGGAACGGTCCAAACCCCGGTCTTGTTACTACCTAACGTCGACCTGTTGTTAGGAAGCATCATTAATTAGTAGCCCAATGACAAATGGCGACTGGGTCCAGATTCGACCCTTGCGGGATTCGATCCGGCGACCTTCAGTTTTGAAGGCGGGTATTATAACCACCACACCACCCAGCCAGTTAAAATATTGCCAGTTAAATATTGAAGTATTCTCATTAATACTTGGCTTAAAATAACTACCTGGGTAGGTTGCCATTTCAATAATCTAAGTTCATCTTTTCTCAACTAATTCCACTGTAAAGTCGTCCATCTTGAATCAACAGTCTTCCTGCCTCTGTTCCATGTAGGTCGGCTATTGTATTTTCAACATGTCGGTTGAGCAACAAGTTTTATAATAAGTTATATTAAATCACATAGGTACTAACTTATGTGATTTAAACCAGATCTTGTAAAGGCAATAACTTTGTAATTAAGTTATATTTCAATAATTTGCTTTCAGGAAAAATGAGTACTGCATCACTGAGTGAGGATATAAAAAATAGAAATGCAATGTACAATGAAGAAGTAAGGAGACAGAAGGAGAGAATTGGAAGAATTGAAAAAATAACTGTTCGTTTTGAAGGTTTGCCTAAGGATGACGTTTTTGCAATGAATAGGCACATATCAACCCCATATCATGTTGCTTTACGTGAGTGATATAAATCTTTATAGAATGATAATTTCCTTGCTGGTTAAAAAAATCCTTATACATAAGTTATTAAACATTTTTTTATAAGGGAGTAGCACTTTTAAAAAGCCCTTACCAGTAATTTTTTAACCGAATTAAGTTTTAGACTTCAGAACATTTGTTTTCGACTTAGTTTTGTAATAAGGTTTTAGATTTTCAAGATAAATTTTCTACTGGGCGCAAGGCTTACATAAAGATCTTCCCCATAGGAGCTAAGGAGCTAAACATTTGGAGGACTTCATTTTGAACCCTGTTAATGTTTCAGTGAATTTTGTTGTTGTTAATAAACTATAGTTGATAATTTAATATTCTAAAGTGTTAAATTTTATTTTAGTGTTAAATTGTATAGGTATAGTTTCATTAAGTATATTTTTGAAAAACAAAAAATATGTATAGTAGAAAAACTATGGATATAATTAATAATTCCAGTAACCCCGGCCCGGTAGCTCAGGGGTAACGAACACTCCATGGACCAGTAAGTAAAAGGTTGTAGGATCAAAACCAGCAGCCAGCGACTTTTGTCAGATCGTTTGAGCGGTCACGTCTGGCCAGTCCATGTGACTAATGCCGCCATGGTGACTTGTTGTCTTTAATTCACCGCATAGGCTCTAGGCCTTATGGTGATAGGCAGTTGAGGTTAAAATTCAATAAGTTAAACATTTTACAACACTTACTTTATTTGACTCATATGCACTGAAGTGAAAATTACTTGAAAAATCTTAAATACTTCCGAACGGAATGGTATATTATATATTACTGCTTTAATGTAATTGTTGTAAAACTGTATTAAAGCAAGTAAATAAATAAATAAATAAGTTTTATTACACTGTATAATGTTCAAGTGGTCACGAATTCAGATTGGTCTACAGTATTTACAGCTCATACACTTTTAAATATTGTAGCCTATTAGATGGACTAGTATTAAAATTTCATTAACACTTATAATGAAACATAATTTTTAAATGCTTAGAGAAACATACGGTCAATTTGACCGTCACTGTGCTTAATTGGTGTTCAGTGTGTTTATTATTGTTTTTATGTATCATTTGGCGATCACGTGAGTAACAAATGATGTTTTACAACATTTTATAACAAATCATATTTATTACGCAAAGATCATGTGACAGAAAAAAATGAAACTCCAAACTCCACGCTTCAAGACGACCAGCTCTGGCCTCGGGAAAAAATCTGTATAGGATTGTTGCCCAAGGTCATATTTGTGGTCTTATAGTGGGTAATATAGCTGTTATTTTACTTCTAGCAGATTTTCTTTTGTTTGTTGCGTTTTACTACAGCCTTTTACCGATTATACAAGGTATATGTACAGGTATATACAAGGTATATTCGACCAACGATAGCCAGCCGGTAAGCGAAACACTCGGTAAATCTGACCGACCGTATTCACACAATTCGTCCAATATGTACGACAACTAGTTGGAAATGACCAAATATTACGGAGAGGGGTTTGGGGGGAAGGTACTGGGGGTGACAGCCGTCAAGGTCAAGCAGTTTAGCCACTATTACGTAGTAAAATTACCGATTGGTCAATTTGACCGATGTTTCGTTTTAAGTGTTAAATAAGATACAACCACATGCTAATTAATTTAAAAATTATGACAGTTTTGATTAAACTTGTTTGTTTAATCAAAACTGTCTCTTAGCCTTAAGGATATATTTTCTCAACTATCAAAATACTCTCTATCTACACCCCTTTTCATATAAGGTTGGACACATAATTGGATGTATATTTATATATGTGTATGATGTTACAGACATAAACCAATTCATCGCCCACAAAGCTGTGTTGGGGCTGGTGGATGGACAGAAGCTGTGGGACATGCATCGGCCACTGGAAGATGACTGTTCTCTCCAGTTCCTGCAATTTGTGGACGACGATCCCTACCACTGCAACAAGGCATACTGGCGTTCATGCTCCTTCTTACTAGGAGCTTTGGCGGAAACATGCTTCAAAGACAACATCCAGTGCCTCTTACATAGCTTCCCTTCGCCCAATGGTCAGTTTAGGTCTGATGAATTTACTTAAAAAACCTTTTAAACTCAGTTCCAGCCATCACTCAATGTTGTGGGGCATCTTGTCCTTTATAGTATACATTACCTAGTTAGTTAACGTATACTATATAACACAACATATCATTCATACACTAGCATTCTTAAATAGATAACTATCTATTGAAGAATGCTGTTTTAGTGTATGAATGAAATGTTATGTGACATGGAGAATACAAGAATTCAATAGAACCATCAATGAGATTGATGACAATAATGCAACTTCTGTGTCACCATCATGTTAACTGTAAAATGAATTGCTGCTCGGTTATATAATGTATAAGCAAAATACCCCCGTCGCAGCAGACCTGCGTACTCAGCGAATTTCCAAATCAGTAATATAATAATAATAATATATGACAAGTTTTAATAAAATCTGTCGATAAGCAAGAGAATTATTTGCCTATTCTCCATAAGATTAAAATTGGAAAGAGTGTGTGGGTTTGCTGCTGTGAGGAACACTGAGAGTAGGCATTTATACCATCAAAAAGTTTTATTTTTAACATTTATACCAACTTTGATACGCTACTGAAGTCGTAGCTTCCAAATGCCTGGGTGAAGGGAACTTGAGATTTTATTTTTGTTACAAATTGACACAGGTGGGATTTGAACCCACAACCTCAAGCTCTTTAGGCTGGCAGATTAGATTTCACATTAATACTTACTTTACTTTACTTTTAACTGAAATGGCGACCTACCCAGGTAGGTATTTTAAGCCAAGTATGAATGAGTAATGAATGTAGAATGATTGTGGCGCGATCTTGTAGTCTTGTTACTGACTAAGGCTGACATGTTCCTTAGACAGGACTGTTAATTAATAGCCCAACAGCCGATGGCAACTAATGGACCTACAGTTTAACGTGGAATCCGAACCACGACCTCTGAATTACAAATTGGTCTAATTATGAGGATGGTCTTTGTGGATTAACGTAGTATTCAATAGTGCGGACGTTAATCCACACAAGAGAACACTACATCCACCGATCATCGCTCACAACTATCCACAATTCGTGACCTCCAAGTAGCTGGATTACAGGACGTCGCCACCGTCCCAGTCAATTAGGCCTAGTCCGCTACATAATTAATTTACATATATAGTTTGATATATTTTATTAACAAGCATTTTTTATTTCATTACGTAACATATATATCTATCCTACAGCGAATGGCTAGAAAAATACATATCTAAGAGTAAATATTATTGGTTTTTAAGGTTAAAATGTAATTATTAATACTAAATAAAAATATTTATGGCTATAGAGTTCCACAATTTGATGCTCAAAGGTTGGTAATTTTGTCAATTTAATCTTAATGAATCTTACTTCATAATTTGTAGGTCTATGTACGTATTAGATAACATCACCAGCATAATTTTGGGAACATAATATCTTAAAGGTAAATACCACAAACTTATAGTGTTATATCTTTGTAGGAAACCCTCGTAATGTAAAAAACCATTATCATTTTGGTTACAGTGAAGAGTGGAAGTTTTGTCTACGATGTTCAGTTGTCACTAAATGACTGGATGCCAAGTAAGGATGAGTTGCGGATCTTGTCTGCGGAATATGTCAAGCTGTGCCGGCTTCACCTACCCTTCCATAGGCTGGACGTGGACCCAGAAGTGGCCCTCGACATATTCAGCTACAACCCTTTCAAGTCTGCTCAAATTCCAGACATTGCTATGAATAGTCCTGGTACAGTAAATATTTTTTATACTATCTATGAGTAGGTAAATGGTATATGCCTCGAACTATAAAATACGATCATAAGGCTGGCAAAACGTTTTCAGATGAATTACAAACAATATTTTTTTTATACTAGACTGTGCAATAAATTGTACCAACTAACTAACTATACTATACCAATGACAAAATTTTATTTTTATAAATCCATTAATAAACTAATTACATCAAAAGGAATCTAATGTAATGTGTGTAAGCTAAACTGGTGGAACAGCGATACTGCATTAAATTTTTCAAAAACAGGGTGATATCCAATCTCAAACTATTGGAAGATGCTATGGGTGTAACACAGATAAAAGAGTGACACAACAGATTCAAAGATGGTCGCTCTTTGCTGGACAGTGAACCTCGTTCTGGGAGAGCATTAACAAGTCGAAACGATGAAGTTGTCGATTAAGTTTGAGTTTTAATGATCGAGGATTGTTGTATTACTGTTCGTGAACTAGGTATGGATGTTGGAAGCAGTATTAGTTCAGTTCATTCAAATTTAATGAAAGATTTGGTATGCACAGAGTTGCTGCAAAATTCTTCGCAAAGAGCTTGACAGATGAACAAAAGAAATTTAGGCTTGATGTTGCTCAAGACATGCTGGAATGCATTCAGAATGACCCAAACTTTTTCAAAGCAGTTATAATATGATGATTCATGGTTGGATGGTTATGATCCCGAAACTAAGGTACAGTCTTCTCAGTGGAAACACTCAACATTGCTACAGCCAAAAAATAAATGCACCCGAGGGACAAAACATTACTAAAGAGTACTACTTAGAAGTTCTATGCCGCATACGCCATGCAGTGCATCGTAAGCATTCCGTTTTGTGGGCCACAAACTCTTAGGGGCTTTGCTCCAGCCCATTCTTCCCATATTGTTAAAGGGTTCTTGGCAAACATGGCATCCCTGTACTACCCCAGGCTCCCTACTCACCAGATATGGTGTTGTGTGACTTCTGGCAGTTCCCTACCTTAAAGATGCTGATTAAAGGGACCTGATTCCAGAGCAGAAATGAGATAATGAAAAATGTGACTGCTTGTTTCCAAAGGTAGCAGAAACTATGGAATAAGTGTGTGAAGTCCCATGGAAACTATTTTTTAGGGGATCATTTAATGTTAAAACAAATTGATCAATATATTGTGCTTTTCCTGAACAAGGCCGGATACTTTTTGAACAGATCTTGTACTTTGCCAAACCCATTTAACTATGAAATTCAAATTTGTTTTGCACGATTTTTGGAGTGTAGGGTATGAGCTATCCTTAAAAAATCAAACAAAACAAATTAATGCCTTGATTTAGTGTTTTTTCTGTATTCATGAAGCCTCAAAACAGATATTACCACTCATAAGCCTTCTTTATTTTTGAAAATTTTGACAAAAGCAATACTTGAATTATTGTGTATATATACGGGGACAGTAAAAAATAATAAACAGGAAACTGTAATCTTATTTAGTAAAGGAAATCATCAGTTAAAATAGAATTTTAATACACTTAATTATATAATTATTAGCATTTTTATACATTATGCTTACAGTTTTTTAAATGTTTTCTGAATGTTTAATGGGATGAAAACTAATTTTTTATGAATTTTTGCAGGCAACAAAATCACTCTGTACAGAGTCGGGAACCATGTAGACATTAGCAGAGGGCCCATGATCAACAACACCAAACAGATTGGCCGCACCTCCATCACTGCTGTGAGTATTTACATACTGTACTACATTACATCTTCATACTTAATTTTTTGGCTTATTTATTAACTGATTGTTTTAAAGATTTATTTGCAATACATATATTTGACAGAATATAATTGCTTGATTTGACATGATTTTCATAATACAGTACACCTAAGTATTGTGTATTTTAAATGTCTGTTTCACAGTTTTCCTGGTCATTGTTAAAATAAATATTTAAAAATTTTAAAGTTTAATGTGCAACTGTAAGTTTAATGTGAGCTAAAACAAATGTAAAACTCTCATGTTTCTTATATTGCTCTTCTTTTATTAGCGAATTTCCCATAGGGAAGAAGCTATTACCGTAGGTCTCATGGTAAGACTTAAGCCCGGGACCATGTTATTTTTTCTTCTTTAGGTGCCTAGAGACCAAAAACAATAGTCGTTAAAATTTATATATATATGTATGTGTCTGTGAACACGATAACTCTCGTAAAAATGGTCCGATTGAGACCAAATTTGGTACAGACGTGTATTCTTACAAATGCTCAGACGAGTTCGTAAACCAGACATATCGGTCAATGGGAACGGGTAGTTTGGGGGGTTTTGTACCCCAAAATGGGGTTTTTTTGTGTTAGCGAATTTCCCATAGGGAAGAAGCTATTACCGTAGGTCTCATGGTAAGACTTAAGCCCGGGACCATGTTATTTTTTCTTCTTTAGGTGCCTAGAGACCAAAAACAATAGTCGTTAAAATTTATATATATATATATATGTGTGTGTGTGTGTGTGTGTCTGTGAACACGATAACTCTCGTAGAAATGGTCCGATCGAGACAAAATTTGGTAGACGTGTATTCCTACAAATGCTCGGACGAGTTCGTAAACCAGACATATCGGTCAATGGGAACGGGTAGTTTGGGGGGGTTTTGTACCCCAAAATGGGGTTTTTTGCGTTTTTCATATGTAATTTAAAATTTTTTTAGATTTCATCTTTCACCATTAAAATCAGCTTAAAAAACTACACAATTTAGTTTCTTAAAGTTTTTCTCTATCTCCAACGGTTACCGAGATATAAAAAAATCTAAACACAGTACGTTGTTTTTTGAGGCTCCAATGTTAATCTTATGGAGGATAAGGAAAAATTAATATTTCACTTATTAACCTATATTTTTGGATAAAAATTTATATTTAGCTTTATGTGGTTGAGGTTCATCCATTTATGCTGAAAAATCATAGTTTATGTGTTTATCATGGCAGCAAACCTGCATGCTCTTTTCCCATGTTAATCATATGGAGAATAGGCAAACTCCTTTATTTATGGACAAATGTTGATGAAAGTTGGTATAAATGTTAAAAATAAATGTTTTTGAAGGTATAAATTCCTACTCTCAGTGTTCCTCACAGCAGCAAACCTGCACACTCTTTCCCATGTTAATCTTATGGAGAATAGGTAAATAATTCTCATATTCATCGACAGATTTTGACCACTTGACTTGTCGTATATTATTATTATTATATTATTGTTTTGGAAATTCGCTGAGTACGCAGGTCTGCTGCGACGGGGGTATTTTTTATATATAATTTAAAAAATTTTTAGATTCAATCTTTCACCATTAAAATCAACTTAAAAAACTACACAGTTAAGTTTCTTAAAGTTTTTCTCTATCTCCAACGGTTACCGAGATATAAAAAAATCTAAACAGAGTACGTTGTATTTTGAGGCTCCAATGTTAATCTTTTGGAGGATAAGGAAAAATTAATATTTCACTTATTAACCAATATTTTTGGATAAAAGCTTATTTTTAGCTTTATGTGGTTGAGGTTCATCCATTTATGCTTATAAATAATATTTTATGTGTTTATCATGGCAGCAAACCTGCATACTCTTTTCCCATGATAATCATATGGAGAATAGGCAAACTCCTTTATTTATGGACAGATGTTGATGAAAGTTGGTATAAACGTTAAAAATAAATGTTTTTGAAGGTATAAATGCCTACTCTCAGTGTTCCTCACAGCAGCCAACCTGCACACTCTTTCCCATGTTAATCTTATGGAGAATAGGCAAATGTTCATCGACAGACTTTGACCACTTGACTTGTCGTATATTATTATTATTATATTATTGATTTGGAAATTCGCTGAGTACGCAGGTCAGCTGCGACGGGGTATTTATACAAATAACTGATGAACACAGTTCTTCAATATTATTGAAGAACTTTGCAATTTGTATGGTCATTGCTCATACAATTTTTAACTGAAGTTGAAGTTACTTTTCTGATCCTTAGATTATTTGGTCCAGAAAGTCATCAAATGAATAAGATTTTACAGTGCTGAGAGACTTATAATAGTTTAATATTATCCATTTTCCTGTAATTTTAATGGCCTTCCTTTAACAAAATGGCCTATTGAGTACCGTAGCATCGCTGACAGTGACTCTACTGCCTATGCATAAAGAGCTGAAAGTGACTCTCCGTAAATTGATTTTAACACAGCTATTATTTAATATACTGGCTTAATTTTTACATAGTTTTGTTTCAAAAACCATTAACAATCTATTTAATGATGTTTATTTTGACTTCGGTCTGTTTTTAGAGTTTTCATACTCTTTTGTTTTTACCGTGGATAGTTTCATTGTCATCTGCCACATCTGTTTTAGTTGCGTTTACTTTATGTATTATTGAACTCCAAACCCAAAAAAGAAAAAAATGTTTTAGTTTTATAATTTCTTTATTTTAGGTAGGGAAAAATAATTTTACTGTAATATACTTTTAGAATGAGAATTTAATTGTCTACTGTTTACCAAAAAAAATTATGAAAAAATCTCCAATATTGAATTGTTTAACATTTCTTGTCAAACATAACATTTTCATGAAAAACACTTCGGCACTTAATGCACGAGAATCATGGAAATGGCTGTAGCACTCAAAGGGTTGAATCTGAATTTATTCAGATATTATTAGATTCATATATATATAGTTGAAAAATTATTAAAAAATTAATCAAATTAAACTAATTAATTAATTAATTAAATTTATTAAAAAATTTCATGTAGGCCTGATTTGCAAGATATTTTTGAATAATTTTTCTGTACAATAAGTTACCTAAAGATTTTTTTCAGGTACACAAACTAGACAGTGAGCTTGGAAAAATATTCAGGTTTCAAGGAGTTTCAATCCCAACAGAAATAAGGGTAGGCCTATGTGTTAACAGCAATTACATATAGATTTAATGGTTCATCAATAATAGATTAATGTGAATACTGGAAAAGGAACATGAAATAACATTGACTTGGACCTATACAGACGGATATACTGTAAAACTTTATACAGTAGACTCGTGATTATCCGTGATCGGCAAAAAAAATTATTAACAACTGTGGCAACACACCTGGCCTTGGGTGGGCGATCGTACGTAACTGCCTGCAATTACGCAAAGGGACTGTTGGACTTGGAAGGGGAAGATGACACTAGTAGATGAAAACTGGGCGTTCTGAAACAGCGATCGGGAAATTGCGTTAAATTGCAATAATTGTTCATTTGTTTTAAATATCTGTGCATTTAAAAAATAAAATATAATTATATTTTCCTATAATAATGTTTTTAATAGAAATATTAGGATGTTGTTCCTTGTATACTATATAAAGCAAATTCAGACTAGCAAGTGGAATATGCCAAATACAAACTCAAAGGTTTGTGCGGCGTCCACGTGTAGTTGATTACGTAATAACCTCGAGACCGGTCGGCGCCGTCTCGGCCCGCGGCAGCCAGCTGTCGGAGTCCACGTGCAGGTGATTATGTAAATGCCGTGGGACCGACCCGGCCCGGCGTCTAGGAATTTCTCATTAAATATTAATCTCCACATCAGTCAACTGTGACTGATGTAGAATCGTTTATTTTAACGAGCCCCACACAGCATCAATTTAAAAGTTATGTAACTATCTCTCAACGTGTGATCTTTTGCCCGCGCGATAGGAATTGCTTCCATATTATAAATATACGCAATTATCTAAAAACAATAGTATAAAAAGTGGGTGTAATATTTACAACGCACCAGACGTTAGCCATGTTAGTAAGGGATTCGTCAGGTTACTTTCCGCAGGGACAGTATAAGCCAAAACTCTTATCATTAAAACATCTTTGTGCGGCGGCTATTAAGAATACAGAATACGGTGGGGGGGGGGTGGGGTGGGGGGGGGGGGGGGGGGGGGGGGTGGGGGGGGGGAGGGGGGGGGGGGGAGGGGGGGGGGGGGGGGGGGGGGGGGTGGTCGGGGGGGGGAAGGCCATACAGGAACTGCCAGTCTCACTTCAACGTTTAATCAGTGAAACACAGGTCGGTTTCATATTTGTATACGACATTCAACGCCCAAGCCCGAATGTTAGAATGGATCGACGGGAAAAACGTGCTTATAGGTTTCTAAGGCGTAAAGAGTGGATAGCGTGCCTTCGCTGTTTGGATTTCTCGTGTAGCAAACCCTATCTTCGCTTTCCTTACTCGACTTTACCTTCGTCCACATTCCCAGACACAGATGGGCCACCTATATGTTTTAATTGTGGCAAAAAAGCATTTATAGCATGGAAATAATTTTATGCAAATAATTATTCTATGTAATTATTTAATATATATTTTTATATATAATAAATTTAAATATATATTTTATATTTTACAATATTAATTCAATCAAACTTAATATTAAATTCTATCTTTCTCTTGTATAAAACATTTTATCATTTAAGTGACTACATTACAATTCCAATATATTTCAGTCTTTATGTAACGTATCCGCCGCGAGTCCGCGACTTATCATCCTAGCGGACTTTCGTCAGCGCGTTAACCTCTTGCCTCCTCGCGATATACATGTGCGCCGCAGCGGACTGCACGTGGCGACCTGGTGTCCTTGGCTGATCATATATAATCTCCCGACTGCTCATTGGTCGGCACTCGCACTCTTCCACCAAGATGACATCCAACGCGCTCACCACGCCATCATTCTGGGACGTGTCATTCGTCGAGGGTGCTGGGCTGGAGACGTCCGAGGACCTGCTGATTGTACTGAAGTCCATATTTCCTCAAGGGAATATAGAGGTAAGTAATTCTTTTTTACAACTTAAGAAAAAGTAAAGGAATTCCTTCAACATTAAAATAATATTTATTGGTGCAAGTAAATATAAACTTTCTTTTATTCTGTGACTTATATAACTATTGTATTTTTTAAACAATTAAACTATTTTTGTATTACATTTAAACATTTAAAACTGGATTTATAAACTGGGATTTTCTTTATAATCTTTATTTGGATATAACATTTCTGAATTTAGGTATTTAGATTTAGGTTTCATTTTCCTTCGAAATCTTTTTAAATATTGGTAGAATAGTTAAAAATAATTTTGATTGAATTATTAACTACAATTTATTTGTTTTTGATTTATTCACTGTAATTTATATAACGTCTAAATAAATAATTCGTTATAAGTTACTTGACTTTATGTTTATCCAATATATTTACCTTCATACTGATAAACGATTTTTATCTTGAAAGTTATAGTTGATTTTATTTTCATCCAATATATTAACCATCATATTGATAAATGATTTATAATTTAAGAGTTTTATTTTGTTCGATTGAGTTACTGATATAGATTTAATTTTTATACAGATTACCCGGAGGGATGAAATAATGTACCGAGTAAAACTACCTTATTGCACAAAGCTTACTTCAATAAGATCGAAGTTTGAGGACTACGAAAATGCGGTGACCATCGTCAGTGCGGGGGCTGACCTCACTGTAGAACAGACAAGGAGGTTGGCAGAAATCAAGAAGAAGGTGGCCAAGAAATCGGGTTAGTTTTCTTCCTTCATGCTAGATACTTTATCAGTGTTAGTAGTGTTAGTTTTGGGGTTTAGTAGGCTTTAGGATTTAGAGTAGATTTTTTTGACACAATATGCAAATAATTTATATCAACGAGTGTTTCTACGAGTAGGTTTCTCCCTTTAGGGTTTAGAGTAGATTTTTGAATCAATAATCCAGAAGCATATTTCAACGTTCAAACTTAAACTTTGCAAAATTTGTGGTTTAAAGAAAGTGATCAACATGAAAAAAGTGCTGTTCATTTCAAAAACATTTATGGTTATGAGCCAATAGTTCAAATTGAACAAGCTGCTAAATGCCGTTTGACTACGTTTTACATGACAAACGGGCAGGGACACTTAGACTACACATCTTTTTTTGAATATTGTAAACCTTTCTTAAAAAGAAACCACCAAAAGGTAAATTTGAAAAATTACTATTAACTCTTGAAAACAAAAGTAATTGATATAATTACTTTTGTTTATATGTATGATATATACATATTCAAAATTTAAAACAAGCCATAAAAAATGGTCTGTTACTTACCAAAGTACATAGAGTTATCCAATTCAAACAGAGTAATTGGTTAGAAGTTTATATTAACAAAAATACACAGCTAAGGTCAATTGCTAAAAACAATTTCGAAAAGGACTTTTTCAAACTTATGAACAACAGTTATTTTGGAAAAACAATGGAAAATATTCGGAATAGACTTAATATGCATTTAGTATGTAATAATACAAGAAAAATTAATAAACTGGTGGCTAAGCCTAATTTTACTGATAGAACTATATTTAATAATGATCTTGTAGCTATTCATATGAGTAAAACAAGAGTAACATTCAATAAGCCTATTTATATAGGATTAACTGTATTAGAACTAAGCAAAAAATTAATGTATAACTATCACTACAAGAAATTTCCAACAATATTTGGTGCAGAAAACATGAACCTTAACTATATGGACACAGATAGTTTTATTTATGACATGAACTGCCATGATGTATATGAAAAGATAAAGGATAATTTACATTTATTTGACACAAGTAATTTTGAACCATCTCATCCATGTTATTCAGAAGAAAGAAAAAAACAGATAGGGTTAATGAAGGACGAGTTTGGAGGGATCCCATTAAAAAAGTTTTTAGGCCTTCGTAGTAAATTATATTCTTTACTATCTTCCAACTTAGAATGTTCTAAAAGAGCAAAAGGAATCAAAAAATCCGTCGTAGAAAAAGAAATTACTTTTGATGATTATGAAGCTGCTCTATTTGCTAACATGAATCAGTTTAGGAGCATGAATTTTATTAGAAGTTTTAAACATATTTTGTACACTTGTAATTTAAACAAGTTGGCATTATCATCGTTTGATGATAAACGCTTCATTCTTAATGATAATATTAGTACTTTACCCTATGGACACATAGCTTTGGTTAAAGATAGAAAACGTAAAAATCAAATACATAATGAACTCAAGGTAAAAATAATAAAAGTAAACTAAGTTTAAGATTACTTTATAACTCTTGTAAACAGCTACCTTTATAAAATTTTTATCTCTTTTTCAGATAATAACCTCTCGGGAACAGTTTCTTATGTCTATATCGATACCGATAGTTTTTTAGTAACAAACCCACCCATTTCACATTTGTAACAAATAAAATAGATTCGTTTTATCATTTCAGATTTTCACCTGCGGTATGAAGTACAGTATTAGTAAAAATCCAAAAAGCTCCCCTCCACGAGGTTTACGAAAACTTGGTAACAATCCCATCTTACAGGGATGTCGGTAGTTCCAGAGTTACCCTTCACGCTCATATACCCGGTCCGAATAAAGTCAAACACTTATTCCCATTCCAGCGAGAGCTCATATCGCTTGGAATCAAAGTAAAAATCCCCAAGGGATATGAAGGAGAAATACGTCCCTGTGACGATTTAGCATTAATGTATGGAATTACCATATTAAATTCCCCTGTGACAATTGATTCTAGCTACACAGGCAAGCTATTTGTTATTTTGATCAATGTTGGAGACAGAGTCGTAGCCATTGAGGACAACATGAGTGTGGCGGAACTTGTATTAAACAAAGAAAATTAAATTAAATGGAAGGTTGTAAAAAAACTAAAACGTGATTTTGATGGTGAAAGGCACTTAAACCCTACACCAATGCAAACAATAGAATTGACCAACACAGACACATCGTCACCTTCGGATGATGAAGTGACAGACACCCAAACTCGGGAAACTATTAGTTTAACTGACTCTGACACTGACACTGACAACGATTTAGAAGAGGTAGTTGCAGTTAAGTAAGACAAAACTTTTATGAAGGTACTTCTAGTTTAATGATTCATGTATTTGTTTATTTGATTTCAATTATGTTGTTTTTTATAAAGATTCTAACTATTTTTATTTGTATTTCATTGGTATTGTTTGTATTGTATTTGTGGCAGTAAAGAAATTGTATTATGGTTTGATTTATTGCTTTGCATATTGTGTATAGATTATATGGTGGAAGTGAATAAACTTGTATAATTATATCCTTGTCTCATTTTACCTACATGTACCTAATCATATATAAACCGAATGAGCAATGAAAATATTTTAGTATTCAAATGATAGCTCATGGTGATTGTCTGTGTTGATGCTAAAATGGATTCTTTAACATCTAACGATGTAGATGTGTACAGAAGTACTAACGTAAATGGTAAAAAAAGATACCGCAGCCTTTCTAATTTGTTTACAAAATGTATTCCATTAAAGAAACGATTTTGTGGTAACTATTGCCATCAAAAACATCAATTGTTTAATAGAAGATGTTGGCGACATAAGAAAGTTAACAGTAGTTTGCTACCTCCAGTAGTAATAATAATGATAGTTTCTGAAAAGATTTATAATAAAAGTATGTGGTTACATTTTTTAGCTTCTTGTGATAAACACTGTGTACCTCTAGAGTTGATTATTTACAATGAGTACATGTACAGAGGTACAATTAGGAACAATTATAATTTTATATCAAGATTTCGACCAGCGGCTAAAATGTTTTAAAAAAGTATCCTGTGAATTCATTACATAATAATCATGCTAGTATTTCTTATGCAAATGTTTTTTATAATACAGTAGAACCTCGATTAACCGTCACCCTTTTAACCGTCAGTCTCTATTAACCGTCACCCCGCTAGCGCAAAAAAAATTTATGTTTCCGCGTCAGCACCGAGCCGAATCGTCTGTTGAGGCTCTATGATGAGTGGTGACGACTGTACTGCAATGTGCGTGAATCATTGGCGGCAAGGGTAGTGACCCAGCTGGTTAATCCCTTACACTGTCTTCTGCATTCCACTGCTACTTTTTCATTCCAGTTCAGTATGGTACGTGGCTACAGTGAACTGAAGCTATTGCCAATTTCAAATGCGATGCCTACTAGTTTTTTAAGTACTTTACCGTTTATTGTTGACAGTTCTGTGTTTACGTAGTGTGTAAATGCTCTTCTGTTATGGCTGAGAAACGAAAACGTGTAGTTTTGGGACTCGACAATTAATAATAAATTATTAAACGCTGGTGTTTCTTCTCAGAAAAATTAGAAACATGACTGCCTGAAAAGCTCGACGGGGAAAGAAACAAAAGAAAATTACGGATTATTTTAAAAACTAAATACCGGTAACGTAAGTTTTGAGAGTTGTACAGTTGATATTTAATTGTTTTATTAATAAAATATTTTAATAAAGTATTTTTCACTTGAACTGGTGTAGTTTTGTTTTTTCTCATTTAAAATAAATTCACATTAAGTCAAACCATGAAAATTAATTAGGACTTACAATGGCGCCGTTATAACATGCAAGGCAGTGAATTGCGATGTTGCCACGCCAAACACAATCTAGGTGCGAAGTTGTATCGGCGCTATTATTATTTCTGTTATCCGTCTATTCCGTTATCCGTCATGGTCCCGGTCCCGAGGGTGACGGTTAATCGAGGTTCTACTGTATGTTAAAATATGTGACTGAAATTCTCAACGTTCAGAAATGTTTTGTTATTACTGAAACAACAGTACCTATAAGATCGCCAGTGCATTTGTATCAAACTGCAATTATTTCTTTAACAAAATGCGTTCTTGATGTTAGTTATAATGTTAAATTTTCAAACAAAGTACCTCATTCTTTACTCTTAAGAGGAAGAAACAAATTGTTTGAATTAGCAAACAACAGGGCTCAATGTATGTATACAACTGAATTTCTAAGATATGCATTACCAACTCTGTCACTATACAGTAAATATTTCGGACTGAAAGATGAAGGAAAGGAAGGATATAAGATAACTAATCAAAATCTTCTAAGAGAATGGGAAGAATATACAGGAGCAATGCTTGATGAATTTTGGTTGTTAAATTCATTTATCATCCATCTATATTTTCATTTATCATCCATCTATATTTTAGTAAAATACCATTTCCGATCAAATATATAAAGACAAAGGTTGAATCAAATTTACCAGAAATGGATAGATTCGTAGTTGCTGATTTTCCAGAATGGCGAAATAATATTCGTAGATCTTTGTATTTCGATCATTTGATAAAAGCTATCAATTAAAGTTTTTTGATAATTACAGTAAAAGATTTTTTAATTGGGATGATAACAATACAATTAAATCATTAGATGAAATAATTGATTACTTAAGAACCAATAAAAAATATACAATGTTTTTTAGATCAGTAAAGATGAATTGAATAAAACCGACATATAATGTAAGTTTTGAGTCAGTTACAAGAATAATGAAGTTAAGCATTGACAAATTTGGAGGTTATTTAGGCTATACTCATAAAGATACAAGTAAACTCGGACCTCGAGGTAATGGGTTTAAGCTTACACCCAATAAAGACTATGATATTGAAAATAAACGACTAACAAATCTTGGGCCATCAGTTGATTCAAATGATGTAGTAACTTTAAATTACGTTACAACAAACTTTCCTACTTTTGAGGATAAGCATGTTAATTTAAGAAAAAGAAAATTATCAAATGTAAGTGATCCTGAATCTAAAGCAGACGTGGTCACAAAAAGTTATTTAGAAAAGGAAATACACAATAACATAGCTAACTGTGTTCAATTTAACCAGAAGAAAAACATAATTGATAGCAAAAACTGTGTTATTAAAAATGTATCAAACCCAACTGAAAACTCTGATGTAGTTACCTTAGGTTATTTTAGAGAAAACAGTTTAAAATATGAAAACAATGTTTTTGATGCGAAAAGATTGAAAATTACAAATATTAAAGACCCTGAAGATCTGTCTGATGTAGTTTTAAAACAATATACGGACAAATATGTACAACAAAAAATTAAGAAAAATTGTGTTGTATAATAAGCTCTGTAAATAAGCATTATTTTGATGAAAAAATAAATGAATTAATTGTAGAAGTAAATATGAAAATTAATAATTGTATAAAACCTGTAAATGGTGAAATAAATTTAAAGGATTTTTTATTAATATTGATCAGAGTAACAATGACCAGTCACCTGTTAATTTAAAACAAATTTCTGATTTATTAAAAACTTATATACATGTTAACAAAAATAATGAAATAGATATGCTCAATAAAATTGTAAAAAAAACGTCCTGAACACAAACATGACGCTACAAATAAAGAGTATGTGGATGATTCTGTCAGAAATAACAATAATACAATTGTCGAAGTAGTTATAAAAGAACTAATAAAGGATTTTATAAAACCTGATAAGAATGGTGTTATTGATTTAGGTAACAATAATATTAAGTTACTTCTTAAAATAAGTAATGATGAATATTCGCCTATACTAAATAAACAATTTAACACCTTTGTAAGACGTATTGACTCAGAAATGGCCCGCATGGATAACAAATTAAATACATTTTATCCCACTCCAACATCAGGTGCGAGATCGGAGACGTTATCTTCACCTCTTGATCCAATTTTAAAAGAAATAACAAATCTTAAAATGGAAATTGAAAAATTAAAAAGCAAAAAACCAGTTGAAGATGATGAAAAAGATGACTTTTGGGAGAGGGTAAATAAATTGAATGATAAATAAAATACATTGCCAGTATGGTTTTACACTTCAAACAGGGAGGTGGTCTTTTGAACAAATTAATTATTAAGCTACCATTTGAAGCACACCATTTTTGTTTAAAGAACAATTTTTGATAAGAACAAAAATTGATTAAAGCTAAGTAATGAGTATAAAATGGTTAATATTTACAAATGGGGTTAAAGTTTTAATTTACTTAGTTTTAATGTTTAAGAAAATACTTCAGTGTGGTAAAATTTTCGCAATACTTTTTTAATCTGTTCCAGATAAATCATTTCGCTTACAGCATCCTTGAAGAAAGAGCGACAAAATTGGTGAGTGGAACTCAGATATTTATATCTTTGTGCTCCATTAGGGTCATTAAAAAATTAAATTAGGTAAGTGTATCAAATTTTTAAAGATATTGGTACAGTTTTGTGGCAATGTTCTCAATTGTGTAGAGCGCATTGCCAAAAATACAAAGCTAGTGTTTCACTAAAAGAAATTCTAGAAGCTTTTGAATCTGGAAAACTATGAGCCTTGTAGATAAAAAAATAAATAAATAATGACTTTATTTCTTCAGCGGCCTTCAAAGTTTACACTCTGCTTGAGATCAACAGCTATTGAAGGCCCTACCCAGCTAAGGTTGATTCAGTCAGTTCGGAATGTGATCTAGCTACATTGACAGTGATAATTGTCAGAACAGTTGCAGAATATTGCATTTAGTACTTGTCAAAAATATTACTCAGCCCTATGCTGTAGGCTACTGTTTATTTCAAGGTCAACTATGACTCAAGTGAGAAATGGAAGAATGTTCGTAAAATGAATAAGTTTACCATGCTGTATTCAAATTAAAATATTATTTTATTGTTATATTATAAATAACCAAGTTGATGACATTAAATCAGAAAAACATCTGAACTTGAACTTACCTTAATTATAAAAAATACAGGCCTAATATAATTTTATTTTTTTCTTGTTTAACCTAGTCATTAAAGGTTTCTGAATGAAAATTATGACTTGTCACAAGAAAATATGTAGGACAAATCAATTAGCAATTACGCTGATTGAGAAATATATAGATTTTAAATAGAAATCTGGTGATACTTAGATTTATTTAGGTATTGTCAATTTTTAGGAGAAATTTACTATAAAAAACTTGATTGGACCCCCACATTATTTTTCAATCTTTTTACTATTTATTTTGGTGGTTGGCAAGATTGCGATTTCAATTGGTAAATGACTTTTCAGGATGGTTTCATACATAACCCTGTGCTTTCCCCGTTACTCCATCCGTTTAGGGTCTGCGTTTTTTGAGCCTATTGACAAGTAAATTAAAATACAATTTTGGAGCACTGGAAAGCAATCCCAATACAATCTATGAGAAATGGGATCTACTTTCTCGGTTTAGTTTGTAAAAATGCTGTTAATACTCCACCTGTGACCTCTTTTGGCAAATTGATAAAACACCCTGGCCGCTGACCTCGACACATCAACGTTTTTTACCTTGATACCACATGTAAACTTCATTCCTCCCACCTGGACCCTGCCATGTTCCATTGTTTTATGTGTTGTTCTATGTTTTATAAGTTTTATTCATGTTAACTTTTGCAGGTATGTTTTTTCCCATCCTAGACATCTAACACTTAAATCCCACACTTTTCCTTAGTCTAGCCATTACCTCTTGTGCCATTCTCCCATTCTAAATTGTAGTTATAACTTAACTAGATATATTCTATAAGTCAAAATCGGACACATAGACAGTTCCAAACTGTAATATATAAACAATAATTTTTCAGAACCCAGCCAGGGTTCCAGGGCCGTCAGAGTTCGCTCCGGGTCTCCAGTCTGCCGAGATGGCCTAAACGAACCAATGCTCTTTATATTGTAACATTATTATAATTGTACATAGTTATATTTCTGTGTTTTATTTTCCCTTAATCATCACCTTTTCTTAATCCATTGCCAACCCAACAAAAAAATTGTTTTTTCACACTACATCACAATACTGCAACAAGGATGGAAAAAAGTAGAAAAATGGTTTTTAACCCTAGACAGGGCACGTCAACTTTCATTACACTAAGAGGCGAGGGCCTAAAATGGACTGTCGACGTTTCAGACTTTGACCATATTTTCAAAGTTTTTTGAGGCTTATGAAATAAAAACATTAAATAAAATAAACCATATGTAAATGGAAATGAGAGTAACACTTTACTAAATAATTTAACTTTTAAATAAAAAAATAATCAAACAAATCAAGGCGCGTGGCCTAAAATTGACCGCAAATTAGGCGAATGAACAGGGCACTTGGCCCTAAAAATGACCGCAAATTAGGCGAATGAACAGGGCACTTGGCCCTAAAAATGACCGCAAATTAGGCGAATGAACAGGGCACTTGGCCCTAAAAATGACCGCAAATTAGGCGAATGAACAGAGCACTTGGCCCTAAAAATGACTGCGCCCTGAAAACAACACTCTGGCCAGGACAAGGGTTTGGACGGTACTGACTGGAATTAGGTCGAGCGGTGTCAGTAGGTGGTGGATATGAATGTCCCTAAAAAAGGCATGACCCTAATCGTCTACAGCTGAGAAAAACTGAAAATAGTTTTTTGTGTGGTCATTTTTGCGCTGTTCGCCCTTTCTATAGTTAATGTAAGTCACTCTATTAACATAGATCCTAAAATACCTTTGACATAGTGAAAGCCCCATCACTCTGACAACCCTCACTAAAAACCACCTTATGACACTAATATCACACAGGAATTGAGGATACTGGAGCATCACAGTGTGTTAAACTGTTTTCAAAACTAAAAACAACTTTATTCGGTAATACTATTGACAAACCTTTTGCAACATCATATAATCAGATTTCAGGGTTTTTACAATATTGCAAAACCAACTTAATTTCAAAAAACATTTTAATGATAACAAGAAAACCACAAGGTTTATATTTTGTCTATAAATAATAGTTTTGTTAATATAATATAATCGATAAATAAAAAATATAAGAGTAAAAAATAACATATACCCTAATAAAAATATAGAAATAAAATAATACTGTAAATATAAACCTATTCAGCTAAAAGGTACTAGCAGGTACTTAGCAAAGGTAAATATCCTTTGAGAAAAGAGCCTTGTCGGCGGTATAAAGTTATACATACAATAATTCTCATAAATATTCTATAGCTTTTGGACTAGGTAATGACGTCTCTTACACAGTAAAACAAATCAAATCAAACAAATTTTTCATTGGGAAAAACATATAGCACTTTATAATAATATTAAAAAAATATCTTAATACTTAAAAATTTCACTGAAATGGCGACCTACCCAGGAAGGTATTTTAAGCTGAGTATGAATGAGAAAATGATTGTGGCGAAATCTTGTAGTCTTGTTACTTATTAAGGCTGACACGGTCCTTAGACAGAACTGATCATTAGTAGCCCTACAACAGCCAATGGCATCTAAGGAACTTACAGTTTAACGTTGGATCCGAACAACAAATTTGCCTCTGAATTACGAACTGGTCTAATCATGAAAAGAATCTTTTTTTTATTTTTATTATCTTATTTTTTAGGAGAAAAATATTAAAGTCCTAGATTTTTCATCATATATTATTAGTTAATAACTAAGTGAAACTTTATAGTTTGACATAATTAAAATGAAATATGATAAACCGTTGTATATACAAAGGTTTATCAAATATATTTCAAATAATTAGCGGGCTATCAATAATTTTATCTTTTTCTCCATAGATTTACAGATCTCCAAAAAACAACAAACTGTATTGACCAGTTTCTCTATCTCAGTACCCATTTGAGGTAGTGCAATGATTCAAAATAATACATTTTCAAGTTAATTAATTAACCTAATTCCAATGATGATAGTAAAAATTGAATTAAATGAATCATAAACCCCCATTTTGAAGTACAACCCCCCTTCTTCGGATGGACCCGATTTACCTAGATTTTGAGCTTGATTAAATAATTGCACATATGTGTGTCTGAAATATATAATAAACTTGAGTCAAGTAAACAAAGTACACTTTATAAAACATTTTTTCAACATGCTTTGGGAATTATCCCATTATCAAGAAACATTCATACATAGTCTTTATGTATGTACATAAGTTTTTAATAGTAGCCCTCAATGATAAACTAAACATTGAAATATAATATAGATATAAACTGCGTTTTCGGTATTTGAGGGTTTTGAAAGGAAAAAAAAACTTAGTCCCGAATCCAAGTCTTGTGATGACGACCAGTGGCAGCTCGCCTGTAAGGACTCTCGGACGCCGCCCCCCCAAAGATTTGTTAAGAACATCTTATGTTTGCAAAACAAACAACAGTAGTGTATTGCAGGTACATCCGTGTGAAAAGTGAAGGCGCTAAAATGTTAAGTTAGGTATTTACGTCTTTATTTACAAAAGATCGCAACAAATGAAGGTTTTTTCAATATAATTTATCCACACAATTGAGAGTCCAAATTAAGTCAATCCATAAGATCAAGAGTATAGTATTTATTATTCAAGGTTTATGAGGAAAACTAGATATTTTAGTTAAAAACGAAACACATGTGAACGATACTTTGCGTACTTTCAATTTATAAGAGCCGAGACCATCTTAAATTTAGTAAAGTGACGCAAGGTGCGGGATCTGTTAACTGCACAGCGCTCGACTACTGCAGTGAATTGCCGGTAATTAAATGTAATAAAGTGACTAATCCTGTGAACCAACCATAACAAATTAAATACCTAAATTTTTTTAAAGTCACTATAATACACCATATTTTCAAAAATTTGCCTCATAGAGAACACCCGGACCCCCCCTCTCCTGTGGGGTAATCCATAATCCCAAGACCCCTGGTTTGCGCCCCCCTAGCATTTCACTCACGAGCCGCCACTGATGACAACCAATGGTAAATATTCTAAAAATAAAATATAAAAAAGAAAATCCTTTCTAACTAAAGAAGCTTGATGAAATGTTTCGGACTAAATGTTTGAGGCATGGGTAAGCTGTGTTAGTTTGCTGTCAATGTCCATGGTCAGATCCTTGTCACAGTTGATATTCGTGCTACAACCCGTCTAAATTACCAGGAATTACTGGTCCTGGCTTCATCCAGCCGCTTCTTGGAAATTGGTGTTAGAATGTGTTTCTCGAGCGCTTCTCACGCCGTTGTGATGCTTACTCTGCTACTGTGAGTTAGTTGTACCAGTAGAAAGGTTTATGCCTACCAAAATATAGATAAATCATTTTCTCGAATATTAAAATGTGTCTCAATGAATTATGTCCTCTTACAGAAAAGTATGAAAAATCGGTAAAAGACAATATTTTTGTGTAATTTGCTACTAGCCAGAGACCAACTAATGTTGGTGTCTGGTCTGGATTTAATATACATATCCACTGGATAGATATTTCAGTAGGAGACTCCTCAGTTTGTTACGAATGTAACGATCCCTGGCGAGGTATACAGCGATCTGGAGATATAAGTTTAGTCGGTTATTGAGATAATTATATCAGTGACCAATCTAACTTACAAACTGAAAAGGGATGTGTGTCGAAATGTGCATTGCTGTCGACAGCGACACGATCAACTGAAGGGATGTGTGTCGAAATGTGCATTGCTGTCGTCAGCGACATTCAACTGAAGGGATGTGTGTCGAAATGTGCATTGCTGTTGACAGAGACACATTCAACAGAAGGGATGTGTGTCGAAATGTGCATTGCTGTCGACAGCGACACGTTCAACTGAAGGGATGTGTGTCGAAATGTGCATTGCTGTCAACAGCGACACGATCAACTGAAGGGATGTGTGTCGAAATGTTCATTGCTGTCGACAGCGACACGATCAACTGAAGGGATGTGTGTCGAAATGTGCATTTCTGTCGACAGCGACACGATCAACTGAAGGGATGTGTGTCGAAATGTGCATTGCTGTCGACAGCGACACGTTCAACGTTATCCTTGCCGACATCGGCACCTTCAGGGAGGCAGAATGCAAAGAGCTCTAATTACACTTACGTCAAATTTGCAATGTAAGTGAAATAAAGTATGTTCTTTCCGACTATGCTGTTATTTTCGGTGTTTGATGTAAATTATCTCTAAAATAGTGGCCTTTTGCTAATAGTGAAATACCTATTTTTAGACAAAAAGAACAAATGCGTTTATGATGACGAATCTGAGAGGTGGCTTTTTAAAGAACCAAAAGTAATTCAGTGGTAGCCAACTTGGATTTTAGTCCCGTAAGAGCAATGTTAAATTCTGGCGCCTATATCTCCTTGATCTATTGTCAAAAAATTAACGGAAGAGGTGTCAAATTAAAGGTATTACAGTCCTCCACCACCTTACAGAACTTCTTATTTTCGCTCTCAATAAAAAAATAATAATGAGATATTTTGTAAAATATTCCTGGATTTTTGTTTTTATATCAAGTTAAATTTTTGAACATGTTAAAAGGTCATGCCCTTGAGCCACATCTCATCAATGCACTTCCAAAGTTTTACATTGATACTTTGATAATTAACGCCACTACAGACGCCAAAGTGAAGGTATGTTCCGCCAGAATTTAACATTGCTCTTACGGGGCTAAAATTCAAGATGGCTACCACTGATGCAGACTCTTAAGTGGCTAGATTTTCAAATCAGAAATCTATTTTAATTATTAATGCTTTTATACAGCATATTGTGGTCAGCATAAGAATGCAAAATTGTTTAGTCTTAATCTAAATGGAATTTATCAGTTCTGAAAGTACCGTTTTAACATAGGTTAGTTTAACTGACCAAAATTGTTTTAAAGAAAAGGCTCAGTGCTAAAGCATATGAAGTGTGTAGCCTATATATTGAAAAAATCTATGCAATCAATCATATATGATTTATATCTGCTCTTAATAAATAATTAATTAAAATATAATTATAATAGATCAGTCAGTATAGTTTTCATCATTCAATATGTAATTCATTAGCTAAAACTGGATTTTTAAACAGAAAATTGCAATCATAATTTTTTACTCAGGCATTTCTTCTCTCAACAGCAATACCATGCCTGTGTTCCACTGCTTAGGCTATGTGATCCCTCTTGCTGTGTTTTCATCCACTTTAAACTTTTTGCCTACAAAAACATGGCTTTCAAAAAACATAACCAAACTAGTTTAGTTATAATAAATAAATATATGATCTGAATAGTTGTAATATAGAGGCAATCACTATTTACTATTTCCAAATGTTTTAGTTTAACACTAATTTAAATAATTATCAATAAAATTATCCAACAGCAAACCTCATGTTAACTTTAAGTTTTAAATTGGAGTACAGTAAAGTCAAGTTTATCCATGCTAAATGTGGCAGAGTCTGAATCTGGATGAAGTAAAGTTTATCCGGATCAATGTGCTACAGTTTGAATCCAGATTTTCAGCTGAAAATCTGGATATTTGGAATCAGACTGCTGTATAACAAAATCGTCAAAAAGTATCACATGTTAAAAATTTCTTTTCAATTTTATTAAGACTTAAAAAAATTATAATAAAGTCTGGAAAAGCAAAACAGTACTTATGATTCATTTGATGTAAGACATAAAACACTCCAATTAAATAGAAAAATTGTATTTCTTATTAATTTCTTCTAGTCTAGAAACAATTCATTTGTTATAAAAAGCCTTTGTCTTTTGTCATATTTCTTTATGTAATTTCCCCCAGTTGATATCAGTCGCCAGTACACGGGGTGTTCTGGCGACTCATCATTCATATGATGATTTGGATCTAGATAAAAAAACTAGTATATAATTAAAAAAACTTATTTTGTATATTTTTTCTTTACCAGATTGAGACAGAAGACTCGTTTGTTTCGTGTCCACCTGTGAGATGAGTCCGTGTTCATACAAGTTCAGTATGGAGTCAGCTATGATGCGCGCCGTTTTCTTTAGATAGCCTCCGCTTGTCAACATCACAATGGGAATTTTTAACTCTCTTGCTTTTTTGAAAACAATTTCATCTCGTTCGATAATTCCCTGCAATTTAAGTTAATGTTTTACTTCTATTTCAAAATACATAGAAAAAATTACTCATGAATACCATCGACTGACTGATCACAGAATGAAAAAGTCTATGTTAATTCACAACAGACCCTGACACAAATGCAAGTCTGCAGGCTCTGGATGGCAAAAAATATTATGTCTGCAGTATAAGCATTTTTAGTTTGGTACGGTGATAAGTTTCATACCGTGGATCTTGGTATGGTACAGTTCTTTTATCTCAGTTGAAAATCATTTGTTTCGGTCATAAGGAGATCATACAGCTATTTATGTTTAGGACTCTTCCCAGATACTTTTTAAAAATTCTAATATTAATTTAAAACTTAAAAGTTGTGGAATGTAAAAAATACAACCTATTTTTCGATAAATGTCAAACACCAGAGTCCCGGTAATCCTAACTACCTGATGAAAAAATAGGTTACTGAGTTAAAATAAAAAACAAAGAAATGTAACCTCAATTGCTTAACCCATTATTTAATCTCAACATTTTCATCTACAGCACGGTTACACTAATTTTACATTACCGCGTACACAATGTACCGTAATACATTAATAATACAATAACTTACTTTTTGAACATAAGAATTCAGTTATCCTCTTTTGACATAACAAAGATATTCTGTTAGCCATTTCAAAGTTGCACCATCGTCTCATAACATAAACATCAAGCATCCAGGTTTAGCAATACACTATTGCTCGAGATAACATAGTGCGATGTCTAGCTACACTCACAGTGCATCACAATAGATTCAAATCTCACAGTCCGACTCTTTATCATCGCTTTTCAGAGAACTACTTTTCGAACATTCAAGTTCATCTCCAGCAATGACTGCGAATGTGTAAAAAGTAGCCCAACAGACGGCGCTGTTTTATCACTATTCATTTTTATGTGTCTATGGGTGTGTCATGTGTTATAGTTCTAATGACGAGTACATAATGGATAGAACGGCTCAGCAGGAACACTGGATGCCGTTCAGGCAAAACATGTAGTGGACAAACCTATATGTGAACTGTGATATGATGTATGTTAATAAGGCTAAATACACCGTTCGGATCTAAAATAATGGACTTTATTAGTACTTTTATGAACTTTACACTGCACCTCCGGATAATCCGAACGACTCGGTAATCTGAACAGGGTTCGGTCCCAATTATTTTGAATTACTGGAACTTTGGTGTAATGCTAACTGATTTCTATAGCTTTAAATGTAGATCTTATGTGGATTAGGTCAACTTCTGATACCTGGATTAGAAAAGTTCAGCCAAATTTCCATTCAAATTATTACGGTAAAACCTCACTAACTCAACACATTGTAGATCTAGAGATTGTCATGTTATCCATCATCATTGTAATTTTTCATGGGTTTTAATTAGTAAACAGTTAATACAAAACAAACTCAGGTATCACATATAAAATTATTGCCGTTCAATACTTACATGAGTATTGCTACATACTGAGCAAACGGCCTTTGAGGAAATGTCAAATATTCATAATTTAAAAAAATTCATGTCCTGAAAAAATGCTTACTTAATGATTGTTTTTCTTTCAATGATAACGTTGTTCTGTGAATAAGTAAACAATAGGGAGCTACCTCAACGCCAACTATATCCCTTCCTCCGTCTTTGCACTTGAAATAGTCTCAAAGAGCGCAATAGATCCATCTCGGCTCATTTCAGCCGCTCCGCAACCTTAAAATTAAATATAAATAAACTCACTAGTTCTGTACTGTAAGGCGTTGTATAAGCTGTTGACTGTCGAGTTATTGAAGTTTTACTTTACTTCAAATATCAGACACGATCATAGCTTTGAAGATCAGTAACAAAACATGTTCTTACTGCTAAGAGAACTTAATATATTATTTATTACAAGTGCAGAGACTGAGAGTAACCCGAGGCTGTCTCCCTCTAGGATATCCGTTCCAGCGTTGTACACGAGAATGTCTGGCACAAAACTGGCCAGACTTTTCTCCAGGTTCCTGAAAAAAGAATAGTATTCAGAATGGACTGAAAATTACCTAGCTGATAAGTATTGGTGAGTGGAAGTGATTTTAGGATTCAAATCGAGTTCAGTGCATGGTTATTTTATTATAAATCAAAATAATATTATTTGTACTGATGGAAATAAATTAACTATCATTTTTAAAGTACAGGCTACAGATGAGAGTAAAGTATCTGCAAATCTATTATGTTATGTATGCTATGTTGTCTAGAGCACCCAATGTCGTTCTTAAGGGAAAACTAAAAAAATTAATATTTCCCTTATTTCTATACCTTTTTACAATAAAATTAGTTTTCAGCGACAATAAAAGCCACAAAAAAGTATCTGATCTCATTCGGGGGCATACTGGCTTATCACCAGGCACTAGCTACACCAAGTTATGGCACCATATATAGTATTAGGTAGGCCATCCATAAGGAGACTCCGGCACTACCCTTCACTATTTAGAAATATTCTCCTTACAAATAATATTATAGAAAATTTAATTCCGTACCTTCTAACTAGGTTCAAATATTCTCTATCCTCAATGAAAGGTGATATCTTGACTTTACACCTTATTGCGGATTCCGCTTCATGATCCTTCGGGTAGATAGAGCTATTGTATATGTCCATGATAAAAACCTTATCTTCTTTCCCCTTGAAATCTCTTTCATGACCATTACCCTAAAAGAGGAGATAAGTTTTTTAATAAATATAAATGGATAACAGTACAATAAACTTCCCTGTAATTCAATCTGATTATAATTTTACAACATCTAACACATTTGCTAATGTTTTAGTACTCATTTTTGTGTTAATTTTTTCTTTTACGTACAGGTATCGATCTGAATACCTACACATTCTTAGTTTTAATTAACATTACCAGCATACCTGATGTGCGTCCAAGTCAACAATCATAGCCGTACGAACTCGATGTGGCTCATACTTGAACAAGTGCTTCACCAATAGTGTGATGTCTGCGTAAGCACAGAAGCCCCCACCTCGATCCCTGCGACAGTGATGGAAGCCCCCGCCAATGTTGATGGCCCACCCTCGCTCCAACGCCAAATGCCCTGCTAAAATTGACCCGCCAGTTTGATACCTGAGGATAATGTGTTTTATCACATAAAATTTTACT
This sequence comes from Nephotettix cincticeps, assembly GCA_023375725.1. Classification (NCBI taxonomy): domain Eukaryota; kingdom Metazoa; phylum Arthropoda; class Insecta; order Hemiptera; family Cicadellidae; genus Nephotettix; species Nephotettix cincticeps. The sequence continues at coordinate 1,298,721 of CM041789.1, forward strand.
TTAGTAAAGCTAAAAAAGTTATACACAGAAAAATAATATTTGCTCAAAAGTAAAAATTTTCCTGTGCTTTTATTTGATTACTTATACAAAGGAACTGCATAATTCAAACCTTAAGGATCTGGTTAAAACGAAAACTTTAAAACTCATGTAAAAACAACATACCTCATCGGTCGAAGGTACAGCTTCTGAATTAGGAAGTTTGGAACAAAAACTAAAGGAGGTATTTCTGCAATAGCTGCAACATTCCAACTCCACTGAAAATATGAAATATTTAATTAAGACAAGCTTTTAACGTTACAAAACGAAGGATTTTATAAGGAACATGATGATTTTAAAATATCTGATTGAAAATATTCTTCCAAAAAATATTCCTTATTGTCACTGAACTTATCGTCATTTACTTTTAAAGTTTATTGATTAATACCTTTTATTAATTTTAATAATTAATTATTTTAAAGTTTATTGATTAGGGACAATGTCACCTGTTCTTGTAAATGTTGCTGTATTTAAGAAGGAAGTATTATTATTAATTAATTCAAAGTAAATCAACCATTAAAAAGCCAGGTTTGTAAGAGTATAAACAATTACACTCTATTGAGATCAGCGCCATTCCTAAAATAAAATAACCTATGACTACTTACTCTAAGACTATTGAGATACTTCTTTGTATGAACTAGAAGTAAATCATTTTTCGTCGCTTCTCTGGGCATGACAACTGAGTCTTCTAAGACCATTCCCTCTTCTTTAAGAATCTGAAACCATTTACATTCTGCTCTATATATTTTCCTTTTCTTTCGGGTGATGGATGCACAACAGTTATCACACACTGCACTTCCACCTTTGTTAGTCATTTTATGCTGGCTACTAGGAATCAAAGAAATAATATTAGATATATTCTAAATATGATATGGAATAGGGTGGGTCAGTAAAAAAAGAACATTTTGGTTTGAGTCGTAATAATGCACAAACGTTGCAAAGTAGGAAGACTAAAATGGGTAAAAATATCTAATTATACCTTCTAGGTATGCACCTAAAGCATAGTTAACTAAAAAAATGTTTCAAAAAATTTTTTAGATTGAATTAAGTCATACTGTCTGGTTTTTTAGCTGATTTTTCACTTTTTTAAATGTCACCCTACTTAAAACTGCAATATGTACTATCAATTTTATGATAATACTTCATTAGCAATACTATATTTATGGAAATAGATTAACACTATTTTTCCAGAAACAAATGTTCACTACAAATTGAAGAAAATTCACCTGAAATATATTGGCCCATTTTGTGGCATCAAACGGATGTAGCTTCTCCAAACCTCCAAATCTCACATTATAACGGTCACAGTAGACTATTGGCCACTGTTGGGTAGAAATGTCAAACCACAGATTTGTTTTCGGTTCACTGCTCTGGCTATCCTATATCATAGACATCGTCCTCTTTATATCAAACTAGTTAAATGAACTTTAAAAATCTCTACATTTAAAAAATTAAGATGCTATTATTTGATACATAATTGAATTGAAGGATTGTTAATTGTTGAAGTTGAAAATAAATATTGAGAAAATCACATCCCAAATTGTCGCCTAACACGACTCATTTGACATTCAATATAAACCAGGCAAAGAAAACGTCACTGCTGATGTTTTTTCCAAGAAAAAGCCAAGGAACTACCAGCTTATTTTAAAGAATTACGTTATCTGAATCTTTGGAGGGAGAGAATGTAATGAACTGTCAGATTCGCTTTTTCTTTCTTATTGTTTCATTGTAAAGGTGATAATAATCACCTTTAATTTCAATTCTATTCAATCCTTCAATTACCCTATTCATTTAATCGTTATTAACTTTTGCGTGTTTACAATGCTGTTACATAGTGTGTGATGCTACATCTGTAATGTAATTTTTAATTAACTAAAGCCTGAGAAGGTTTAATTCATAATAATGGTATTTAAACTGTGTGAAAAAGAAACAAAGTGGCCTAAGTAATTTCAAAATAATTAGTATTTTTGTAGAAAATTACTCTTGTTTCGCATGAATATACCAGCATAATCAACCAAATTTAATGTAAAATTAAATTACATTTTCCAACCCCATTCCAAAACTAACTAATACAATCTAGTGGTGACTTAAGTCTAAAATATCGACAAAATTCAGTATTAGCCTAGAGCCAATCAGTCCTAAAATGCGAGTTCAGTTCAAATGATCTAAAAAGTCACAAGAATGTCCTCTGAGGCTCAGAGATTTACAACTGATAAAGAAACTCAGGATCAATCCCTGGTCGGAGTGTATATTTTTTAAGTAAACAAAAGTGTTTATTGGTATTTTGGTGGAAAGTTAATAATATAGGCCTAACAATTTTTTTTAACCAGCACATTATTTGTTAAATCTGAGTTTAACTGAGGTAAATATTTTAAAGCACCCTCAGTAAAGCTATTTTTTTTATATTTACATATTTGTTTAGATATTTCACTCCCCTGGTACTCATTTATAAAATTTATACAATTTGTGAATTACCAAGATAGATAAATTATTTGAAACATAATAAATTTAATCTGTTTAAAATGAGACACAAAATAAAAACAATATTGTCACTGTAATAATTATTTTAAAGATCAATGCTGCTGCATAGGCAATTTCCTAAATACTACACTTAGATGAAGTAGCCATTGTAATTAATGTAATTTAATAATACATCAATATTGAATCAAACAGTCAATACCCTAACAGATGAATGTTTCTTCATGACTTATTCTTGGTCTATTACATTCCATCTCCCATGTACCATTGTCCTTTGTCCCTGTCACTGTGTGTGACATAAGCAGACGACAGTATTGAGGTTTGACGGATGATGTTGATGAACACTATTGCCAATCTAATGACTCCCAACAAAATTATTACACACCTAGCTTTATATCCCTATTTCTTAACCGTAAATAGCTTCTTTTTCATACCCTCCTTATCACCTTACATTTTCTCACACTTACCTAACATTGAACATTTTATCTTTGCTACTTTATGGCATTTTTTCACATATTCTTCCTCATACATTTTTTACCTTAATTTTTATACTAACTATTTGTATCTAATTTATTTCATCATATGTCACACCTCTTTTGTACTTATTCGATTATAACTTGTTCTAATCTTATCTGTCTCTAACTATCCTATTTTTACCCCTTTTATTTATTTAACATATTTTCTTCATACACTCGAATTCATACCATACCTACAGAAAATTTTCTCATCAATTTGTTTCCAACTGACATTTTCTCAACTATTATCACACCTTTATCCATACTCTTAATCACCTACTTATGGAAAATGTCCAAAAAACTTCAAAACAGTTAATTTAATACGATACTATGACAGTGTCCATCATGTACCACTAGAGATGAACGGATAGTTCAGAGGACGGATTATACATGTACTTTATAAACCGTCCCTCTCTGGTATCACGTTACCCTATTTTCTTATACCTGTGTAAAAGAACAACTCAATCTTTTTTGTTAAGCATTTCTCAACAATATGGCGTCAATCTGGAGGGAAACGCGGTATTTGGCGGGAAGTAACATGGAACTAAGTATGTAACCCATTGCATTTCACTCGTAGTGTTGGTTAAGTAACCTGTTGTTATTATTTTCGTACTAGGTTTAATACTGTAAATTAGTGTTTATTGTGAGTTCATACAATATTTTATTAATTAGAGAACTAAGAAGAAGTAAAGTCTGTATTTAAAATGGATGTTCCTGATGCACAAACTGGACAATTGCGAGTCAAGGACGAGGTTGGAGTTCGATGCCAGAAGCTGTTTCAGGACTTTTTGGAAGAGTATGTTAAAATTATACTTATTTGTAATGTACTTATTCTAGTTAAATATTAGTAATAATTGAAAGAACAGTCTACAGTTTCATGCCAAACATATTATTTAGATTTGAACACAGGATGTAGTACTATAAAATAACCCTATTGAGAAAGGAAGTAGTGAACTTGAAGTATCAGAACTTGTAATTCTGATAACAATGTTATAGATACCTGACAGGTTATCCTTGATAATAAACTACACTTAACCTTCCTCATCGCGTGATTTATTTTACCTGACCATTAAACTTCTTTCTTGAAACAACGGATTTCTTTGGTCTGTCAATACCAAAAGCAGTTTTACAAGAGAATATATTTCACTGTTTCTTTGTGTATTTATATTGCAATATTTCAAAACTTATATGCCCTAGTACATTAAACCATAGCCAGGCTCAATACATTCTATAACATCTATTATAAATAAAATAATCTGATTTTAAAACAATGTGTAGCCTAGCTTTTAAACTTATTATAGTGTTATTTTCAAGCTATTCAGTTATAGTTATAGGTTAAGATGAACAAGTAATAAATTTACGATAAAAGACTGTACGACATGACACAGGCTATATGAAATAGAGGCCTAGTGCACAGCACATATCGTTTGTATGGTGCCCAATGTTGTGTTTTCTGTTTTAACTCACAGTTAGTCTTCAAATAACTAGGTTTATTGATTTTTAGATTCAAGGAAGATGGTGAAATTAAGTATCTTGAAGGAGCCAAAGAACTTAAAAGCTTGGAAAGAAGCACTCTGGAAGTTAGCTTTGAAGATATAGAAAAATACAATCAAAGTCTAGCAACTACCATTATTGAAGAATATTTCAGGCAAGAATATTTTAGCTATTGTAGCCTTAGATTTTGTTTTTCTTGTTAAAAAGTATGGTAATTCCTTGGTAGTCTTATTTAAAAAATAACCACAAAATTGTATTGTGATAGGAAAGAGGAAGAGTGCACTCACATTGTTGCTATTCCTACACTGTACGTTATACTCCTATACAGATGAACGTTTTCGATTTTCGAGAACTATTTACATGGAATATCAATACAACAATGCAAAGGCGGTATCTGCTCGGTCCTCCTCACTCACTAGTGGCACGATTTATCGCTTTGTTTTCTTGTTTGTTAGTTTTTCGGTGCATTCATTTTGATAATTCGCAATATAACTCATTGTTTAAAATCAGTTAAAAAAATAATACTGCATTATTTTTACATGTTACCGCTGTATCTTTCTTATGATTTTAGCGAATCATAGCCAAGGGTTGTTGTAGATCATGTCTAAGTTTTATTTTTCCTTTTGTTTGCCTTTTCTTTTGCAGTTTCTTGTTTTGCTTGTGGTTTTTTCTGTTTCTTTTTTTCTGTTTGGCCCGTTACTATTTAGTATTTTTTATTGTTTTTTTGCCAGCGGCCAAAAACAATACTCGTTAAAATTTTTATATAGATGTATCTGTGAACACGATAACTCTTGTAAAAATGGTCCGATCGAGACCAAATTTGGTAGAGACGTGCATTCCTACATTTTCTTGGACGAGTTCTTACTCTAGACATATTGGTCTATCGGAACGTTTAGTTTGGGGGGAGGGGTTTGTACTAAAAAAATGGTTTTTTATACGTTTTTCATATGTTGGCCTAATTTTTAAAAAATTTATTTAATTTTAACTTTCACCATTAGAATCAGCTAAAAAAAACTACACAATTTAGTTCCTTAAAGTTTTGCTCTATCTCGAATGGTTACCAAGATATAAAAAGATCTAAACACAGTACGTTGTATTTTGGGGCTCCAATGGTAATCTTATGGAGGACAAAGAAAAATTAATATTTCATTTATCAATCTATATTTTTTTATGATACTTGATATTTAGCTTCATTTGGTTGAGATTCATCCATTTATGCTTCAAAATCAAAAGTTTATGTGTTTATCATCGCAGCTAACCTGCATACTCTTTTTCCACATTAATCATGTAGAGAAGAGGCAAACTCTTTTATTTATGGATAGGTGATGAAACTTTGTAAAAATGGTCGAAATAAAAATTGTTTACGCTAGAAACACCTACTTTCAATTTTCCTCATAGTAGCAAACCTGTATACTATTCCCCAAGTTAATCTTATGGAGGTATACAAATAACTCTCATATTTATTGACAGATCATGATAAAACTTTATTATGTTATTGATTTGGAAATTCACTGAGTACCTAGGTCTGCTGCGATGGGGGTATTATTCTGTTCTGTACTCAACAATCAGCTACGTACAGTTTTTCTTTAAAACTTTTTTTATTGTCTTTACCCTTTCATATAGGCCTAATCTTATATAGGCTGCTTAAGTAATACAATTACTACCAATACTACACATTATACATTACCTAATATTTTTTACTCATTAAGAAATAAAAATATATTTTTCATTAATTATTCGTGTAAATTTGTTGTTACTTGGATAATTTCCAGAAAATTTCAAATTAGAAAAACAATTTTCTCGATTTCAAATTTCTAGCAATTTTACATCTCTATGACTATGAATAAATTTATATGAAATAATATGGAATAAAACTGTTATAGGATATATCCGTATTTGTGCCAAGCTGTATGTAACTTTGCCAAAGACAGAGGTGAAGCCAAGCCTGACAAGGAGTATTACGTTAGCTTTGTTGATGTTCCAACAAGACATAAGGTCCGGGAATTGACCACTACAAAGATTGGAACTCTGGTCCGTATCTCAGGGCAAGTAGTGCGCACCCACCCGGTGCACCCTGAGCTTGTGTTAGGCACCTTCCTATGTCTCGACTGCCAGACGGTCGTCAAAGATGTTGAGCAACAGTTTAAGGTAATCAGTTTGCAGTGCTGTATTAATTGTACTTCTAAGTTTATTGTTAAGTCGAAAATAGTTTTGTAAGAAATATGAAAAAAATCTATTTACTTTCCTGTGGCAAATAGTTTAGATCATGAATATGTCTGAATAGAATGTTTCAGTTTATGTCAGTAATGAAGCTGCACGGCATCAAATCCACCACTCTCACTGATAATTCATATTCATCTTAGCCAGTGTGGGAGTGGTTTGGTACATAGGATAATATGAATATGCAAGAAAAACTTAATTTTCATAATAAAATTTATTAAAGTGATACAATATTGTAATGTTAAGATGCTCTTTTAACATAATTTTGAATTGAAAATTTATTACTGTGCTCAAAGGTTAAGGTTTTCAAATATTAGCCCTGAGGCCCCGGCACAATGTAGTTTTTCTTGAAGAATTCCTTAATTTGTTTTTGAAATATCAAATCTGTTATACTGCAAGTACCGTACACACGCTGTATTTTGTATGTAGGCCCTAATTACATGACTTGGGAAGTACTAAGGAATATTTTATTGGATTTTTGAAATACAACAAACTGAACTAGGAACTCTTCACTTCACAAATTCAATAGGGTTAAAGTAAAAAAAATGTTTCTCTGCCGATGCATGAAAAATTATTTCAGATATTTCTGCTATCAGATAAAGATATATCTATATCTACCTGTAAGTTGTTTACCTATAAGTTACAATTTTCAATGTGTTTAAAATAATTAAATAGCTTTAAAAACAATATCTTCGGTTTTTTTAAATGTTATATGTGATGATTATTAAATTTAGGTCATTTACCTTTTATTGGTGTAAGGGGGTGGTATTAATAATGAAGTTTTAGTTATACGTACGTTGGGTGGTGGAAATTTGAACCAATAAAAAATCTGTTCTAGTATACACAACCAACAATCTGCCGCAACCCTGTGTGTCAGAACAGACGACGCTTCATGCTTGAAGTTGACAAGTCTGTATTCGTTGACTTCCAGAAAGTTCGTATACAAGAAACACAAGCTGAACTTCCCAGAGGATGCATTCCTAGAAGGTATATATTATTACCATTAGGCCTAAATCTTGTTGATTTACCATATTTTTCCAATAAGATAAAGAAAGTAATTAGTAGACAAAGTCATTATGGATTTCAAAGATGTCATAACATAGTTTTTAAATGTGCTTCAAATGTTGCTGAGTTAAATTCATTAAATATCTATAAGCAGCATGTGATCACAATGTCCAGTGTGGAGGTGATCTTACGAGCAGAGACCGTGGAGACGGTGCAGGCGGGCGACAGATATGACTTCACCGGTACGCTGGTGGTGGTTCCCGACGTTGGTGCGCTTGCGTTGCCTGGAGCCCGTGCTGAGAGTGGGTCTCATCACAAGCCTGGAGAGACCAATGTCGAGGGTGTGAGAGGACTCAAGGCTCTTGGCGTACGAGACCTCAACTACCGCATGGCCTTCCTCGCGTGTAGTGTTACGCCTACCAACCCCAGGGTGAGGGGAAATAAATTATGATACAATGTGTACAAAATTAATTTTAACTTTCAAATATTGGGATTTTGGTTTGTTTTTAAACGAAACAAAAAAAATTGTTTAAAATTGTTTTTTTAAATTGTTTAATTAAATCATTACCATTTATTTGCAAGGATAATCCTTGGGTTTAGCACCAACTATAATAAATGGTTCTAGTTATTAAAACATTTGGAATATTCTTAGCTATTTTTAGTTGTATCCATTTAACAAAAAATAAGTCAAATAGTTTTAGTTGTAGCAAAACAGTTAATTATTAGGTTTCAGTCCCTGTTTCCTTCAATTCTTTTAATGTAGTCAGCAGGTGATTAGTTTCGTGAAGTTATATTCCCATTATCCAGCCCTTGAACAGAGTGACTGCTGTGAAGCCATGAAGTGACTGACAATACCTTGATAATGGGAATATAATTTCCGAAACTAGCTGCCTTCTGACAACATTAAAAGAATTGAAGGTGACAGGTACTGAAGCCTAATAATCATCATTCGATTATAGAGACAAAATTTTGGGGGTAAGAATGTTAAAAATCCTTTAAGTGTATTCTTGCTTGCAGAAAAAATGAAATACTTTAATTTTTTCGTAATTCAGAATTATAAAGGACCACAGCATAAGTAAAGCAGATGCCGTGTTCTTCTGTATAATGTGTGTGAGCACTCCATTCTTCATTATCAGTTGGCTGAAACATGGCAGCTCTTGTTTCTCTAACTGTCTCTAGCTACAGATTTAAATGTAATTACCACTAGATTGCAGCACAAATTGAATTAGAAAGTAACATGTTTCTCTGCTCCTGTGAAATCAGTCATGATCAAGTAATTAATCAGAGTTAAAGGTGTTTTTAACTTAAACATACTTAATTTAGTTTTAAAAAGTCAAAAATATCCAAAGTGTTAAAAAGTAATATTATATCCAATTAATTCACATCCAATTACAGTAAAGTCTCGGTTAACCGAGATCCGCTTAACCGAGGTACCGGGTTAACTGAGGCTATGTTTGGACGAGTTTTATAAATTTTAAAGCAATGGCAATACGCACAAACTAACAAGCGATTGTTTGTGCCTCCAATACCCAAATGCAATATGCACACTAAACTGCTATTTTGTTAAAACCTATTGTGAATATAGGCGATTGTCGTTTTTCTTTGGCAAAGTTTGGGAGCTGGCTGTACTTGGAACTGTTTGTGCATTGTCGGTCTGAACGAAGACGTCATTTCGTCAGTTGTCACAGTGACAGTGCAGTTTCGTTCTGAATGACTGTTTAATTAGATTTATTACTAACAGTTATCTTAAAAAGGCTATTGTAATACTGATTTGAAATCGTGTTTTAGGATTAGTATGGCATTAATTACGATGTGTATTTTACTAATAAGGTAAACCAAAGGTCTTCTAATAGCTTTAATTTATGGTTTTCGAATATTTTGAGCTATTTATAATTCCTTTGGCGATTTTATCACACACTAACAATATATGTTTCTGCATTCTTATTCGTTAAGGTACATAATTTGCTTTTTGTTTTTCAGTTTGGTGGAATTGGTGGGGACTTCTTGACTGAAGAGATTACACCAGAATTGATGCGAAAGAATATGACAGAAGCTGAGTGGGCAAAGATCTATGACATGAACAGAGATAAAAAACTATTCCATAACCTTGTCAACAGTCTTTTCCCTTCCATCCATGGCAATGATCAGGTCAAGAAAGGTTAGTTTTGATTGTAAATCTGAAAAAATCAGTAATCTTAACTACCTACGGTCCTAATTAGTTTGGATTTTTTACACTCTTCTGTATACAATAAGTTCAAGAATTTTGACAAAAACAATATTTGTTTGGGTGGGAGAAAGAAACAAATTTCTTAGTTGGATTATCAGAGTAATAGGATGAATGAATGAGATGCTGATCTCATTCATTCATCCTGATTCATCTCTAATCTACTGAGATTAGAGATCGGACGGGCTGCTGGTATTAAATGTCAAACTGTTTCTTCGATTCTCATGTACAATCTGAAGTACGATAACTTTAAAAACTCAAACAATTTTCAAATACATTTATTTGAACTTATTATATTTAATTTATACTTGTTAAAATACTTTTTTTACTATTTGATTTTTTTCTAACTAATAACTACCAAATAAATGTATTGAGCATTTTAAAGTACCTACAATAATAACTATGTTAAATACTTTGTAAATGTTATTTTTCTTGTTGTAGTTGTATTTTAATCATTTTATTGAGTTTGGATTGTGTCCAGGCATCATCCTGATGTTGTTTGGCGGAGTTCCCAAGACTACAACCGAGGGCACCACCCTGAGAGGAGATCTTAACTGCTGCATCGTGGGCGACCCAAGCACTGCCAAGTCTCAGTTCTTGAAACAAGTAAGTGTTAAAACAGCATTACAACTGCAAGTCAGTTGAGTCTGAGCTTGTGATTAACCTGTGCACATCTTCAGTTTTTTTGCAGGTAAAATTTATATTTTTATATTTTTACTAGGTCAAAATATTACCGGAAAAGTAGGAAGCTCAGGAGTAACGCTCTGGCTCTGTGTAAGTTAAAGGTCGCTGGGTCAAAACCAGCAGCTGGCGACTACTTGTCAGATCATGAGCGGTCACCTCTGGCTACAGTACCAGCTGTCTTTAATTGGCCGCACAGGCCCTAGGCCTATGGTAATGGGCAGTTGACTTTAAAAAACCTTTCTTGTACAAGGAATAATTCGAAGAATATTCATGTAAACATTAGGCCTAATCTAACAATCATCCAGGTGGCAGAGATGAGCCCTCGTGCAGTGTATACATCTGGAAAGGCGTCATCTGCAGCTGGTCTCACAGCAGCTGTAGTCAAGGACGAGGAGTCGTTTGACTTTGTGATCGAAGCAGGAGCTCTTATGTTGGCAGACAATGGCGTCTGCTGCATCGATGAGTTCGACAAAATGGACCCCCGTGACCAAGTGGCAATCCACGAGGCAATGGAACAACAGACCATATCCATTGCTAAGGTAAACCTGTTGTTTTAGGTGCTGAGTAGTGGCCATTTCATTTAAACATAAAGTTAGGCCATATCGTTATACTCGTATTATCTATCCGTTTATTCTGAATTTTCTGTTTAACTTCAGTGAACTCTTAAGCCTAATGAGTTGTGAACAGTAAGTTCACAATGTTTTTTTACTTTTAATTCATATAATTTATAAAGGCTGTCTTGTAAAATAAATGACTTTTTATTCATCATCATCTTCTGATGAGCAGCTCCAGTCTCCTGGGTGTGCGACAAGCCTCTACCACCTTCTTCTGTCTCTCTATAGCTTCTATTCCTCCACCTGCTGCTGTGATTTTCCTTTTAGTTTTTATTCATCATCATCTTCTGATGAGCAGCTCCAGTCTCCTGGGTGTGCTGACAAGCCTCTTCCACCTTCTTCTGTCTCTCTATAGCTTCTATTCCTCCAATTCCTCCACCTGCTGCAGTGATTTTCCTTTTAGTTTTTATTCATCGAGTAAAAATGTAAACATTTGAAATGCTTTTATAGGGAATAATCTAAGACTTGAATGTTATTTGTAATCAATGATAATGACAAATTTATTTATTTAGTTTATTAAACAATCCTGTAATATTAAAAGAATTAACGTGGTTGTATAGGCTGGAGTCAGGGCCACGTTGAATGCTCGAACGTCCATTTTGGCCGCAGCCAACCCCATCGGAGGCCGCTACGACCGTGCCAAGTCTCTCCAACAGAACATCCAGCTCTCGGCCCCCATCATGTCTCGGTTCGACCTGTTCTTTGTCCTGATTGATGAGTGTGATGAGGTTGGTACTTTCAATTATTTTTATGTTACATTTCTGAAATAATAGTTTTCAATCTTGTGAAGAGATTACCTCGGTGGAACTTGATATTTTGCTGTTTCATAGAGTCAATTTGAGCTCCAACGATTGCCTAGATAAAGAAGAACACTATACAATAATCTTGAAATTGTTTTGTTAATCCTCACATTAAACGATCTCCTGGATGCTTAATAAGTGTGAATTATCAATTATAAAAAATATAAATGTGCCAATTGTTTATTTTTTATATTGTTGCAAACAATTTAGTTCTACAGTTTACTTACAAATAATGTTTGTTGCAGGTTGTAGATTATGCAATCGCTCGCAAGATTGTTTCGCTGCACAACAACGGCGAAGACATAGTGGAGAGGGTTTACTCTCAAGAGGATGTTTTGCGATACATAGCCTTTGCTCGCCAGTTCAAGCCAATCATCAGTGAGGTAAAAAAATTTATTTTGGTTGTCATTGTCCAGAATAGGAATAGAAGGCTCGGGGAAAGGTCAAAATCCAAGTGGTCCAATACCCAGGAACCGGTTTCATGCCAGAGTGCCAGGTAACCTGTCAGCATGCAGCACTAATACAGACACTAATAACCGATCAGACTGAGTAAGCCGATCAACACTGGGTTTCCAAAGTTTGTTTGCATGACCTTATAGAGAGAGAAGAACAATAGGTGCAAGGGAAGCTTTTACTGGTATATTCATAATATGAAGACAACTTCATTTTGTTGCATCCAATTATGGCATTTAAAAAACAGTACAAAAGCCATTAACACGTTGGCGACAGCGCGCTCCGCTGATGGGAAATAAAATTAAAATGCTCAGGTCTTAGCAGATTTTATGATTCATGTTACTCCAAAGTGGTTCATATATACATAATCCATTTAAACTAACTCAGAATGACCATGTAGTTATTGCTTTTTGTTTTTAAAACTGGTTGGTATGGCTGCAGGAAGCAGCCAACCTACTGGTGGAAGTGTACACCCAGCTGAGGCAGAGAGATGCCACTGCCAGCAGCAAGTCTACTTGGCGCATCACCGTGCGCCAGTTGGAGAGTCTCATTCGTCTGTCGGAAGCCATGGCCAAGATGGAGTGCTTGGATGAGGTTTGTAAATCCAACCTGACGAACAATCTCATTTTTTTTTTTTAGCGAATTTCCCATAGGGAAGAAGCTATTACCGTAGGTCTCATGGTAAGACTTAAGCCCGAGACCATGTTATTTTTTCGTCTTTAGGTGCCCAGAGTCCAAAAACAATAGTCGTTAAAATTTTTATATATATATGTATATATATATGTGTCTGTTAACACGATAACTCTCGTAAAAATGGTCCGATCGAGACCAAATTTAGTAGAGACGTGTATTCCTACAAATGCTTGGACGAGTTCGTAAACCAGACATATCGGTCAATGGGAACGGATAGTTTGGGGGGGTTTTGTACCCCAAAATCAGGTTTTTTTGCGCTTTTCACATGTAATTTTAAAAAATTTATAATTTTATATTTCACCATTAGAATCAGCTTAAAAAACTACACAATTAAGTTTCTTAAAGTTTTTCTCTATCTCCAATGGTTACCGAGATATTAAAAAATCTAAACACAGTACATTGTATTGTGGGGCTCCAATGTTAATCTTATGGAGGATAGTTAAAAATTAATATTTCCCATATTAATCAATATTTTTGTATAAAACTTGATATTTACCTTCACGTGGTTAAGACCCATAAGTTTATGCTTAAAAATCATAGTTTATGTGTTTATCATGGTAGCAAACCTGCATACTCTTTTCCCATGTTAATCATATAGGGAATAGGCAAAGTCCTTTATTTATGGACAGATTATGGATATTTATGGATGTTGATGAAAGTTGGTATAAATATTAAGATAAAAATTATTCATGGTAGAAATGACTTATTTCAGTGTTCCTCACAGCAGCTAACCTGCACACTCTTTCCTATGTTAATCTTATGGAGAATAGGCAAATAATTCTCATGTTTATGGACATATTTTTATAAAACGTCATATATTAAATTATTGATTTGGAAATTCGCTGAGTACGCAGGTCTGCTGCGACAGGGGTATTATTTTTGTGTATTTCTACGCCAGTGGCATTTTTAACGTTTTAATGGGGAACGGTCCAAACCCCGGTCTTGTTACTACCTAACGTCGACCTGTTGTTAGGAAGCATCATTAATTAGTAGCCCAATGACAAATGGCGACTGAGTCCAGATTCGATTCGGCGACCTTCAGTTTTGAAGGCGGGTATTATAACCACTACACCACCCAGCCAGTTATTGAGAATTTTGTATTGAGAACCTCAACCTTCGTTAACCTAGATCTGCTAAAGTCGCGATCGCGACACTTTTACACATTAAATAATAAGAAGTGGCGAGTAGTGGTATCTCTCATCAATTTATTGAACTTTTTAGTCGTCCTCGTATTCGTAAGACGTGCTGCTACTCGTGTGAGTGGATACTTAAATTATCTCAAGGAGTGTGCTTTATCAAACGGTATTACTTTGGTGAAGTGGTCAAATGGTTACATTGTCATCTTCAAAAGTAACTATTTGGTAAAATAAGTCTCTATCATTATAATGTTATTTGAATGTGTATAACCAACATGATGATCTATTAACAATAACTGAACTGTGATACCTGGTCGCAGGTGCTGGCTAGGCATGTTGCGGAAGCCTACAAGCTGTTAAACCGTTCCATCATCCGTGTGGAGCAACCTGATGTCTACCTCGACAACCAGGACCCGGATCAGGTTGAGGACGAAGGTGAGTTTCTGTTGACTCGTTTGTGTTCAAAACTGTTTGCTGCATCAGAAAAGCAAGGACAGGCAAGTACTCTGGGCACTAAGGTGTCTAAATCATAATTTAACCACATTTATATCTGATTTGCTATATCTTCTGTCAAGACTAGTATTTTCACATTTTTTCGCCACTCAAAAATACCAATCATTCAATAATTAAAGAGATTCAGATTAATTTTGAATAAGTGTGTCTAAGTTACTCCAATATTTTAGTATGCTAATTTGATCTAAATCTATTTACAGAGATGCCAGATGCAGAAGAACAAGCTCAACCTGAGCCTGCCCAGCCTAAGAAGAAACTTAAGCTGTCTTTCGATGAGTATAAGTCAATATCCAACATGCTGGTTGTCTATTTGAGAAATGAAGAAGAAAAAGGTAAGTGTTTGTACTATGAATTACTTTGTAGTACCTGGTGACCGAGCTTTGCTCGGATAGAATATGATACTCGCATGTATTATACAAGTTAATTATCAAAATTAAAACAAATTTGTTACTCAATGAAAACATTTAAGTGGTTTAAATAAAACCGATTTCATACACCTTAATTAATATAGCATAAACACTGAACAAAAATATAGTTCTCGGATGGGGATCGATCTGACTACCTCCGGCACGTGAAACCTTAGCGCTAGCCACTGTGCTACAGCGTCAGCCAAGCTTGGGCCGTCGTTTAAGAGTTTTGGCCAACCTCAAATGTTTTAGCCGATCTTATACTGTATTTAATTATCCATATATTTATTATTAGCCTCTGATCAACTGATTTTGTTAGAAAAGGAATGAGGAATGAAAAGTAAAAGATAAATTTAATTTACACCGGTTAAATGGTTTGTTATAGTGGCTTCAAGCAATATAATGAATACGTTTTTTATCAAAACACGAAAGGTTTTGGAAATACCTTTCTCTGCTTTTATTTCACACAGTTATTTTACCCTTTAGTTTTTATAAATTGTTTAGTAGTTTGATAATTTTTCATTTATTCATAAAATAAATATTTATGCAAAACCTCTATTCACATATTGTTCACCACCATAAAAACGCTTCAGCATGGTAAATAGTACCTGGGACCAATTTTTTCCATTTAGAGATCCCCCAGATCTTCAAAGTAAAATTTGTAGGTTCTAGCTGAAAATTAGACAGATTGCTCTATCTCAAAATTTTCAAGGATTGTTGAGAGAATTTGAACCCTAACACCTCTCATTTATAGTAAAGGCACTTTTTTAGTATAAGCAGTGAATTCAATTCTAAATAAACAAAATGTAGTTGTGTGAAAATTGTGTATTTCTAAATGTATAATTTAGAGTAATAGGATGGAGTCTATGTTGCTTCAGAATTCGGTGGGATGTAATTGGATTGGAAATTGTGTGACATAACATTAAAATTGCTAATATACTGTAAAAATTTTCATTTTAACTTATAATTGTCGGAACTAAAGATCTTTACCACCACAACACACTAATTTCAAACTCATTTAATTAAACCCCAAACATTCTTTAGCTAACATCCTTAATTACATCAATAACATGCTGAACAACATAACTAACTAACATGTTATATACCTTCATTAAAGTTGTATGATTGGTATTCCAGCCGAATCAGATGGTGTGCGAAGAAGTGATGTTGTCAATTGGTATTTGGAAAAGATCTCTGATCAGATTGACTCTGAGGAAGAACTTGTTGAGAAGAAAGCTTTAATAGAGAAAGTACTCGACAGGCTAATTTTCCACGTAAGTATTAAAAAATTGTGAATGGATATTTGTTATTATTTCCAATTTACATTTCTGTTGAAATTACATAAAACGTTCAAATTGACTTTTCTATCGGTTTTAACTAAGCTCTACGAGAGTTTTTTTGAGCATGAATAATTATGGCTCATTATACACAAAGTTATCTTTTAATTGAAATTGTGACGACCTACTCACGGCCTTTTTGACCGGGATTAATAAAACAGCTATTTTTAATCATAACATTGTGTATTTTGATAAATAACGATAAAATACATTATAGTTGAAATACATATAATTATGGCAATAAAATAAATATTTAAAATTTGTATACTGAACAAAGTAAGAAAAACTTTATACTTAAAATGTATATATAGTAGAGTCTCGGATAACATGTTTCATAAACTAAAAATCGGTAATAAATAGCTCAAGATTTACTAAAACCATGACTTAAAGTTATTATCTGAAGTTTAGTTTAAGTTATTAGTACGAGAAACGTAATGTATGTCATATTAATCCTAAAATGTCAATCCACAAAAAACTTTCAAAAATAAAATGGCATTTCAAAAGTCTAAGTAATACTAAAATTATTGCAAACATTGTGGTTAAACCCAACCTGTAATATAAACACGAGAGCAAACTGTAACACACAACACATTATTTTTAATACAAAACTCATTTACTATAAAACAAAACTCTGTCGCTGTGATGAAATGGCGTTTTCAAGGCAAGACAGGCCGACGAGTACTGACACACACATTTACTGTGTAGCTTTTAACACAATTCAGTTCAGTATGCGTATTTCGGTAATTGAAAGCGCTAATAATCATGTATTAGTTTGTATGTGTTTTGCTTACAAAATTTTATAAAACGCATCCGAGGATTGCCTCGGTTAACCACGTACTACCCCGGTTAAGTGGAAATCAGTTAACTGAGACTCTACTGTATTACTGTACATTATTAGTACAAAAATGTTTACATAAAAAACTTAAAATATCAATTAACACAACATAAAACAAAAAGTAGCAAAATAAGTAATAAGAGTGTTTATGTTTTACTTGCAAAATTACAACTTACATCATGGAGAATTAAACACTAATAAAGATATAATTTAGAAAAAAAGTAGTGTTATTTATTACATATTTCTATAATGTTAGTAATTAATTACTAAGCACAAATAAAATATATTCAAAACACTTAAACAATTTCATAAAAACTGCAATTTGACTAGGGCGGTCAACAGCGCGGAGTGAGTCGAACAAACCGGAAACAGACTAACTCAGTCACTTACACACAGTCGAACTGACTAGACCTTTACGCAAAGGAAATAACCCTAAATCTAGGAAAGGGGAAGTGATTCAGGTCATTCCTAGAAAGAGTCATGTGAGGTACGGTGGCAATGAATACTACAGTAGATCCTCGCTAATCCGTACCTGCAGGACCGGGGGTATGGTCGGAACAACAAAAAGGTCGGATTATCAGAGGAACTTGTATATTAACATAAAAACAAACTTAAACTGTACTTCGAACAATGAATATTGCATCAAGATTTTATAAAAAGCTACTGTACTGATGAACGCTACAGAAAGCCTAAAAACATTAAATAAATAAATTATTTAATAACAGTAACGTACAAAAAGTGTCCATTATGTACTTACAGAGGATGCTGTAGTGACGAAAAAGCATAACACTACAATACTGTTCAATACTGTACGTGGCCTAGGTACAGTTGCTGCATCATGTAGCCTAGACGTTCCGCTATACACACTATGTATTACTGTATGAATATAAAAAAGAATATAACGGAGTTCCCTTTCTTCTCTCTTGCTCAAACCACACCCACAATGCATTGTCAAGCACTTCACACTTTGTTTCTTAAAGTTTCCCAATATTTTAGTCCTCTTTCGTCTTTAACTAACATAGCATGACTTTCAATCTCTTTTCTATTTTTTCGCCAGTCTTTAATGGTTGTACTAATACCCACCCCAATTTCACTAGCGATTTTTTGAACAGACTCACCTTTGTCTAACCTTTCGAGCACGTTTAATTTCTCGGCTATAGATAGGGTTACATGCTTCCGTTTTGCACTAGACATTATGTACAGTACGTTTGTTCAAAACACTTGCTTACTGTACCGAACGTTTCACAAACTACATTTAAAAAAAATACTGCAACTATACTATTTTATTCCTGCTCCTACACTACTAACCGCATCAAGTGTTGTTGCTACTCTGACTGAAATACACACTCACGATGTCACCTGTTGATGCGTCATCGACAGGTTTCAACTTGAACGGAGTTACTAAGTAAACAAATGCTGTAAATTTCCGCTAGCGTTGTCGTACTAAGCGAGGAGAATGCCGCTAAAGGACGAATTAGCAGAAGTCTGTTGTGCCGACGGGCACGGTCGGGCCAACCGAGGAGTCGGACCATCGGAGGTCGGACTATCGAGGTTCTACTGTATTAGTAAAAGTTTTTTTGAAAATAACCAACCATGTGAGTCCTCCCGGGTTAACTCACAATACAAATAATCGATTGTTCATGATAAAGGTGTTGCTGTTAGTAAATAATCTGGCCTGCCAGTAAATACACTCCACATTACCTGTTTCATTAAAAAAACTAATTAAAATTTGGCTAATCTTTGCTATGACACTATTTTACGGCGTGTCCAGCGACCGGGAAAAGCGGGAATTGTACGGGAATTTTATCTTGCCGGGAAATGTATGGGAATAGTTAATAAATACGGTTTTGTACAGGAATTCAGCAAACTGCTATTTTAAAAATATTTACAGTGTAACCCCTCAAATCTGAACACGTTCTCAGGAAATAAAAAAAAGATAGCTTGAAATTAAAAAAAAATTTAATCCCAAACTTATTTTTCAAGGTTCAAGTCTGTTATCTTTAACTGTTGAAGTGAAGAAAATCTTCACACGAACGTAATCCCAAGCCATGTCGGTTCTTAGCAATACGCACTTACCATCAGTTAAGTAAGGCTCATTAAACTAGATACAGACAGTAGACAGACGTGATACGCATCCCAGTAAGGGTGGGGGTAGGGAGAGTGTGGTTTATTTTTAGAACAAGCTCGACTAGAAACAATGGCATGTCATGGGACGTACATCCACCCGCCAAGGTCACTGCCCTTATGAACTTATTGAGTCACACACAGCCTGTTTAACCCCAATCACTGCGTCTCCCGTCGCTTACATACAGTGACGAAATAAGTGTGTAATATTATTCCCCGGGAAGAACAGGCTTCAGTCCCAATTAGTTCGGATTTGAAGGGTTCCACTAATGAGGAAATCCAGAACAAATGTTAAAAAAATAAAACGGTTTATTTACTTCCTTTATTCAGTTATATCCTTAACATTATGATTTTTGGTTTTATTTGAGTGAAAATCCCGAAATAGCGAGATCACTACGGCAAATTCTGTATTGGTCATATAATATCGTCAACAGGTTGTCAGAGCAAAAAGAAAGAATCACTTTAAAAAAAGGAGGTTCTCGGATCGCGTAAGCTGCTATACGTGGATACGATAATAAGCTGCGAATGCACAATAATTTAGAGCCGTCAGAGAGACGGCTGGTTGCCAGATTTTCCTGGTGACAGTGAGGTTGTTTTAAATGATTATTCACCAACACGCTATGAGTCAGTCTTACGTTCAGTATTTGCCGGCCATATGGACAGTGTTGTAATTTTATATTACTTGTAGAGTATAAAGCCTTTAACGGTCAGGTTTTATTCAATGTTTTCGGCAGGAGATGTTCCATAGTTATATTTGATGGCAACCTAGACTGGATAGAGACTTAACTTTTACTTATTTGTACCAAACTGAAGTTCGGTACAAGGCTTGAAACCGTACCGTACTGATTTTTTCGGTGCACCGCAGACCCTAGTTTTCTATCCTTAATAGGGCTAACTGCAAGTTAAACTGCCTTAAATGACAACTTGCAGACTCAATTCTTGTAATTTAGGATTAACTGTGAATGTTTTCAGGACCAAGTAATAATTCCATTGACAAGCAGATCAGGGAAGGGAGAAGAAGCAGAAGATGAGGACCCGCTCCTGGTGGTCCACCCCAATTACGTTGTAGAGGGATAGTTTTCCCTGTTACCTATATTAACTTACTGCCATTGGTCATTTTTTTATTGTGTAAATATACCTTTTTAATATATTTATTATTTTTTCTTCCTCAATCCTGAGTACATTTTTGTGTACATTGTTTTGAGATGGATATGTCTAAACTCTGTTTGCAACAATACTGAAACTACAAGACCTCTTCTAATCAAAGATCATTCTCGAGTTATAAATGGTGTATCTAACACGACTTTGTTTTATATAATATGTAATTTTTAACTAAGACATTTAATTGGACATGAAATAAAAAATAGGTACATAAATCCCCAAAACTATAAAGTCAACATGGCTGTTCGTTTTGTACAGTATTTATTTACTTTATGGATCTAAATTGACAATTGAAACAAAAGGCATTAGATAACAAATCACTTTGCTAATGGAAAGTAAACCAATGGCTGTAGCTTTAGAAATCAAGTGTTTTGATTGTAGATAATTTGTAAACAAACTTATTTCCAATAATGTTTATGTTAGCAGCAGACTTGCTTACTCAGCGAATTTCTAAATCAATAATATAATAATAATGATATATGACAAGTTTTATCAATATTTGCCAATAAATATGAGTTATTTGGCTATTCTACTTAAGATTAACATGGGAGAGTATACAGGTTTCCTGCTGTGAGTTGAAAGTAGGCATTTCTAGCCTAAATTTTTTTTATTTTGACCATTTATACCAACTTTCATCAACATCTGTCCATAAATAAAGGGGTTTGTCTATTCTCTATATGATTAATATAGGAAAAGAGTATGCAGGTTAGCTGCCATGAGTTATTGAGTTATTAGATTATTGAAATGGCAATCATACCACAAGTATTTTAAGCCAAGGGGCTTTTGAATGAGGGTTGAGTGTGATGATTGTGGCGCGATCTTGTAGTGTTGTAGTATATACATATATTGTAGTCTTGTTACTGACTAAGGCTGACATTTTCCTTAGACATGACTTAATTAATAGCCCAACAGCCGATGGCAACTAAGGGACTTACAGTTTATCATGGAATCCAAACTACTATGTTATTATAATATACTACTATATTATACCTATATTATTGGAATAAATAAATTCATTCGTCTAGTTTAGATCCACAAATTTGTGATAGAGTTATCTATAATTAATGTGTCATACTATCACGGTTGACAGTAAAATTGCTATAATTATTCAAATACTGCTAAGTGCACAACCAAATCGCTAGTGAATTGAATCAAAAATACGACTTCTCGAAGGTTATGATGGCATCGCTTCCCCTGCTCCTCACTCAGTGAAAGCCTCTTTTAGGTGTTTGTTTAATCATCCATGGTGCTAGTGAACAGGAACGTCACAAGTTTAGAATCATGGACAACGGAACTTCATACCATGGACCAAGTACCCAGGATTTTAGAAGAAATTTTATTACAAATATTTATTTCTTGTTCAATTTTACATTATTCGCGGAAGTTTTAAATTAATCATTTACACAAAACATAGTTATAGTTCAAATATATACCCCCGTCGCAGCAGACCTGCGTACTCAGCGAATTTCCAAATCAATAATTTAATATATGACAAGTTTTATAAAACTATGTCCATAAACATGAGAATTATTTGCCTATTCTCCATAAGATTAACATAGGAAAGAGTGTGCAGGTTAGCTGCTGTGAGGAACACTGAAAGAAGTCATTTCTACCATGAATAATTTTTATCTTAACGTCTATACCAACTTTCATCAACATCTGTCCATAAATAAAGGAGTTTGCCTATTCCCTATATGATTAATATGGGAAAAAATTAAAAATAAATAAATAAATGATTAATATGGGGTAACGGTAAAAGAGTATGCAGGTTTGCTGCCATGATAAACACATAAACTATGATTATTAAACATAAATGGATAGATCTCAACCACATGAAGCTAAATATCAAGTTTTATCCAAAAATACTGATTAATATGGGAAATATTAATTTTTCCCTATCTTCCATTTGATTAACATTGGAGCCCCACAATACAACGTACTGTGTTTAGATTTTTTAATATCTCGGTAACCGTTGGAGATAGAGAAAAACTTTAAGGAACTTAATTGTGTAGTTTTTTAAGTTGATCCCAATAGTGGAATATAAAATTAGAAATTTTTAAAAATTACATGTGAAAAACGCAAAAAACCCCATTTTGGGGTACAAAACCCCCCCAAACTACCCGTTCCCATTGACCGATATGTCTGGTTTACGAACTTGTCCGAGCATTTGATAGGAATACACGTCTCTACAAATTTGGTCTCGATCAGACATTTTTACGAGAGTTATCGTGTTTAATCAGACACATGGTGCTATATACAGGAATACAATATATATTATTATATATATACAAATTTTAACGACTATTGTTTTTGGACTCTGGGCACCTAAAGAAGAAAAAATAACATGGTCCCGGGCTTAAGTCTCACCACGAGACCTTATTCCTACGGTAATAGCTTCTTCCCTATGGGAAATTCGCTAAAAAGAAAAAGAAAATATAAAAAATAAATTTAAATTAGTTGAACGAAAATTCAGTCAGCCTGAATGATATCATGAGGGAGTCTAGTCCTCATCCGTCTGTCTCCTGTTGGTTTGCCAATATTAAGGCTTACAGCACCAGGCACAAGATGAAGTGTATCCATGAGTATACGCAGGAATTTTTTATAAAATCTTCAATTGTTCTTACTTCAAGTTTCTGGTGAATATGGCTGTTGTGCAAACCATGAAGAATTTAAAGAATTTTGAAGCTAAATGTCAAGTTTCATCCAAAAATATGCATTGATAAGTGATAAGTGAAATATTAATATTTCCGTAAGATTAAACCATAGATGAGTGGGTAGCAAAGCCCTTATAATCTGTTCCTCTTTGCTAAAACGTATACTATTTATGCAAATATGTGTCAAACTAACTTGAATAGTAATAGACAGCGTCAAATACATGAATTACTTAACTATGTACAGGATTGATTATTCAAGAACAAAGAATAAAACAAAAAACGGAGACAGAATAAATGTTAAAATACATGTACATTACCTACTTGACTAATAAAGCTTAAATTTTAGCTTGGTAATAATATTATCATGCTAAAATTCCCTGATGCCAGTTTTGATTAGATTCAGATTCGAATTGCTTTATTTTGATAGTTGTTAACTTTTTTTTTAATAGTTGTTAACAAAAACTGCATGATAGTTTCAATGAAATTGGTAAGTAGTCATAATAAACTATGTATATAATGAACCAACGTATTTTTTTCTTTAAAATAACTAGGATTTGTCATTATAACCAATAAAATCCTTAACATTATAAAAACATTTTTCAATCAATAGTTTTTTAACCAATTATAAGTAATTATTTTTGAGAAAATTAAAATTTATGTTGCTTGAGAAGTGTCACTACTCAGTGAAGGAATTCCTTTCAGACTGTGCCAAAGTTTAGTGTAAAACTGTTGTTAATATTTCGTTAATTAATTAAATTATTGTTATTGTAAATTATTATAGACTGCTTGTCTTTTATATTTGTAAATATTGACACGTTTCATATAACTTTTGTTATTTACGAAATAAAGATTATGATTATGATTATAACCATATTTTCAAAAATTTTGGGGCAGCTTGCCTTTGCCTTAATGGAGTTTGGAAGAGTATTAAAAAGTGAAACTCCATTATTGTAAGAAAAATTATATTGAAAAAACTGGTTTTATGTTTAGGTACTCTTTCATTAAAAGTTTTCCTTAAATTATAATTTGAATCGTGAATCGCTAATCATGAAGAAAATTTGTAATGTTTGGTAAGAAAAAAGGTTATTGTATTAAGATATAAATTGAAGGAAAAGTTAAAATTTTATTGGTTTTGAAAAGTGACTTGCAAGAGTACCTGTGTGGTTTTCTGAAAATTACTCTGATGGCTTTTTTTGTAATTTAAAGACAAATTTTGTTCTTGAAGACTCATGCCCCCAAACAGCATAGGCATAAGGTTAAGAAATGATGAATAATGCCATACATACATACATACATATCCTCTTCTCCACGTCCTTCTTCTGAAGGTGCTGGAGGCGTCAAGTGTCCTGTCTTGTAACAGGCCCACACAATAAAAATAGCGAGCCACGCGCTAGGAACAGGGTGCGACCGACAAGGCCTTAGATGCAGTTAGATTTGGTAAGGTGTGCTATGGATGTGCTATGGATTTAGGTTTGGTTAGGATTAGGTTTTGCGGAAGTCTTCCAGGTTGTAGAAGCAGGCACTTATAAGAAATGATTTTACGGCTCTTTTGAATTTTTCAATTTGTGCAATATTTCTGAGGTTTTCTGGTAAGTTTTCGAATAATTTTATGCCACTGTAACTTAGTTTGGTTTCAAAAGTGCTAATCTGTGTTGCTGTGAAAATCTATTGTTGAATCTGGTGTTGTAACTATGGCAAGATGGGATTGTGGTTATGTTGTTTAATGTAGGTGACTGCTTCAAGTATATAAAGGCTTGGAACTGTAAGAATTTGGAGCCGCGCAAAAGCCTCTCTACAGCTGGCATCGGGTGGCATAGTATGTTGTGAGCAACACATGTGTGTCTGAAAATGTAGAAAGTGTTCTTAAAACGAAAAGTCCGGAAGAGAGCTTTTGACAGACAATTTGAGCATGAAATTTAAGACTACTGTCAATTTGGACGCCCAAGAACTTAACGACTGAAGTTGGCTCAATGTATTCCACAGCAATTAAATAACCAATGTGTTCAGAAGCTCCTGCTAGGCTTATTTTGAATTCTACAATTTTTGTTTTACTTTTATTTAAAACTAATTTGTTTTGATTTGCCCACTAAACCACATCATTACCCTCAATTAAACTTCTGATTTCCAGGCTAGAACTGTTATTAGCATCTACAACGAGTGTGGTATCATTCGCAAATAAGCTGATTTTTGAATTAGATATACAGCCAGGAAGATCATTTATGAAGAGTATACGGTAAATAGAATAGGGACAAGGACGAAACCTTGAGGAACACCCATACGTATAGTTTTTGAGGAAGACTGTAATCTGCGCAAAAACCTACGGGAATCAACATAGGAAAAATAGACAACTTGACTTCTGCCCGTTAATAGCAGTCAATCCAAGAGTAACTGAGACCTCTCACATCCAAATTCCACAGTTTGGAAAGCAAAACTGAATGGTCTCTGAGGTCGAAGGCCTTTGTAAAATCAAAGAAAATACCAGTTGCCGATTTTCCAGAATCCAGTGATTCAACGATTGACGATATTATACTATTCATTGCATCGACTGTAGAATTACCTTTAGTATAAGCAAACTGATAACAGGTTAGACAACAATGTTCTGATTGGTGATTAATTCTGATTGATAACACCAATCAGTAAATAAGTTTGATAATCAGTAAATTCTGACTGATAACAGTTTGGGATAATTTACTGAAAACATGTAAAGAATTTATGATTTCATCCCTTTAGTAGAAACTGTTGGGATGTCAGAATCAGTCTGTGGCAACACTGTTTGTATTTTGGTTTGTTGTTTTTTTAGACCTGATGCCTTGATCTTCTTCTAATTTGTAACGAAAAACAAATGTAATGAAAACGTCAAAACGACTGGAAAAGTGCATACTGGACCCATATTTCAAGCAAAATGGATTCTCCTGGAGAAGTCAATATTTTACATGTAAACAATGTAATTAATTGTAAAATAGTTTTATCACTTTATGTTTAATGGTTTTATCTATTAATATAATCATTAAAGCTTGCATTTTATAATCGGCATTAATACACATAACCTATAAATACTTGATAGTTCCCTATTTATAAGTTCGTACTATTTTTTAATAAATATGTTAAGAACATGTAAATTCTCGTAATCAAAGGAAGGTTTTTTTAAGAGACTACATTATTTATTGAGTTACCTGTGTGTTAAATTTTGTTTCTTCATTGACAGCCTATCTCTTAAAGAATAGGTTAATTCAATAAATTAATTCTGTATACCTTATATTGATGATTTGAGCTGTAGACAATTCATTTAAAAATGAGTCCAGTTATCAGGTTAGATAAAATCAGTGGTTGAAATGTTAATAGTATATCTGCCCTGAAAACCTACTGATTTTTCATTTTGAAAGCCTAAAAAATGTTTTATAAGCTTCGATTACATTATAAAGTAGTAAAACTCTTAAAATGTGTTTACAATTTGCAAATGTTGATTTCTGATCGAGACTTTTTATGGATAAAATTTGTTGTTGGGTGTTTTGATCTAATATATATTACTTTCAATGATATCTCCTGTAGTAATGTAATAATATATTACCAAATAATATTACATATTTAAAATTCCTTGATGTAGATTGGGTGATTATCTACAACAAGGATATTCTTCACTACTATAAATTTGTGAATGGGGGAATTAAATAAATACTAAATAATAATGGTGTAGTAATAATACTGTCTCCCCTCAAATAAAATGTAATATTAAAAAAACTCTTCGATAAGCCTACTTCAATTTTCTGTATGAGACTGCATCCAAACAGTTTTAATATATTTAATAATTGATTTTTATTGCTCTGCAAAAACTGTTTCACCTTATTTTACCTATAATGATTCCTAGGATAAACTCTGATGTATATTTTAATATTTTTTTAACTCTGCATAATGTTTCAGACTGATGAAATTCCCTTAACACCAGAGGAAATGAGAAGGTAAATAAAAATATTCATCATACAATAAACTTTGTGGCGCCTATTATCTAACTAAATATCTAGTGTAGCACTGTTTAAATTCTTAAGTTAACAAAGTTAATTGCATGTAAGCAAATTTTTTATACCTTATAATATTTTTAATCTGACAGATACGGATAACTTGTGATTTTCAGTGGATATATTTTAATACACAATTTTATCTCATGTAGGTAAAGGCCTCAGGTGAGCTATAACATTATAAGAAGGCCCACATACTTTAACATTCTTGCTGAGATAAATGGTACTTTCGTATTATATAATAATTAAAAGGTTAAAAATATCAATAACCCACCTAACTTAAGTCCACAGAGCATTGGATGTCAAAATATACAATACAATCTATGAATGTGGTCGGTATAATACGAAAGTACCAATAAAAGTTTAAATACATTGCTGGTTTGTTTTAGGTTGGAACATATGAAGATGCATGAGAAACACAGAGGGCATGAAGCAATGCATACAGAAATGGTGTTTATACTACTTATCACTGTAATAGTTGCACAGGTTGCGTTGGTTGAGTGGAAGAAACGCCATCAAAAGTCATACCAGGTGAGTAGCTTTTCTTAGAGAAGTGCATCAAAAGAAATTCAATTCAAAACATCTTTATTCTTCAGTATATATACAGGATTGGTGTCAATGTTAAAACTATTCTAATTGATCAATACTTATAGTATCTTGAAGAGGCCTGCTAATACAAAGAAAAATCTGCCGGCGACAGACTGTTGGAGTTGGAATCTATGGTCTGTCGGTACATGAATGTGTTTGGTGTTTAAATTATGTGTAACTATCTCTGTGTTAACTTAATGTTTTCTTGATGGTTTAGTTTTGATGTATCTATACGAAGGAAAATGTTGACATGTTAATATCTGACCTGATGATAAAGTTTCGACTTTGAAAAATGTGCATAGGCTAGTCACATCAAACGAATAGAACTGTTTGGAAGGAAAAGATTATAGGCTATATATAATTCTTAAATAACATTTCTGGTGG
The DNA here is from genome assembly GCA_023375725.1 of Nephotettix cincticeps. Taxonomy (NCBI): domain Eukaryota; kingdom Metazoa; phylum Arthropoda; class Insecta; order Hemiptera; family Cicadellidae; genus Nephotettix; species Nephotettix cincticeps. The sequence goes on from CM041789.1 coordinate 1,327,089, forward strand.
CAATATACTGTAGAATTAATAAACTACCAAGCCTGTTTGTAAAGAAGTAGGAAGAAACTTGATTTATGAATAACATACTACGTACATGAATATCTTAACTACAAGATAAAATATATAAATATAAGTTTAAGTCTAATAACACTTATCCTTTTTGTTTTAACAGTTGGCAACTTTATTTGGAATGTGGATAATTCCATTAGGGATGTGCCTCAAGAACCAGTGGTGGCGGTTTATTTTCTTGTGGTTGGTTTTTTCCTGTATAACAGGGCTAATCGTTAGAAAAGCGGTGGAAAAACCTATTCAAGGATCAACTCCAAGGTACTTATTTAAATTTCCTAAAACAAAAATTGTAAAAGAATTTTTAGTGTTCTATGACTTAGGATAAAGTAAAGTGTAATAAATTAAAATGTTCTATGACTGTACATTATTTTGTTTACTGCTAGGGGAGTGCAAGAATACAAAGTTAGAGTGGATTGGGCTCTCAGCACATGGTCTAGTTGGAGACACAAGACTTGGTCATTCAACTGAGCCTGTCCTCATCTCCCTAACCCATTGGCATACTTGGACGGATCGTTTTCGTCACGCTGCCAATGTGCCGAGGCACACTTGGACGGAATTATTCCGTAGCCAGTTATTGCTTGTAGTCCCACCGAGAGATTGTATCACTTGCAGTATCGTTAATTTCTTTCTTTATGTTACAGCAGTATTTTCTGTCTTTAATTTAGTTTTTCCCTACGTTGGCTAATCTGGTAAAAGTTAATGAAATGTATGCAGTTAATAACATTTAATTATCTCTCAAGGGTTTAACCAACAATATTTTAAGACACTTTGAAGTTTTATCTATTGTGTATGTATATACGGTACAAATAATAAATGAAGTGTAGCCTACATTATTGAAGGGAATAAAAACACATGACCTACTCTACAGGTTAGTCTACAAGTGGTTCTATCTTATCTACAAACTCAGCTATGGTCTTGGAATCATTGGCTACGTCATCATGGTGTTGACCTTCTTTGGTCTGAACGTAGTGTTCGATGCCAAGCCGCAAGCTTGGATGGACATCGCGTTGCTGTTCCTCTTCTATGGACTCTACTACGGAGTGTTGGCTCAAGACGTAGCAGAGATATCTAGTGATAAGATGGCATCTCATATTGGTGTAAGAAAAATTATTATCTGTAAGCCTTTGGACATAGCTATGAAATTTAATGGTCTTTGTAATTAATCATATTTTTAATCAACCTATATTTGTAATTAATCTGATCTTTTATTGTAGTATTAAGAAATATCATAGTGTGACCACAGTGAGTCTAATGTTGGCCTAACTGCAGAAAACATTTTAACCCTACCTGGATGGGCGAATTAGTGACATAGGATGGGAAATATTAAGAAATAAATAAAAATTAGTTTTCATTATTTGTGTTTTGTTTTACTAGTATACATTAAATAAACACAATGGAACACTTCAGACTTTTTTGACACCTGGTTACTGTTCTAACCCATGCCAGTCTGTCTGAGGATAAAGAGGATATATATCTACTTCTCATTCGGAACATCAATAACCATCATTAAATAAAATCTTTCAGACTACATAAGATCAATTAATCTCCTTTCAGAGATTCATATTGTAGATTAGACGAGTATAATTTTCATTTGATTTATGTCTTCAATCCTTATATTTTGTGGTGTTCGCATTTCAATCTCTAAACTTCTCTAATATCTCTAAAATCTCTAAACAAACCCCCAGAAGCCTCTCAACTGGTTTATGCTTCTGTAGAGGTCATAAAGGAGAAGCTACTGGTATCCAGCTTGGTGTTTCTCCTATTAGACTTTTTTTAGCTTGAATCGAGATCTGACACGTGGCTCTACCTTAATATCCATAGGGTTCACATCCCTGTTCTCCTCGGATAAAAGTTACATTATTGACAAACTAGTAAAACTTAAACAAATCTCTAAGTAAAAAAAGTTAAGGCTTTATTTCTAAGTAGTCGGTTCATTTGTCTGCACAATCAATTTTGACTTTTTGTAACATTAATATAAAGAAAACGTTTTATCTGAAGTTCCCTGTATTCCAAATATCATGTTTCGTTTTCATGGCTATTTTCCATTGGAGAGTTCATTTAAGTTTAGGGCTGAATTACCATTCAGCCCAGGTCAGTTGAGCTACCTAATTTCCAAACCCAATGGGTTAGGTTCTCTTCTTGTTGAACAGACTTAAGAGGCTATCAGTTGAGGGATTATTACGTACTCCTGTGGTCGAAGCCAAGATCTGTCCTAAAGGTTTCTGACTGTTTCTCAGTACAAGTTTTTGCTGTTAATATGTAATTGTTTTTGGAAATAAAGGATTATTATTATTATAGCTAGAAAATAGACAAATCCTTATTTCCTTCAACAATACACACATAGTTATGGACAGTGTCATTTTATATGTTGGAGGAGAATAATTATTAGTTTTGTCAAAAATAATTTAAATACTGTACTTAACATAATTGCATCAAAATCTTTCTACCTAATATCACAATTCCTGTTTCCACTTAGTCTATAAAAAGGGTTATTTACTAATCATGTATATATAGAAAAATTGTAAATCTATTCACCGACAAATATGTCCATGTCTGTTTTTAGTACTACACAGCCAATGGGATGCCCACAAGGCATCTGGAGGCCGGTGTGTGTGCCGTGTGTGGAAACCGTCTGCTGGTGCAGGAGAACGAAGAGGGAGTCCTAGAAAACACATACAAGCTCAGCTGTGATCATGTGTATCCTTGACAACACTTGCACTTTGAGCTTGCCATTTTGATGTTAAATAATTATTTTTGAACCTCTGAATCATCAAATTTCAGTTTCTCTCAAAGATAACTAGAAGTAGTCTCTCAAAATAAACTGTGGTTTATTTAGCTTTCCCACATCCATTCAATATAAGTTAGGCTAGGTCTGTGCACTCTTTTAAAAACATGTAAAACGGTACGATTGGGTTAAACTGTGTGTAGATAACTAAACAACTTGGTTTACCTCGCAAATTTGTGACAACTATGTTCATTAAGTACCATTAAGGTGTACAGTTTTACCTAACAAGAAAACCTACAGTATTATCGATTTTTTAAAGTTTTTACCTTAGCCTGTTTTATTATACATTAAATATAATATCAAAAATTGTCTAATTTTGTACAAAAATTCTTCTTAAAGGATAAGATAAGATTCTTAAGTGGATTCTTAATTGGATAAGATATCCTTTCAAACTTTACTAACACTGGAATCTGCTCTCCATGTAAAAGTTATGATTGTATTGCCCAGTTAATGGTGGCACTTTGACTCTTCACAGAGTTAAATAAACAAATTTCCTCTTTTCAATTCATCTGTATTTCTAATCATATATTTAGTTTTTGTGGGTATTTATCCATTGGAGAGCATAGTTCATCCCAGTGTTATTACAGATTGATTCAAATAGATCAGTTCAATAACAGAGTGCTACTGAATATTATGTTTACCTATTTATAAATAACTACTGTAATTTTAGTTTATCCTACACAGCCTTTTGCCTTAACCAAACATTCAGTTTCCATGAGTTTTGCATCCGCGGTTGGTGCATCGTTGGGAAGAAACAGACGTGTCCTTACTGTAAGGAGAAAGTTGATCTCAAGAAGATGTTCTGCAATCCGTATCCTTTTTAAGTATAAATGAACCCTTTTAAGTATAACTGAGAGGCCTTTAGTAAGCTATTTTGTCCTTTTCAGACAGACTCATATTCATTTCTAAAACATTTCTTTGTCTGGCTTATCTCTCTCCCACAGTATTCTTAAAGCTATGCTAGGGATTATTTTGCTATCCTTAATCTTTGAACAAAAGCTTATATAACAAGTCCATAACATACTGTCGTTAAGTTTTTAATGTAATTTTTATATCTCTATACACAAGTGGTTCCTTTTGCAATAAAGTATACTCCTTAATCGCTTACTAAGTAGACATTGCCAATTATTTATACAATAATAAAGACAATATTTTACTCTAATTCAAACATTAGAGCAGATAAGTTCTGTGCACAAGCTCAAATATGAACATTGCAGACACACTGACACATTATCGTAAATACAGTCTCAACTTGTCAACAGGATTGTACAATATTTATGTGTGTTTATTTGACTGTCAATATTTTAAGTGTTGTTTTTATATTTTTTTTGAAAAATTTATACTGATACATTGACCCACCGACCGACCCCAGTGGTTGTGAAGATAGATTAGGGTTATTCTTGTAGGAGTCAACACTGATAACTGTGTAAGCCTAAACTAATAAAAGACAAGTGATCTCAAGTGGACAAAGTTACAATACTAGTAAAACCATGATTATTTGAAGTATTTGGAAGGATAAAATCTGCTAATTTATGGTCTTAACGTTTGAGAATTGCATAGTAAAAAGGATTAATTTCAATTTAAAAATTTAGTTCAGGCCTTAAAAATAGTGTTTTCTTAATGTATATGAGAATTTTTTTACTCTAGAAGTGGAAAAGTCATAATTTACAACGTAATAATACATTAAACATGAAGTAGCAGCTGTCAACGACATAGTAAACTTTTTAGTAGTCATTGTCAGCCGTTCTGCCATTCATGATCAGAACTATCTCTTATTTTTCTTACATACAATATGCCCGATTTCAAATGTGATTCTCCCATATTCCGGGTCAATTAGCCAAGCCTTACCAGTCACGTTTAGTTAGAACTCTATTGTAAACAAATTACTTTATAATTTGATGTGATTTGGGGGAAAAAATCAGTGTAATTTTCCGATTTAACGTCTCAGCTGGGAGAAGCCCCATGTGCTGTATGGCCAGCTGTTAGATTGGCTGCGATGGCTCGTCGCGTGGCAGCCCGTCATCTTCGGCATTGTGCAAGGCATCAACTATGTCTTAGGTCTGGAGTGACGTGGTGAGTATAACTTAACCTAACTTCAAATCATCGATTTTCCCAGAGGCATGTGCTGATTGTAATAAAATTTTATTGGAAATCCTGATTAGGATAATATGTTTTTTATTAGATATGGAAGTCCATGGGACTATTGGGATCTATTGTAGGGTGAGTACTTTTAAACTGTTGTACAAAGGATGGGATGGAGCTTGAATAGTTGTTCACAGCTTTCAAATTCCTAATTATACCAGATGTGTTGGTCATGTGTAGTGATAATTTTTTCATTAAACCAACACCTCCACTTCTATATACAACAATCAGCATTGTTAAATTGATTATTGATAGTATGAAAATATGTATAACCAACTTAAGTCAACTTCTGTAAAGCTGTGTGTTGTCCCTATAAAGCGCCTTGTCAAGTTAAGTTGGTCATTGGTATTAGTAAGTAGACTCCATTATCCGCATTAATGGGTGGCTGATCGATCGTGTATAATCGAAATTGTGCATAAAGTAAACCTAACCTACAATATACTGGTAATAGTCAAAAACGACTATGAAAGCAAATTAAGCCATTAATAACCTTTATTGAGTGCTAGGTTTAATAATGTGAAAGACTTCATGTACAAGATTACCTATTAATAATAAACACACAGGTTTGCTGACATTATTTTCACATCGGTAAAACAAAGTCCAATACGTGAGCCAGGTGCACTGGATTACAGACTTACTGTTGAAAATGGTGTCTTTATTGGCTTCAAGGGAAAAAACCAATTATTGATTTTTGTTTCTAGGCATTTGCTTCCTTTAAAACAATAGTTGAACAAATATTTTTAGGTAAGCCTACCATTCTAGTGGTAGCTATAATTTGCAGGGCCAAGGATGGATGTTTAAAATGTGTTACACTTAGCTTTCCTTGGTAGCTAATTTTTGTTTGCCGATTGCAGATAAACCGTGTTAAAGGTGTTAATCCACTCGCGGATAATCGGGAGTCTACTGTATATACTATCAATTATTAAAAAATAAAAAGAATGGAATTAATCATTTATCATACTAAACTTTGTAGGCTTGTACATAATGGATGGACCCTACTGACAAGTTATGCTTAACCCTTGACATCCTGGGTGAACTTTTTGTTACACTAAGTCCTGGGTGCGGTCTAACAGACCGCCTTTTTGAAAAAAAGATTTAAAATTATTTTTTACTGCTGGTAATTATTTTATCAATCTAATAAGTTATTTGAAATGTTAACTATGTAAATAATATTAAATTAAGTTTAATGAGTACATATAATAGATATATAAAATTAAAAAAACCTGTTCATGGTGAAATCTGATGAAAAATGTAATCATTTTCTAAAACCATAAAAACGTAATGATAAATATGACAAAATGTTTAGTTATTTCTATTTTTCCATTCCATAGGATATGAAGAATATAAAAAAAAATAAAGATACTTATAAAAAAACTTATTATTATTACAATTGAGACAGTTACTTTACAGCTAATTTCAGCTTATAACATAGATCTACATTCATTGCAAACTTTTGTTGTACACTTGAGGCAAACATGTTTTTTACATGAATAGCAAATGTAAGCAGTATCTTCTTCGGATCACTTGTGTAGTATGTCTTTATTTTATTTAGTCTATCACCAACAGTGTCGGGTTTAGGATCTTATACTCCCAGTACTCGACGGATGCATGCTCGTAAGTTCATACGTCAGCCTCTTGTTCTACAAATATCGCTAAAATTGTGGTTTCACCATCCAAGTGAATCCAATTCACTTAAAAAAGCATCCAGTTTTCAAACATCTCTTCGAAATCCAAGTCCAAAACACACACACAAGACAATGGGCCGGGTCGTGAATCTATCGCGTACTGTACTGTCTCACAGACTGCTAAAGACAACAAACAAATCTCTAAATATTACGACCTTAAGACAAGTGACAATAGGGATCGGTTTCGGTGGAAGGGAGGGACGACTACTTGGCATGGCTGGGGTCATCGTCTTTTGAAACCCTTAATTTCAAATAAATAAAGAACTCAAGCGGTCTGTAAGACCGCACCCAGGATGTTAAGGGTTAAATTAGTGGGGCTAAGATAATTTTGACAAACATTAGTTTAATAATTGACTGAAATAAATCAATAACCGTTCAAACTTTCAGTAATATACAATAGTCAGTTTGACAATCCAAATAGTATAATGTATGTAGGCATGTACTATATGTATGTATGTGTTATGGCAGTGATGTATATTTTAAGTTTTTTTATATCTTAATTATATATCTTATTGTATAATAAGATATTATATCTTATATGTATTTTTGTATATCTTAAGTTTTGGGCAAAATTTTTAGGAGATAGGGGTCCTAGTTAAATGTGAAAGTACCGAAATTATTCACTCAAAAACAAATGAAAATCCGCCTCAACATCGATAACAGGTTTCAACATTGTTGTAGGCTATATGGCTAATTCAAATAATGATAAAATACACAATCTCACTTTTAATCACAAAATCTTAAAGTGTTGTAAAATATTGTTGCACAGTGTTGTTGTCAGTTGGTATGTTAGTTAAGGCTCTCTAAATTGTCCCCAGATTCCACCAACCAAAGATTCCACCCACCTAGAACACAGGGACACATGACGGGGGAAGGAAAGACATAATACTGACATCGAACAACAATCCATGCAGCCCTTTACTCTGCTCTCATACAATCAATAAAATTTTTAAGTATTATTAAGCTAAGAAAACGATTAAATTTGAAACATCCCTCATAAACAACATAATTTAATAATACAGTATATAATTTATGTAATTTCTGTAATGGCAACTGCAAGGAGAGTTATTTTTTAGGGTGTTAATTGTACATAGGACATTTTTATTGGGTAATGATAGATATATTTAAAACACTCCTTGACAATTACAAGGAGAAATTTTTAAATGATAGTTCTTTGATTAAAAGTTTACAGGGAGTGTTTATTTGGTTTCATGCTCAAAATTTTAGTGGGAACAAACAAAGGGATTCCTAGAATCATCAAATGTCCGTCTTACTTGACTACAGCATTACCTTGGAAAGAGACCATTAATACCATATAAGAACAATCATGATTAAGTAAGCGTTAAAAGTCAACTATAGTGTACTGTCGAAAGGCAAACTCTTGAAAAAATATCATAGTGTGAATTTAAGCATTACAATTTTCTATTTATAAAGATAAAGCTTTAACAGGAACACATAATAATATTTTGATGTATTTATTTGTATACCCTTTATTTATGTTTTTATTTTTATTAATTACAACATAAACCAAAAGCCTTTTACTTTTTTACCTGTACATTTTTATATTTGTAATATGTTTTAGACTGACTTGAATTTTGTTAGATTAAGATGTTTATGGGAATTTGTTATCTTGAACTGTGATTTATTTTGGTTGAAATGATAATTTTTTATTACAAACCATGTATTTGTTGACTTTATTCATATTAGAATGGCTCTTATTATTGGTGAAATTATGGTCTAGTCAAATATGGTGTTTGTACCTACTACCTAAACGATAAATCTCAATTAATGTATTTTGTGAATGGACTGTATATTAAACAATACCTATGTAACAAACCTAAAACCACAATTATCATATGCATTTTATCTCTTCACATTTTTTGTGACAATTGTTATACAACTTGAGTATATACTGCACCTCCAAGCCTGCAATGTTGTGCTTGTTTTGGTACAAGAAAGTTCAGTTTTGCTATTTTATTAGTGTTAAGTTCATTGTATACCTGTGTTTTGTAAATACCTTTATTGTGATAATAAACAACATTCATTGACTTACTTTGTATTTTTATTTTTGAAACTGTCCACTATCAAAATTAATACATTGCATATAATTTAAACATTTGTTTCTAATAAAAATGTTAAATTTCAGTGTTCCTCAGCAGCAATCGTGCATGCTTTTTCCCTTGTTAGCGATTTCCTATAGATTATTTATGACAAGGCGCTATTGGTCTTATGGAGAATAGGCATTTACCATTGAAGTCTTCACCGCCGTACTCAGAAACAGGGGAATCGTCAAATCTTGGTTTTGATGTTGTGCTAGGGTGGCAAACTCTTATTTGTCAACAGATCAAACGTCATATAATTAATTTGGAAATTCACTGAGTACACAGGTTGGCTGCGAAAGAGTGTTTAATATTTGCGTGTTCTTGCATAAACGTTAAATGAACACTGGAAATATCCCTTGATGATACATAGGAGTGAATCTTAAAAAAAATGTTTCTTTTAGGGCCTAGTATTATTTGGCTATAAAATATTCAAATATGATATTAAAATAAGTTTACCTTTCCACTTTAAGATCTTTTTAATCACTTAAACTTTTTCACCATTCCAATATAAATACATGATTAGGCTTAAATTTACAATTTCATATCTTTCTATGTTGAGAACATCTGACAACAGGCTACCAATATCATCCTTTTAACAGTTAGCAGCAGATATCTATTTGAGATAAATTAATTATTCAAACTTTCCTTTACCAATCTTTCTAAGAAAACTGAGCAAACTCAATATAAAAGGAAAAGTAAAGATAAAATCACACATCACTTGTCAATAATTTATTTCACAATCATAACAAGTACAAAACAGGAGGATAAAAACACTGTAAAATAAATTATTAGCAAGAGAAGAGTTTAAAATAGATCCTAGCCTAGTCAAAGAGCCCAAAGCCCATGTCATCGTCTGATTGATCTGACTCTTCCTTGGCAGCCTTCTTTTCCTCTTTCGCCTCCTCCTTGGCGGCGGCAGGGGCGGGCGCTCCAGGGGCTGCGGCAGCAACAGCGCCTCCACCTACAGGCATCGACGACAGCTTTTCCTTGCCCTGGGCTATCAGGTCCTCAATGTTCTTGCCCTGAGGAAAAATTAAAAGTTTCACTTGATAGGTTAAGTACAAAATTTAAAGGCAAAGAGTTCTCTCTTATGCTATCATATATAAAGGGTGTTCATTAAAATTGGGGACAAACTTCAAATAAAATCAAATCGCTTATTACTCATTGATAAACATGTTACATTGAGTATGGTCATCGAATGGCATGCTGGAAGTCAAACAGTTGTCAGTTCATCAATAGCCAAATTAATTGCTAAAATACATATATAGATCAATAAATAAAATAATAAATACAATTAACCAATAATCAACAAGAGAGACGGCAGGAACAATAACTAACTACAATACAATAACTATACTAACACAATAACTAACTAACAATAATAACTAACTACAGTAAAACCTTGATTAACCTTCACCCTTGGGACCGAGACCATGACGGATAACCGAAATAATAATAGCGTTGATACAACTTAGCACCTAGCCAGTGTTAGGCGTGGCAACATCGCAATTCACTACCTTGCTTGTTATAACGGTGCTATTGTAAGTCCTAATTAATTTTCATGATTGCTGCGCAGTACTTAATGTGAATTTATTTTACGGCGATACTTAACAAAAACAACTTAACAATGAAATATCTACTGTACATGTACGTGCTTTTACTCTCAAAACTTCCGTTACCAGTATTTAATTTTTAAAATAATCCATCATTTTCTTTCCCCATTGAGTTTTTCAGGCGTCAAGTTTCTAATTTTCCCGAGAAGAAGCACCAGCATTTAATAATTAATTGTTTATTGTCGAGTCCCAAAACTACACGTTTCTGTTTCTCAGCCATAACAGAAGAGCATGCACTACATATAAACAGCACTGTCAACAATAAACAATAAAGCACGTAAAACGCTAGTAGGCATTCCACTCGAAATCGGCAATAACTTCAGTTCACAGTAGTAAGCCACGCACCATACTGAACTGAAATGAAACAGTAGCAGTGGAATGCAGAAGATAGTGTAAGGGACTAACCAGCTGGGTCACTACCCTTGTCGCCAATGATTCACGCACAGTACACTTGTCTCAACTCATCATAGAGCCTCAACAGATGATCCGACTCGGCGCTGACGCATAATTCTTTTTGCGCTTGTGGGGTGGCAGTTAATAGACTGACGGTTAATTGAGGTTCTACTGTACAAGGGAATATAGTACTCATCAAAATAAACAAAAAATGTCCAATAAACATGTTGAAAAATCTTTCGTTAAGCCGCTAGCAGCCATTTTGCATTTTTCACAAAACATTATGTCAAAATGGATATATGGGGAGTAAATATTATTTTCCGTGTTTTTATTGAATATAAAGCTTAAACCTAGAAAAAGGCTAAAATAATTCGGTACTGGCATGCATCAAGAAGAGTGTAAATTTATTTCATAGCCAATAGGTTAATACTTTTTTACCCTTTATGGTCATATTTTAAAATTTACTAAATAATTAGTAATACAATTAGTAAATAGTAACTCAACAATTATTATGGAGTAATAATTATTGAATACATAAAAATTATTACTTCTCGAGTTCGAGGCGCGCTTGTATTCCTAACTTGAGTTGGCCTCAGACAAGAGGCCTTGAACTTGACAGAGCACTGTGACTCTGCACGCATTACGATTTTTCGAGATTTCCTCTGATATTAATAATTAAATGATGAATTAGTCCGTTTTGGTGCATACTGTAGCCTACTAATTGAACAATTATTAAAACTTATGTACATGAAATGAGGTTTAGTTTTGTTAATTATCCTTAAAACTTAGAATTTCTCAGTGTGTTTCTAATGCAGAGTCCTTTTGCGTAGTTCCACTCCTCACTCGTTTAGTCATGTTCCACTTTACTGCGCTTCCACTGGAGGGTTTAAGTAAGCCTAGTTAAATCTTGATAAAGCCTCCTTTAACACATTGAACGTGATCCATTGGCAAATAGAGGACAAAGACGCCTTCATGTAAGGTTAATCATACCGTACTAGTTTACTTGTGGGCTCGGTTTTCATAGCAGAGATTTGAAACTTCAGCCTTTTGAGGGCATACTATAGTAAGTCACCATACCCGCTGCTTGTAGCTCCAGGCGGATTAGCTGCCTATGTCCTGGATGAACAATGCAGTTTGGCACGTGTTCAGCTATTTGGTAACATATTAAAATTTTATTAGCATTCAATGTGTTATTTCTAGATTTCGACCTAACATACCTTGAGTTGATTGATGACAATGTTTAATTTTTCATTGTCGACCTCAATTCCAACAGAGTTGAGGATCTTCTCCAGATCTGCAGAGCTCGGGTTTTCCTTGCCTCCAAGGACGGCCAAGAGGTATGATGCCAGGTAACGCATGTTCCTATAAACAATTCATAGCATATAGGCCCTAATTATGAACACTCAAAAGCTCAATGTAACCTTATCAATGATAAACATCCACCTGAGGTGGAGTTACTACAATGTGATTTCACTGTCCATACATGAGGAGCACTGTGTCTCTAAATTTGAGTTCTGAGATTAGCCATCATGGTTGTGTCAACTAGGCCTTGGTTTTAATGACTACATTCACACCCACAATTTGTCCTAAATGAATTAAAATGAACTGAAAACTGAATAAGTAACTAAAGAAAATTCGAGTAAACAACCCTAATCGAAATGTAAAAACCGAGGATAAACGTTTCCAAAATTCAACAATGTCATCGAATCCTAACCTTGTTTAACAAGCGTAGAAAAATAAAGACAATAACACTATCAAGGGTTTTTAAGTTACTTATTTATATTTAACTTGCTAGGAGGATGAAAAACAGTTATATTTGAAAAAAACCTATGTGAAAATACAACATATCACAACTTACACGTGTACGACGCACGAACCGTTGTGTGCAGAAGAAATAGTCTCTGGCGGAAGAACAACTCTAGAGAAAGAGAAACCGAAGAAGAAGAAGAACCGTAAAAAATATATGGAAACAGGTAGGCCAACAGTGAAAAAGAAAGTGTAGGAGATATGTAACTAAGGGTGCGGTAGGATTTAAAACATATATTATTACATGGAACACGATTCAATGGATTGGAATCTAGATTCCAAGATAGGGTATATATTTTCGTTACATTTTTATGCTATTCTCACTTACTTGTCTGCCAAAGTTCAATTGAATTATAGGTTCACTAAATACTATCTTTAAAAAACTTTTGTATTTAATCCCCTTTGGGAAATAGTTTAGATCGTGTAAATGTCTAAAGGAAATGTTTCCAGTTCCCAAAACAGCTGCCCGTATAACCAACCAAATGACGTCACTGTTTCAAAACTTGGTCACTCAAATTTCCAACACCCCCAGAACTAAGACATATTTATGTCAAAAAACCATTATTAGGTATTTTCAGTTCATTCTGAACTTTTCATTTCTTGAACTGCATAATTTAAATACATATATATTTGTTAAAGTTACTAAAATGTTTATACATTTTTATAAATTGTTGAGTTAAAAATCTAGTAAGTTTAAAAACTTATAAATTGTATGCATACCAATCTGAATTATTAATAATCTTTTATGTATATAAAACTGTCATTTGGCCTAAACAGGAGAGTCAATTATTTAAAATATGGATAGAGAGTATGATTTGTTAGAAAATTAAAATAAAAATGTTTGTATTTACTTCCCTGTGGGAAATAGGTTAGATCATGGATATGTCTAAAGGGAATGGTCTCAGTTCATCTGATATGCTGTTCTTATTATTTTATTTAAAAAAATTCAACACAATAGTTCTGGTAGTTTCTATGGAAACCTGTTACATGTTTTCCATCTTAAAAATTGCCAACACACCCCTAGAGCCAAGACATATCCATGTCAAAGTATAAATCTATCACTTCATTCAACTATGGCATTTAATAATAATTTAATTATCTTCAAAGGTTGTACGTATATGAAACATCAATAAGATATTTAAATTAGTAATTAAAAACTCGTAACGAGTGTTTCATTACTCTTTGCGATGTGTTGGAGGAACGTCAGTTTGACTATTTTTTCAATAGAATGCGCTACAATAGATGTAATTTCCCCGTTTCGTACTGACATCTACTGGAATCTTAGGGAACTATTGTAGACATTTCTCATTGGTCTTTGGTTGGAGCGGTTGGGAATTGGAATCAGCAGAATCAGATTGTAAGAAAATTATCTGTCTGCCTTGCGTGTCGTCGCGTATATGTCAGTCGAGGATAGTAAATAAATTAAAATGTTTTGACGTGGGGTTATATCGGTGGTGATTGGTGAAAGTTACTTAAATATATATATTAGTATTAGTGTTAATCAGTGAAAGTGATTAGCTGTGTTGTTTGATGTGTTTCATTTACTAGTGAAGTGATCACATCTGCTGGTTCCATAGCTGGGAGGAGGATTGGCGAATAGGCGATTCAATAGGATAACAGTATTTACTTCAAGGTATGCTAGAAATTAACATTTGAAATATAACAATTGAATTATAGATTAATCAAACAAGACACTTGTTAGGTCGGTATAAATTAAGTCCTAATCCAAACATACCCTAATTAAGAATAATATTTCCAATGTTTATTTCATTGATTTGAAAATTATTAGTTTTATGAGCTTAGAGCATTAATTTCGAACAGGATATTTGAAAGGAAACGTAAATCAAGATTCCTAGGATCTAGGACAAAATCAGTTACTGATCTTGTCCTTGAAAAACTACACTGAAATATCACATCTCTTCTATTCCTCCAAGAATATAATGATTAGCCTATTCTTTTGCGTTGCCAAATTTGGTATTTACTTGTGATGCCCTTAGCTTCGATTTAGGTTTACGGGCTAGCTTAGCTTTGGCTTGGTGCAGTCAGAGTTCAAAACTACTGTAGGATTCAAACACTTAAGGAGTAAAATGATTGTCCAAAAAAATCCTTTTTACCAATTAATCCCTAGACTTGCTTATTATAATTCTGGTACTACATATAATCTTTAAATAAACCAATCGGCTTAACAGTCAACGTAAATCTAGTCAAAACTTTTGTCCACTGTGTTAGAGAGCAGTGTATGTAATGTAAGAGTCTGTCACAATAGTGAACTTCGTTCGAAATAGGTTGTTTTAAGCTCGTTAATAATTTTTAAGTATTATTATCAGTAAGAATTTTTGATTAAGCATATTTGGTTCAGTATCATGGTTTCCTACAATGGTTACTGCTGTATTTAATGTAATTAAGCCTATGCTATTTACAATCACATAGTTTTTATTTTGAATGACTGTAATAGCTACAAGTGGTTGAAAGTAAATTAAATTCCTAGAATGAATCTTTAAAAGTTAACGAATAACAAGGTTTTACACATAAATGAATTCCATATATCAGTAATAAACATTGTGTAGTGTACCAATGGTTTCTACACGCGAAAAGCTACATCATAACATTATTACTGGCTCTTAAGTGCTAAGGCAAGCTTATCCCTCTCAATATGTTTGGAAGTAAAACTTAATAATTTTTCGTAGTTTTAAGAAATTCTCAACACATTGTTGGAGATATATAATTTACTTTGTTTATATTATTTTTGTAATAGAAAATTATTGAAAATAATTCATTAATTTTTAATTTGAATGGTGAATGAATTTGTGAAAAGAGAAGATGATAAATGCAAATTGTGCTGTTTGCAAACTGGGCACCAGATGTGTGTGATCCATCATGGTATAAATTTGTCATCAAGGCCATATTAATGTTTGCTGACTACATTTATGTTGCTGTTGCGGTATGTTTCATGTATAATTTTTAATAGTGTTTTTTAATAACTTACACCGGACTTTATTTTAAAATTAGATAGGCCTAAAGTTTTATGCCTGTTTTAAACTATTATAAATTATTATAAATTTATCCTTTTTTCTAAGTGTTAAGTTGTTGAACACTTGGTATGTAAAATTTCTGTATTTATGTAGAGGACTGAATGAAATCGTTAGGCCTAGGCCTAAATATCAATATTTTTAATGCTGGAGCCAGTTATTTTTCTACTAATTTTTATTGATATACTTAATTCAGATGGAATTATAGTTTGCCAAAACATTTCTTTAAAACACAAAATAAATTGTTTTAATTTCCAACTTAGTCCAATCATTATTTCATTTTTTTTGCATATGTTATGGCTGTATATTTAATTTTTCATGAATAGAATGGGAACAAATCGACAAAAATTCAGTTGATCAATCAAAATAAAACAAATTTATGTACTCAATGAAGGTAGTAAAGACGAAGGCGCCATCATAGCCTTATCAGTCGTGTATGAAGTGACTCATCTATGATAACACTTTGCGTATGCATACCGACCGAAGTACCTTTACTCCAATCTACGGTAATAAGGTGAAAGTATGTCACAGTAATAATAAAATGTATTTTCAAGCGACATTCCACTATGTTCTTTTCCTTTCTCGGCTTAAAAACCAAAACTATCGAAGTGAAAACATTGAATTCCCAATCTGTTAAAAGTATTGAGACCTACAGTATTGTGAATGACCGATTACGGATCCTTCTTCGTTGTAATTTTACTTATTACTAGCAGTAAGCCCGTCCTTTGTACGGGTTGTGGGATTCAGTTTAAAGAAGAAAATAATCATACCAAAATGTAAACCTGAAATCCTAAACAAATCAATACAAAGAAAATAAATCGATACCCAGCTTTATTATTTAGCATTACTTTACAATTAAATAGATTAGAAACATTTATACAATTATTATAATTAGTTATACTTTAAGATAACTTTTTAATATAGTATGATTTCGAAATGGGGTTAAAATCAATGACCAATATAAACTAAATAATATTGATTTGACAGCTGATTGTTTTTATTTCTATTAAATCTTCAAACTACAAAGACAGCTGATTATTATCAGTAGGCTATTCATTGAAAACTAATCAAAATACGAGTAATATAATATCGTTAAATTGGGATTTTAAATGCTCGTTATTTACTTTTCAAGAGGTGGCGGGCGATTTCAAGCACTTATAACCTTCTCTGTAATGTAGAGAATACATGAAATAAGTTTCATTGTAATCGGTTCTCCCGTTTTTTCGGAGAAGACGGCGTTAAATGCCTCCTGAAGACAAACGAACAGAAATTGAGATAAGACCGGTTTCGGCTTCTCTAAAGCACAAAAGGTAAAAATAACTAAAAAATGAATAATTCTGAGCAATGTACAGACAAAACTCTAATTTTAACTCAAAACTTTAACTCTAACTCAAAAACTAATTTTATTTATATAGATTTAGATGACTATGTTATCTGCTAGCCGGATTTCCCTCATAACACGATCCCGTAGAGTATGCCCAAGCAGCAGTATTGAGTGTTTACCAGCTGTCCAGTTTGTACAGAAATGTTTACACTAGATTTCACGTGGTGTTTGTTCCTAGTTAGACCATCCCCGCCTTACTTCAAGGCATGTATTAATACACCATTAAGGTTTATAAAAACTTTTTACGCAAAAACCGTAATTTTATCTCATAAGGGATTGCCCAGGAGAAGTAAGTTGAATACCTTAAGGTAAGCATCGGTGATATGGACATAAAATTAAAGGCTACTAGAAATCAACGGGGAAATCAATAGAAACCACAATGGGGTGGTTTGAAAATTGAAAGTTCACGAATTTTTATAGAACCGCCACCATTTTGTTTTGAATCGACCATTTGAGATTCAGTTTCATGTGTATAATGTGGTTAGATTAATACATATTTAAAATTATTACGTTTGCGTTAATTCTTCGAAACTTTGTGAATCCGGTGGTGAACTTCCCCGAAAGTGTCGAGTTCCGTTTACAGTATCGACATGATAGTGCGCTACCGAATACCGCTGAGTGCGAAGCGATGTTTTTGCGCGTGCGCTGTGACCGGCGCCGTTACTACGCATGCGCCGAACACTCGTGACCAGCTGACCCCGGGGCCCCTCTAGCCTCGCCAATTATTCTATCAAATTAACTCGTCCGATTTAGTCTCGCGTTAAATTTAAACTAGGCGACGGTTGAAATGTATCGTGATAATCGTGAATATTGCTAATTTATTGAACACGATTAATGTTGACGTTTAACAAGCGTGCAGACTTTTTTATTTTGATCCATTAATTATTTTATCAATGCGGAAACATTAGAAATTAACTTAATGTCTCCAAACACGGTTCCGTTCGTATTTAAACATTTCCCTGTTTAGTATTCAATCATCCCCCTAAAGGATTTAGGATCCTTTGGAATATTTTAGGGAGTTTGAGTAAATTTTATATTCTAAGAGTTCTTTTGTGTCTGTTAGACATTAAAGCCGCAGGTACTGAACTCGACATCACAGGCCATTTTATGTTTTATAACCCTTGTTATGTTCGTCATAATGATGTTTCATGGAATATAACGAACGTATCATTTTAGTATTTCATGGGGGTTTCCTTACGAAACGCTTAACATATGACTCTCATAAACAAAAATATCCGGTCACGTGACTAATGAAGTCACTTCCGTTAAACCTTCTGCGTATCGCAAATTGTCAACACCCAGAGTTTAGTTATATCCATGTCAAGATTTTACTTTCATGATGTTGTTTTCTTAGCTAATTCATGAAAATCAGCAGAAAAATATTATTATAATAAACTTAAAGCTTACAGTTAAATAAAATCATATATGTATTTCATTCGAACAAGATTTGATTTTATAGATAACATCCATTTTGTAAATGTATTAGATTAGATTATTGAAATAGCAACCATGCCACAAGGTAGGCATTTTAAGCCAATTATGAATAAGTATTAAGTGTAAGATGATTGTGGCGCAATCTTGTAGTCTTGTTACTGACTAAGGCTGACATGTTCCTTAGACAGGACTGTTAATTATAGCATAACAGCCGATGGCAACTAAGTGACCTACAGTTTAACGTGGAATATGAATCACTCTGAATTAAGAATTGGTCTAATCATGAGAATGGTCTTTGCGGATTAACGTAGTATTCAAAAGTGCGGACGTTGAATCACACAAGTGAACACTACACCCAACGACCATCGCTTACAACTATCCACAATTCATGACCTCCAAGTAGCTGGATTACGGGACGTCGCCACCGTCCCAGTCATCAATTTGTAAACTGAAAGTGTCAAATTCTGTAAAGCGGCGAGAGTTTACATGTGGAATGAGCAATAACTAGAGAATAACTTTTGCTATCACACATTTAGACCATCATTATTATTAGACATTACGAATATGGTCATGCAATCGTCGAACGGTTGATTTAGCCAAGGCCATCGCCAGTATCTTTCGAATGAAATACTGCAGTTCGGCACTCTTGTCACATTATCAGCTGTGAAGGCCGCCCTTATCAGTTGTCGCGTTTCGCGCTTAGTTGCTTGGCCGTCATTAATTTGGTAATATACCTAGAAGTAAGCCACAGATAATTTTGACGTTAGGTTTTGAAATAGAGAATGAAGTGTGCTCTTTGGTTAAGGAAGGCGTTAGTAGTTTAGTCGAAGGTTTCTGGTTGGAAACCAGTGGCCGATCCTCTACCTCTGGTTAGCCTATGTATCTCACAACGCAAAAAACATTTCTTATTTTCAGTAAAAAAAGTCAAATGTTTAGTGAAATTCTACATAAGAATTTAACCGTTGATTTTCTTGTTATGTATTTAAAAAATCGATTAATTTAATAACCATTTTTACTTTAAGTTTGACCCCTTAACTTTCCATCGTGTGGCCTGTAATGCTTTTAATAATAAAACAATGTTTTATGGCGCTTTAGAACCCAATACACCGTCACTCATATAATACCCCTAATGATTGTTAATTAATTCTTGAATGGAATGTGAATAGTGATTTACTTGAAAATTTTCTTACATACATATAGGTTTGTATTTACTTCCCTGTGGGAAATAACTTAGATCATGGATAAGTCTAAAGGGGATGTTTTCAGTTCATCTAAACAGCTGTTCTTATTCTTTTATATTACAAATTTAATACAATAGGTAGTTTCTACGAAAACCTGTTATGTACTTATTTTCCATCTTAAAAGTCTCTAACACTCGCCAAAGCTAAGACATATTCATGCCAAAAGTTAGTTGTAAAAATCAAATACAGTATTTAGTTAAAATTTAGAAGTCCCATATGAACAATTTTTCATAATTTTACTGTATGTTGTTCCAGAATTTTCAACACTATTGCCATACCCGTTTAGGCCTTGATATCAATATTAATTTTACAGATGAATGCCACAAGGGTTATAAAACAGAGAATCGTCTGTAATGTCGGGTTCAGTAACAGAGGTCATAAAATGTCTAGACTAGAAGATAAAAAAGAACTCTTAGAATTAAAAAATTTGCTCAAACCCCCTGAAATATATATGAAATATATCCAAAGAGTCCTTAACTCCGGTATTAATTAACAGTCCTGTCTAAGGAACATGTCAGCCTTAGTCAGTAACAAGACTACAAGATCGCACCACTATCATCTTACACTCAATCACTCATTCATACTTGGTTTAAAATACCTACCTTGTAGTATGGTCACAATTTCAATAATCTAATCTAATTTAATTGAAATACTGATCATGGAAATGCTTAAATACGAACCGTGGTTGGAGGCATTAAATTATTTTTAAGTCTTTATTTCCAAAACGATAAAAACAACGGCCACGAGTCTTGCTTTAGGTACAAAAGTAATAGCCTAATGGCCCTAATGTACTACAGTACAGGAAATTCGTTAAAATCTGACAGAAAGAATGAAACAGTATCCAAAAGGGAGGAAAACCAGAGTAATTAATTACATTTCGGTTTCCCAGTGTGAAACACGGGGTCTCGTCAAAGCCCTTTCAATCAACACGGATCAAATTTCAATGATTCGTTTGCATCGCTTGAAACTAGAGGAAAAACACGTTGTTAGCGTGCTGAAAAGGATTAATTTTCAAAATACATCGTGCGTAATATTTAAAACTCTAAAAAGTAAATTTATATAACTTGTATTTTAAATTTATTCACAAAATTGAGACGTGTGTGTAGTAAGGGAAATGTGGAAAATTCGAATTTGATCTTACAGTATGTAAATCGATAAATTATATATATAGAATTTACTGGTAAACACTTTTCACTGCCTTTTGTAGCCCCAATGTTAATTTTATGTGGATAAGGGTAAAATAGATTAGGTAATTTAAGCCAAGTATGAATGAGGATTGTGCGTAAAATGATTGTGGCGCGATCTTATAGTCTTGTTACTGACTAAGGCTGACATGTTCCTTCGACAGAATAGTGTAACGTGGATTCCGAACCTCTGCCTCTGAATTAGGAATTGGTCTAATCATGCGGATTAACGTAGTATTCAATAGTGCGGACGTTAATACACACAAGAGAAAACTACATCCACCGACCATCTCTCACAACTGTCCACAATTCGTGACCTCCAAGTAGCTGGATTACAGCTTAACGCCACCATCCCAGTCAAAATATTTCCATGCTATTCTTATAGAATAGACCTCGCGGGTCCGCAAAACATTCTAATCAAATTTACTTTTAATATCTCATGTCAAAACTCCCTATTTCTGAAACAGTTTGATTTTTATTACAAAATGCATACGTAACAATCTCAACAATTGGCTATGAGCAGGTAAATATTGTTTTCCTTGTTTTTGTAAGGGGTCATCGGGGGGATAAGTGTAGGGATTCCCATTACATATGCTACATGGTTTATTACAGGAAGCCATTGAGTAGATGAAGTTTGAGAACCCCTGTTTTAGCGTATTCGTCAATCTATATAACTCTCTTACTTATAAAATATACTGTGGTAACATTTGGATGACAACTTAACCTTTGTTCAAGCTTAGTAGGTCTGCTTCTAGGCTGTACTTTTCTAATACATTTCGTATGCCACTTTTATACATATATACGTCGCTATATTGAGCTTTAATTAGGGAAGTTTGATAGAACTAGTCTAACTTGGGACATTATGCAGATTGTGTTTGGGGACTGGTTGGATAACATTGTCCGAAATTTGCTTAGGGTATTGCGCAAATATAAACATATTTTCATACTTATGAATATTAAAATATTAATTAATTAAAGAGTTTAGTTATTGTATGGGAAATCTGAAGAGAGTTTTACTGGATACATGCTGTGATTGAAAAAAGTTGTATTAATTCAGTGCAGCTGTTTCATGTTAAATTTGTATTTTAAATTTTGTTGTTCTTTGAGGAGGAAAATGTGAATTCTTCGTTGACAAATTCAAGATCAGTTTTAACTTTTTTTCTTAATGTTCAACATAGATCGCTGAATTAATTTAAGGTCCGATCAGTAAGTCTGGATAGGTATTAGGTAGTATCGATCTATAGACGATATTGGGTAGGCGGCCTAGATGCTATTTGAGGCAGTATTTCATCTTAATGCGTCCCAGTCCGGTAGGGGCTATCTAATATGTTGCCTAGGGTTAGTAATGTAATAAATTTTAACGCCGTTAATGGAATTTAGGCGTATAAGAACAATACCAAATACTCCTCATACTCCTTATGACAAACAAACTCCTTTTGCTAGATTAAGTAAAACCAGAAAAAAAACTTCTGTATTGGAACTAAATTGTTCAATAAGCTGCTCCTTACTGTAAGATCTTTAAATTTAAACAGTTTCAAGACTTCAGTCACTAGTTATTTAGTTTAAAAAGGCATTCACTCAATCGATGAATATTTAACTGGTAATTTGACTGAAAACGATTTTCAATAGGCCATGGTCCACCATATACGTGTTATATATGTACACCTGTATGACGGATCCAATGTATTCTACAAATATCTATGGAAATATAGATTTGATTTGATCGTTTGATGGTAATGAAGTAAGTTCACGGAAGTAATAATGAAGTTTATAAAAATGGTATAATATTTCGTCAATATGACCCATCCGAGATTATTAGATTAGATTATTGAAATGGCGACCATACTACAAGGTAAGTATTTTAAGCCAAGTATGAATGAGGATAAGTGTAAGATGATTGTGGCGCTATCCTGTAGTCTTGTTACTGATTAACGCAGACGTGTTTCTTAGACATGACTGTTAATTAATAGCCCCACAGTCAATGGGAACTAAGCGACCTACGAATCAAGAACTTGTTTGATTAAGAGGATGGTCTTATTTACGAGCGGATTAACGTAGTATTCAATAGTGCGGACGTTAATCCACTTAAGAGAACACTACATCCACCCACAATCACTCGTGATCTTCAAGTAGCTGGATTACAGGACATGCCAAGGTTCGTCTTTAGTCCAGATCTCTGGTTATCAATCAATTGTTATCAGGGAACGTTTACCACGCATAATTGTACGCCGAACTGGTGAGCTGTAGTCAGCTGTTTTAGTAACCTTGAAACGCAGATGAGGCTAACGTGGCAATGCTGTTGGACAAACAACTGTAACAGCAACTGTAAACTAAATTTTAGGGATTTCCGCGAATTAAATTTCAGCACTGGTGTCAAACCTTGTTTTGTTTTTAAACCTTGAATCTATACAGTGACTGTAATACAGTCAACTATTATTATTATTACAGTGTGCCGAATGTGCGATTACTCATTTCCCCGACAGGATACTGTTGAGTGTCCTCTCACTACGCCGAATGTTAACAGACTAATCAGCTGTTCGCTGTCCTTGGAAGCAGGTGAGGCAACATTGCCACTTCGACTTCCGGTCCCTCTAATCGGATGCTGCCCATACACGTAGTAATTTTACTTTCGTTTAAATGCGTGCTTTGCAGATGTTCTGGAGCCGATGTAATAGTTGATTAATGTACGTGTAAAATGGTTCTACATTTCCTAACGTTTTGATTATAAGGGGAATACTCTATTCCGTGTTAATCTATGAAGAATGGCCAAATATTTCTCTTATTTATTAACAGATATGGATCAAACTTGTCCCAAATTATTATTATTATTCTATTATTGATTTGTAAATTCGCAGAGTACGCAGATCTGCTGCGACGGGGGCATTCTTTTTTTATGTACCCTTTTTGGTTTTGTACGTTGACACAGGTTACAGAAAATCTGTGCGTTGTTCGTGTCAAGCAAAGATATATGTGTGAGTCTACTAGTACTAGGTATCCATACATTATTGCTAATATTGTGCTTATGGAAAGTGAGTGGAATAGACGCAGGTACTGTAGACTCTAAATTACTATAGTTTTGAGTTTAGATTATTCGGAAAATTTGCTAGGGTAAATCATTTACCCTAGTTTATACTGCGAGTTTAGCCTCAGAAGGCATTTGGCACTAATATCACTGCTGGCAGACCGCCTTCCATTGTACAAGATGAAATGGTTTGGTCACTATGCGCTCTTTTAAACCAATTGCAATTTCCGGTAATTTCCGAAGGTTTTACCTGTTTTTGTCTCGTTCAATAGCCTACGCTAGTTTTACGTGGGATGGCCAGTGAAGAAAGTGTTACATTCAACTATTTACAATAACAGGGAAATAATAACGATTATTCGGTCCGATCGAAGGAACTGTTGTTGGTAACAGTTACTCAGCGCGGTCACCGATTATGCTCTGAGTTGTTAACAGTTACGACCAGACTGTCCGTGGTAACGGTCGGGAAGGCTCTAACACAGTGTTTACTTTAAGTTATGTGTTGTCGTAATCTTTCTGCGACGAACCGGTAGACGGGAAATGTGCAGCCGCTGCCATCTCATCGGTTCTTTGATAACGAATAATTTATGACTAAGTTCTCGGGAAATGTGTAAACCGAAGGAGAGGTTAAGATGATATTGCCTGAGAAAGGGAGTTGGTAGTGTGTACGAAATGTCATTCCGTGAATGCCTGGTAAACAGTTCATGAAATTGCTTGACGAGTTAAGTTGGTAAAGAATACGAAACGTCAGCTCGTGTACGACTGGTAAACAATTCATGATATTGCGTGAGGAAGGGAGTTGGTAGTGTGTACGAAACGTGAGTTCGTATACGACTGGTACGGAATTCAACCACCAACAGACTACAAGATCGCGCCACAATCATTCCACAATCATTTCTCATTCATACTTGGCTTAAAATACCTACCTGGGTAGGTCGCCATTTCAAATGGTAATCTAATCTAATCTAATCAACCACTTCAGGTTGGTAATGTGTACGAAACGTCGGATGACATACAGTAAACAATGCAGGTTGCCTGATGAAGGGGGTCACTAGTGTCCGAAACGTCGACGAATTCGTCACGACGCAGGCTGGGAGACGACATTTTCCTACTCCCTTGTCGCAACCCATTATCCCATGTCCACGGTAACGGGTCTGTCCCGCTGGTCCCGTAATCGTCCTGTCTCTAGTATTTCGGTGAGCCGGGCGGCCTAGACCGGTTTGTTTTCTTCCAAGAAAGTCTAATTGGGTTGGCGGCGGGGCGTCGGATGTTGGAATTCCTCTGCTTCGAAATTATTCGCATTAAGTTAAATAATTTATTTTGAGGTATTTTATCTCTGAGTAAATGGTGGACCTTGATGCAGATTTAAAAGTGGAGTTTTTTCCATTTTATCCCTGTGTTTTTGGACAGGACTGCTTTTGAGGTTGAGTTGTGGATTGAGCTTGAACGAACGTTTGTTTGGAGTTTTTATCTGTATGAAAAAATTGACAGACTCCAGTATAACCTCGAACACTACAATATCGCGTCACAACAATCATTTTTGCAAAATTTTCATTCATATTTCGCTTAAAATACCTACGTAGGTAGGTCGCTATTTTAGAAATACAATAAGAATATTTTGTTTCCGACAAATGACATTGTGTGATCATGAACGAACCGGTGACCTCTTGATTATGAAGTGAACTAACGCAACCAAACCACCCAGCTACGTTTATATAAATGTAAGTTACATACCTGAATTCGTGCAGCGAAGGGTGTTTCAGTATTATTGTTATTCCTACATTTTTGAAATGGCAATCTACCCTGGTATTTTAAACCAAGTATGAATGAGAAATGAGTGTAAGATGATTGTGGCGCGATATTGTAGTCTTGTTACTGACTAAGACTGACATGTTCCTTGGACAGGACTACAGCCAACGACATCAAAGGCGCCATACATGACGGTACAATGTCATAGACCACTGACGTCAGACACTGACCTATCCCACTGTGACGACACGCTGACGCAACCTCAAGATCACCAAGATATTAAAAAATAAAAACCTGTAAAACATAGAAATGTAGAAAATACAAGATACAAGATAGAAAATACACCAAAGCTGCGAAATTGATGTTAGATTAGATTAAATTACCTTTTGAAATGGAGACCTCCAGGTAGGTATCTTAAGCCATGTATGAATGAGAAATGTGAGTGAGACGATTGTGGCGCGGTCTTATAATTATAGCCCAACAACCAATGGCTAAGGGATCTACAGTTTAACGTGGAATCCGAACCACTACCTCTGAATTACGAATTGGTTTAATGAGGATGGTCGTTGCGTTGAATGTTGCATTCAATAGTGCGGACACACAAGAGAACACTACACCCATTAACCATTGCTCACAACTATCCACAATTCGTGACCTACAAGTAGCTGGATTACAGGACGTCGCCACTGTCCCAGTCAAATATTCCAATGGACAAAAAGCAACTAGGGTCCAATATCGAACCATCAAAAAATTATGTTCAGGATCGAACCGGAGACTTCCAGATTATGAATCGGGTTCCCCACTGAACCATCCAGTTATGTGTATGCTGTATAAATGTACATAATGTCTCGGTAGAAGGGGTTTGTCATGGTGACTGTGGTAAATGACTGCGGCTTCGTTTAGCTGGTAAATTCGCAAAACACCCGTATCATTAGTGGTCAGGGCTGCAGAGCTGGAACCAAATTCCGCGCTCTT
The DNA here is from genome assembly GCA_023375725.1 of Nephotettix cincticeps. Lineage (NCBI taxonomy): Eukaryota > Metazoa > Arthropoda > Insecta > Hemiptera > Cicadellidae > Nephotettix > Nephotettix cincticeps. The sequence continues at coordinate 1,353,690 of CM041789.1, forward strand.
AACAGGATCGCGGTGCTTCCCAGCACCTGTCCGGCTTCCCTGGGGGACCGAGCTTTGCCGAATAGTGCGCTCTTGCGCCAACACAGATGTAGGAAACATTTTGGCAATTATAAAAAACTTCTCAGATAGGTATGAAATAAGGATAATAAGTTTCATCGTAGGTGCTGTCGTTTTCACGGAAAAGCGTTACAAAATCACTTATCAAGCGTTACGTAAAGGTATAACCTCATTATCGTTCCTACCCTCTAAGTGTCAATCGCCCGAACTAGGGCGACTCCGCAGGCTCAACTTTACCGCTTATTTGAAGGTTTACGATCGATTAAACGGAGTTATATCGTATACCATCTTATTCAGGAACTTTTAGGCTTTATGTTTGTAATAAATGTTTGTCGTTTCACACCTATTTTGAAGGTCTGTGAGCATACCATCTTATTCAGAAACTTTTAGGCTTTATGTTTGTAATAAATGTTTGCCGTTTCACACCTATTTTGAAGGTCTGTGAGTGTTTATTTAACCACGCAGCTGTTTCATTGTTGTAAATTCTTTTTATAAAACTTGTCTGTGTTGTTGTTTATATCGCTGAAGTGTGCGATGGTTTGCATACTAACGATAATAGGGATTTATCTGATGGTAACTTAAATGAAGTGGATGATTAGTTGATACCTGTAAAAAAGTGGCATAAAACTGGTAAACATTGCAAGAAGGTGCCATTTTTTATGTACATACTTTGGAATTTTTAGTTTGCGTTGTAAATAATGGTTTTAAGTGATATAAGCTATATATTTTCTAGTTAAGTAGAGTAATGTAGATTCTAATTAAGGTCACTTGATAACGGGAGGGGTTTCCTTACCTCCCGAAACGTAATGTAGTTAAAAACTTGACACGGATGGAAAAGTCTAAATAATTAAATAAATACAAATCCTCCGCTATTGAAATGAAATGAAAAATGACTTTATTTAAGAGGCGAAGTTAGGACTAACAAGTCCTCTCTACCACTTAACCTCTATTATGAGTTTTAAAAAAAGGTATTTAAAGCTAGGTTCTCGATTTTGTAAAAAAATACACGATGGAATAAATGATTGTGTATTGGTATTTGGGGTGTCCCTTGAGTCTCGACCTATCACGATCATGCTAATGTAGCGAGCCTCATTGTTTTGGATCGGACCACTTTTATCTGGCCCGATTAGCAATGGAAATATTTGTGGGACTTTATCGTCTGGTTTTTGTGTGTTGCTTTTAACTGCACATTAACGAGGGCGGAACTTTCTGAAGGTACGTCAGCTGACTGGCTTTTAACGCACCTCTTGGGTGGGACCCCTGCCTCCAAGACATCCTTTTCACTAGTCGGACGGTCGCGTGTCCTGTAACCCAGCTACTGGGAGGTCACCAGTAATTATTTTGGATAGTTATGAGCAATGGTCGGTGGATTAACGTCCACACTGTTGAATACTAAGTCTATCCTCATAATTAGACTAGTTCGGAATTCAGAGGCAGTGGTTCGGACTACAAGATTAAATTGTATATCCCTTAGATATGCCATTGACTGTTGAGTTATTAATCAGTTCTGTCTAAGGAACATGTCAGCCTTAGTTAGTAACAAGACTACAAGATCACTCCACAATCATCTTACACTCATTTACTTCCTACCTGGGTAGAATGCTATTTCAGTAAAGTTACTTAGAGATGTTTGGAATTTTTTTACGCTATTACAATATCCCAATCTGGACTCAATAATGTGATGGTTCGATTCTGGACTCAGTTGCCTTTGTTCATTGTAATTAATAAACGGACCTGGCAGATGTTCAATTGGTGTTTGTCATTACTGTAGTTGTACATGTCCCCTCAGCATCCATTACATTCTCGACCTTCGCTCATTTACCATAAAATACCCACGTAGTACGGGCCAATGTCACAAAAAAGATTCTACAACAAATCTCTAAGAATCTTCTGAAACGAAGCAAAGTTTAAAAAATATTTCTAAGGAAATTGTTAGGTCTGGAAATTGCAGGAAAACCTAAAAGAATTTTAAAACCGGTTGGTAAAAAAACACATTAGGCCTACGAAATTTTTCAAAAATAGATTCCAAGTAGATTACATGTAATGGTTTCGTTTGGAAATCACGATGTTTAATGTTGTAGGGACTAAGGAGTAAGTGTCAGCGGAGGCGATTGTGTACAATGACAGAGGTCTCGGGCTTGACTCCCACCTCGCTCTTCACTTCTGAAGTCTCGGGTGGGCTTACGAATACACCCACCTTGATGCGTCATCCAACTGCTTGGGTCCGGTCAAAGCTTGAAGGGTGTCGGTGTGTTTACCTTCAGAAGATGCGGAATCATTGTAGATATTTATGGATCCCCAGTCGGATCTCTGACTGATTTTTACTAGTGCAGAGATCTATTCGATTCCCTATTACCTTGGTTTCCTTTTGTCTCTCCTAATGGATTTACTTATTCTAGGATGGGCTTGAAAAATCAGTCCGAACAGAATTTTCAGAGGGTGATCTTCTTACTTTAAACTGGGACTTCCAGAGTGAAGTTAGTCGATGGAAAGGTGTCTCTCGTCTTTGGACCACCCTCGAGTGGATATCTGATGTCGTAACCGGTGAGCTGGGGGCTTCCCCGGGTGGGGTGGCATCGACAGCAATCACGGGTCGGTATTAGATACGATCCAGTAGGTGTAGCCGGTAACATCCATCCGTGGAGGATGATGGCATAAGCTACTTGTCCGCTCAAGTGGTGCCTATTCCAAGGGCAGAGCAGAATAGGGCTAAGGCCTTTTGAGAAATCCACAATGCATTGGGGTGGTATCCATGGGGAATGCTTACTTGGGCTTTCCAGACAAGGGGATACACCGTCCGTGGGCGTGTGCCCCAAAGTGAAGAGTTGAGGGCTCCCTATGTTAGACCATCAGGGGAACTTGGGAGTTGTTGGGCTGCAGTATAGACTGACAATTTCCTACTTTTTCCATCCTCATGAATCTTCCATTTTCCGATGGCTTTGCAATATTCCACGAGATGTGACCAGTTTTTCTGGGGTCTCACAAAGGCACAAAATCTTAAATCTAAAATAGAGGCCGTTTCGTAGACGAATTTGAATAAATTTGCTCGTTCAGGCAGATGAAATCGGGTATTCTTTAGGAACTATCCAGTTTAGTGCACCCCTGCTTTGTTTACAACTTTATTCTGACCCAGGAAACCCCTGATAGTTATTCAAGTGGCAGACATATCATCTCACATCCTCAATAATTTGCGTTTTCCACGGTTTCACACATGATGTAACACATTTTGAATTAAAACTACTCTAAGCTCTTGATGATTATTTTATAATTATATATGAGACACCTTCCCCCTTGGACCGGTATTTTGAAATAACGTGTGAATGTTATGGGTTTAATGGATTCGATAGTATATGTAGATTTGTTTTTCAAGAACATCAGAAGAGTAGGAGGATAGGAGAATGATTTAGCTACCACTTTAGAACATGCAGTGTGAATCCTACGTCTGGGTTTTAATAGAATAGAGCCTTATATTGTTAAGTAACGTGCTTTTATTTGACTGATTACGTTCTTCAATATTTGTTTAGATTTAAACATCTCAAAATGTAACCCACCGATATCAATTAACTTGAGCCTTTGCCTATTCTTACGGGATATTTTTTGGTCAGAGATTTTCTCATAAATATTATAATAAAATAACCTTTTTTAGTATCCGTGGGTTCGCATACACTATTATGAATACAGTAACCAATTAAACCACTGGATTAATTAATATGAAATCATGTGTAGAATGAATCATATTGGCTGGATTTAATCATATGTTCGGGTTTTAACCATTAAAAAATAATAATGTAATGTTTTTGTTTTAATTTACAATAGTGTACTACGCGTTAATTATGAGTTTTCATTCAGTGTTTAGCCTTTTTCGATTTCAAGTGAAACAATGCGTTTCGCTTAGAACTTTGAGTTGTAAAAGCGGTTCGAAAAAAATACCCAAGTTCGGATTGCTTATAGACATAGACGGAGTTCTTGTTCAAGGCAGGAGAGTGATTCCGAAGGTTGTTGAGACCTTTCAAAAACTGAAGTCTTCAGATGGTGGTTTCGTTGTGCCGACAGTGTTTGTGACCAACTCGGGCAACGTTCTGACCAAAGAAAAGGCCGAGGAGTTGAGCAGATGGTTGAACGTCGATGTGCCTGAAGATCACGTGGTTTGTTCCCACGATCCTCTCAGGTCCTTCGAGGATTTCCACGATCAGCACGTTCTTGTCACCGGACAAGGAAGGGAGGAGGAGATAGCAAGAGGTTTAGGATTCAAGAAAGTACTGAATGTGGAAAGTCTTCTCAAAGTGTTTCCGATGCTGGACGCAATAGACACGAACAGAAGAGTGTCCAAACCGATTCCTGACGATGTTGAATTCTCTCCGGTGAAAGCAATCGTTCTCTTCGGCGAACCTGTGAGATGGGAGACGTACATCCAAGTGCTCATGGACATCCTGTTGACGAACGGAGATCCGAGGAGGATACGTCTAGACTACCCCTACCCGCATCTTCCGATTTTAGCCTGCAACATGGATTTACAGTGGAGATTCACCCCCCAAATCCCTAGATTCGGTCATGGACTTTTCCTCCTGTTTTTGGAAACAGCCTACAAGAAAGTGTCAGGGAAAGAGCTTGAGTACCGCGTCATGGTAGGCAAGCCGAGTATTACCACGTACAAGTACGCTCTGAGGCGAGTGATGAATCAGGCCAAGAGACTGGGGGTTGAAGACGAAGTGAACACCCTCTACATGATCGGGGACAACATAAACACGGACGTCTTCGGGAGTAACTTGTATAACGACCATCTGCAGGCGGGGGAGCAGGACGTGCATCAAGACGAAACCGTGGATGTGAAGAGCAACGTGAAGAACTGCTACAGCGTGCTGGTGAAGACTGGGGTTTCCTCTGAGGAGCTGTACGAGCAGCAGATGGACCACGTGCACAGAGACTTCCTCCGCTACGACGAGGCGCATCGCAAGCCCACATACACGGCGGACGACTTCAGTGATGCTGTCAACTTGATTTTTGAGTTGGAGAAATTTGATTAGACTTTGGGATTAGGGAGAGCTGGGAAGCTAAGTAATATACACCAGATTTGAGAAACGCTGAGAATTTTATGTTTTAGAAAAATATGACAGACTTCTGTTTCGTTAGAGAAACCTAGGCTATGTAAAATGTGTAAAGGTTAAGTGCATCCATTCCTGTGAAATAAATGTTAGGTTTGTAGGAATTTTCTTAGAGCTTGAGAACCTTTGACTCTGAGTTAAGGAGAACTGAAAACTAACGTAAAATTCATGAAAATTGTTTGATATGCGAACGCTGAAACACCTACAGCAAGTTACTGTAAAATTAATTTTTAATTTCAATTAAAATATTTAACTTTTATTAAAGCGTGCAACTTTTTTCTACCTTCTGCTTTAGTTTACTTTTATTAGAAATATACTTATGTGAGTTAAAGGAAATCGAATCCTTCTTGTAATGTGAGTTCTTTCTGGGTGGCTTCTTATCTTTTTATGGGCGATTTAACGATCTGGATTCGACGAACGAGAACCCACAAACGCAATAAAAAACTTAAGTGACACCGTATTGTACTGGAGGAATCGATATGGGGTTTCTTCGTGATTTATTGAGATTTTACGTACTAAGATAAGTTCTACGTTAGAAAATCTCTATAAAAATCATAGAAATTAGCAATTCCGCGGGTTTTCAATTTCGACATAGATAGGCTTAGCTCTTGGGGGGGGGGTATTTGCAAACCTACTTTTAACGCGATCGCCGTCATAGCTGGAAACGATATTAGGCTTACAAACAAAACTGTCCGTCGTTTTTCGTTTTTATGTGTCAGCGTGTTGTGTTTTGTAATTTGTATTTTCACTTGATGACGGGTCCTTAATGGATAGAACGTCCCCGCAACACCACTTGATAATGCCGTCCAGGCGAAACATGTAGTGGACATCTATATACTGTACACTGTATGAATTGTGATTGACGTAAGATGTTACCCTCAAGTCTTATCACACAGTTCGGGGCTAAAACAATGGATTTTATGTAATATTATCATTGTAAATACTTCACATAATTTCAGTGTATTGAAATTAAAAATGTTTGGTTTTCTGGCTATGTGCTTGCAAAAAAACAAGATAAGTTATCAATGAAAACTTCAAATTCTTATTTTGTTTTTGTTCATAAAAATAACTTAGTTCGTTATCTGTTCTCTATTTATTTTGTAATTTCTAGCAAAACCATTCTTATTTGTTCTATCTAATACATTTACAAAGTTCTCGAGAACCGGTGTTGTGCGTCGAGAACCTGAAATTTTCGAAATCCTGTTCTTGTATGGGGAAGCTGGATAAGATAGGGAATTTTGAGATTGGATTTTGATAGACATCATGAATTAGTATTCATAGTATGTCATTAAATTTACCAAACCAAGGACACCTATACTTTTTGACATGGTTATGTCTTAGCTCTGAGGGTGTTGGAAATTTGCGAGACTAAAATTTGAAACAGTGACGTCATAATTTGATTATAAGAACAGTAGTTTCTGATGAACTGAAAACATTCTTTTTATACATATCCATGATCTAACCTATTTCCTACTGGGAAGTAAATAACAAAGGTTTTTGACATAGATGTCTTAGGTCTACTGGGAGGCTGTTGGGGATTTGCGAGACCAAAATTTGAAACAATGGAGTTATTCGGTTAGTGACGTCATATTAGCTGTTTAGATGAATTGAAAACATTCCCTTTAGACATAATATCATGATTTAACCTACTACTCACAGGGAAGTAAGTACAATCGTTTTTTGTACTCGTTTACCTTTCCCGTCTGAGCTCCTACCATGTGTCTGTTTTTATATTCTGAGAATCATAACTCTTAACATACGAGTGATCACGGAGCTCCATAGCGCTGTCGCAGAGTGCAACAGTCAGCTGTTCACCAGCTGTTTAGTATGCGCGGCGCCGGGCCGCCGAGGCCGGCCAATCTTCCACTCTGGGACATCCTCCTCGGCGACCCCGGGCCCTCCCTGGTTGACCTTTGACCTCCAGAGGTGGCATTCACCTTAAAGTAGTTCTAGAGTCTGCGGTACCTGCGGAATTCTCACTCACTTCCCATAAGAACAATGATAAAGTCCAAAAATCGCTTTGACGTTAGTTTGGAAGTCACGAATTGTGGATAGTTATGAGCGATGGTAGAGGGATGGGATATTCTATGGTGTGGATTCACTCCGCACTATTGAATAATAAGCCCATCCATAAATACCATCCTCATAATTAGACCAGTTCTTAATTCAGAGGCCGTGGTTCGGACGTTAAGTTGTAGATCCCTTAGAAACGCCATCGACTGTTGGGTTATTAATCAGTTCTGTCTAAGGAATATGTCAGCCTTAGTCTTAGTTAGTAACAAGACTACAAGATCGCGCCACAATTAAATGGTTGCCATTTCAGTTTAAAGATTTAAAATGATTGGTATATTTTTGTGCCAAAAACATTGCAATCGGTGTCAATCGAAAGGGAATTATGATGTCAAGAGACAACATAAACTTGTTTGAGGGTAGAGAAAGACAGGAGAAATTTAAAGGAGACCAATTTCTTTGGCTATAAAACACAGAAATATTTAAATTCCAAAAAATGTACAGGGAAATCACTAGTTTTATTTATATATGTCATGTATAGTTGTTAGCCAGCGGTGTACGCACTAGCAGGTTAGGATCCGCTACTTTTGGATAAACTTTGCAATGTTTACCAAGAAGTGTCGGCCCGACCGGCGCCCCATTACTAACACCGATTGCCAACATGCCGACAACGAAATTCCCTACATTTCCCACGTTAATTTTTTGTCTGCATCACAAGCTAATTTTAAATACTGTAGATTTGAAAAAATCGTTTAGTTTATCATCTAAATTCAAACGTTCGCTCTCAAGTCGTTGACCCATCATTATTCATCGATCTAGACGCGATCTCACAACACTAGTGGAGACTGTGTGACTTTCGTACATTCGTACATTCCTTGAAATTATGATATTTTTGGTTATTTTAAGTCTACAATCTAAAGGTCCGGAAAAATTCTCAATTCCTGACTGTCTTCTTTTTGTAATGCTTAACGAGTCTTTTTTGTAACCCATAAAACCGAGAGCACCCACTATAAAGAAACCGATAAAAGATAATTTTATTCATTCGATATCTTAAAAAAACCTAAACACAGTATGTGATTTTTTCTGGGCTCCAATGTCAATCTTATGTAGGGTAAGGGAAAATTAATATTTCACTTATTAACCTATATTTTTGGATACAGCTTGGTATTTAGATTAGGTTAGATTAGACCATTGAAATGGCAACCATCCTACAATGTAGGTATTTTAAGCGGAGTGTGAATGAGCATTGAGTGTAGGATGATTGTGGCGCGATGTTGTAGTCTTGTTACTGACTAAGGCTGACATGTTCCTTAGACAGGACTGTTAATAGATAAGACCGACAGCCGATGTCAACTATTGGACCTGTAGTTTAACGTGGAATCTGAACCACGGCCTCTGAATTACAAATCGGTCTAATTATGACGATAGTTTTTGCGGATTAACGTAGTATTCAATAGTGCGGACGTTAATCCACACAAGAGAACACTACATCCTCCGACCATCTCTCACAGCTATCCACAATTCTTCAGCTTCGCGTGGTTGAGATCCATCCATTCATGCTTAAAAATCATAGTTTATGTGTGTTATCAAGGAAGCTAACCTGTGTACCTAGATAGGAAAACTCTCTTTAGTTGTTGACAAATATCTATCAAACTTGTCACATGACTATTGCCATATTATTGATTTGGAAACTCGCTGAGTACGCAGGTCTGCTGCAACGGGGGTGTTTATACTTCCAACTGACCAACGTTCTATCAATATCTACCCATGGATTCGTTACTAGACTACAGTGACGTCAAGATCTGTTACGTTTTTTAGATTTTGCGTTTCGATTAAACATCTTTCTATGGTGATATAAAGTCTAATTTAAGTTTGAAAACTTCTGTTTACACAGTAGTGACGAGAACCACAAACAGTACAGCACAAGTGCTGGCATTACACGTTGAGCTCACTAAAACACCCATTAGGCTAATAATCCGATACACTGTATGATCAATGTTTCAATGTTGCTGTATCCATTCAAAAAGCGGCAATATTGCTTTTGAACAAAATGTAATGTACTTTTTTATGAAATTAAATACATTTACCACTCTCGCCCTTTACATTTAAATACCCGAGTTTGTGTCTCAGGAATGAGAAAATAAATAATGAGTAAAATTTATAAGCAAAACGTTTTAAAAACCTTTTTGAGTGTTTGTAACTTACTAGTTATTTGTTTGACATGGTGTAAACATTACCAAAGGTTTAACGGAAGTGATTTTATTGATCACGTGACTTGACATGGATATGTCTCAGCTCTGGGTGGGGCGAATTTGCGAGAACAAAAGTGGTTAGTGACGTCATTTGGTTATAAAAACAGCTGTTTAGATGAACTGAAAACCTCCATTTTGGACATATCCATGATCTAACCTATTCCCACAGGGAAGTAAATACAAGCTTGTTGTTTTTGGTAGTAAGCTAAATACTTTTTAAACAAATCATTGAAATGTTAACCTGTTACGTTGTTCTTACTTATTTGCACTAAAAATAAACATTAATTGCATTGAAAACTTAGGCCAGGTGAATAAATAGCTACGTAATATTCTATCATCGCTATTGCTCCACAAGAAGCGGTCTCCTTAGACATATCCAAAATCCTAGCTAAGTTATTCCGCACAGGAAAATAGATTTACAAAACGGGAGCTATTTTTTAAGTTTTCAGTTGTTTTCAAGTTGTAGATTGTAGGGACAGTATACGTGTGTGTCTATAACTAGCCAAAGTATCCGTTCTTCGCACGAGTAAAAATGTTTGCATTTACTTCCCTGTGGGAAATAGGATAGATTATGGATATGTCTAAAGGGAATGTTTTTAGTTTATCTAAACAGCTGTTCTTATTCTTTTATATTAAAAATTTAATATAATAGCTCTGGTAGTTTCAATGGAAACCTGTTACATGTTTTCCATCTTACAAATCAACAACACCTCCCCAGAGCTATGACATATCTATGTCGAAAAGGCTGAGATACGTACTGATACATTTAAATTATTGTTAATTAATCTTTTGTTTACAAACAATTCGTAATTCAGAGGCCGTGGTTCGGATTCCACGTTAAACTGTAGGTCCATTAGTTGACATCGGCTGTTGGGCTATTAATTAACAGTCCTGTCTAAGGAACATGCCAGCCTTAGTCAGTAACAAGACTACAAGATCGCGCCACAATTATCCTACATTCATTCCTCATTCATACTTGGCTTAAAATACATAGGTTGCCATTTCAGTTAAAAGTATAAAGTAGAAAGTATATACAAAACACAAGTGTGTCTATAACATGACAAAGTGACATCTGTCAAATATTGGGAAATGATAAGTATTAACATAATGCAGTAGAGGCAGGCATCGGGAGAAAATTCAAAATCTATCTTTTCACTATTTCGAACTAATAATTCGATCACTAATTTCGATCCAGCAGTTTATTTGTGAAATTGGACTTTACATTAAATGACTAACTAAATTAACGTTTACTTGCCACAACAAACCAACAAACAAAACAAACATACATACAGAAACCACCTCTTAATTGTGGATAGTTGTGAACGATGGTCGGTGGGTATAGTGTTCTCTTGAGTGGATTAACGTCCACACTATTGAATACTGCGTTAATCCGTGAAGACCATCCTCATAGTTAGACCAGTTCGTAATTCAGAGGCCGTGGCCGTGGAACTCCACGTTAAACTCTAGGTCCATTAATTGTCATCGGCTGTTGGGCTATTAATTAACAGCCCTGTCTAAGGAACATGTCAGCCTTAGTCAGTAACGAGACTACAAGAATGCGCCACAATCATTACTCAATCCTCATTCGTACTTGGTTTAAAATACCTACCTTGTGGTATGGTTGCCATTTCAATAATTTGATCTAATCTAATGTATAATATTATTATAGATATCTTGTCGTTTTAATCCCATTCCAGGAAGGTTTTCCATTGCCAACTTTTATTCCGCACATCCTGCAGGAGACGACTGTCTGTCCCAGCTTGTTAGGCTGAGCCCGCAGTCGACGGCGTCTTATCTAGATTTTTCACCCTTTCACCGTATTTCCTCCCCTCTTCAGTTAGTACAGCCGATGAGAATGAAGTCAAAACTGTTTCCACCTACAAAAGATTGTTTGAAGTTCCCGTTTTGAACCTGAACAAAATCTCGACATTTTGTAATGGTCGACATTGGACCCAGTTTCCTGTCATATGGATATTAATGATCCAAGGAAATTAATTAATTTTATATTTTCAGCAACAAAGCTACTGATACAGTGTATAAAGAAACAAAAATAAATTTTTAAATTTCTAAATTGATTCTAGAAATACAAATTAGTTTTTTATACAATGCCAAAAATGTAATTTGGATGATATTTAAAGAATGAAATACAGTATGACCGGAGGTACATGTTGAAATAACTCATCATATTGGGTTCTGGTCTCATAAGAACATTTTTTTAAAGCGTTCTCTCTAACTCTTCATTCCAAAGACATAAAACAGTTAAAGCGTCAAAATAAAAGAATCGTTATTATATAGAGTAGGGTTATTGGCGATCCGTCAGACCAAAATTTGAAACGGTGACGTCTTATGGTTAAAAGGATATAAGGACATTTATTTAGAGGAACTGAAAAACATTCTCTTTAGACATATCCGTGATGTAACCTATTTCCCAATGGAAAGTAAAAGCAATCATTTTTAATTTAGAAAGCTCTTTCACTTAAGAGAGAAAAACTAATTCAAATTAACTTTATTACAGTAAATTGTGTTTCAAAATTTTGTCCAGTTAAGAGTGAATAATATTTGTTTATAGATATTGCCGATCCATTGTCTCAAATTCGATATCGGCGATATCGTTATTTTGTTTGCGATAATATATCGGTATCAATATTGAATTTTGGTTTCGTTATCAAATATCGGAAAATATTCAATATCGGAAAATCCCTAGTTACTAACACTGAAGGTGTTATTCGGGAAGTAGAGGAAATTGGCCATAGATAACAGTGCAAGGAAAAGTAAATTGGATCAGGTGAAGTCGAGAGGAAAGTGAGTGATATCTGTGACAGCGAGGCTCATTGTTGTCTGAGGTGATGATTGTTCGAGTGAAAAGTGATGCCTCAAACTATCCTGGATGTGACACGAGTAATTGGCAATTATTACACCAGGTCCTGAGGGGAGCGCGGGGCTTTGGTGCCCAAGGTCCCGGGTTCAAATCCTGCCAATCACCAAGCTTTTCGATATGTGATAATGCCGCAACCCACACAGGGGTGCGTAAAAAGCCGCTACGGCGGAAGTGTCTTGGGAGTAATCCACCCCTTCCAATAATAACAATAATACACCAGGTCCTTGAAGTAAAAACAAAAATCTTGCTCAAAAATAGTCTAAAAAATACTGCGTCGCAGTTAGTTATGAAACTAAGGGTTATGTATATTCTATGCCATCGTAAATTAAGATTAGATTAGATTATTGAAAAAGTGATGATTGTTGCGCGATCTTGTAGGCTGACACGTTCCTTAGACAGGACTGTTAATTAATAGCCCAACGGCCGATGGCAATTAAGGGACCTGCAGTGAACTACAAACTGGTCTAATTATGAGGATGGTCTTTGTGGATTAACGTAGTATTCAATAGTGCTGACGTTAATCCACACAAGAGAACACTACACCCACCGACCATCGCTCACAACTATCCACAATTCGTGACCTCCAAGTAGCTGTATTACAGGAAGTTTCGCATTAAAAATAATACATTCGTTGTACTTATTCCTCAGTTTTTTGTACTTAAGACTTTGAGTACTTTTCAGACAGTACTTTACAAATTTTTAAGAGTTGACTTTGGAATAGTACTATTTTTTTAATGTATTAAAATGTTTAAGGGACTGTCTTCACGTTATAGCTTTGTTTTAAACGTTTTCAAATCAACATAATATTATGTGTTATCCTCCAAATGAGAGGTAAAAAGTATTAAAATTAAATAACGTATTAAATTAGTTATTGTTATAGACTCGCAGCTGTAATACGTGCAGAAAACAAAACTATGTATAATTATTTTTTATGTTCAACATATTCTTAGAATACTTGTTATATAAGCACTTGCGTTTTCCTGTCCAAAATTAGTTAATGGTTATTTGAAAAAAAATTTCTTCCAGAATATTTGTCAGTTTGAAAAAGTTGGAAGGTGTTTTCAAGTGAGGGAAAACTGAAAAATTAAGGTCGTTTGAATTAAAGTTCGGTCACATTTTTACTGACTTAACTATTTAGTAAATATATAAAGCTACTTTATAAACCCTGGAAGATTCACATCACGTATTGACTTTACACAATAAGTACTGTGCAGTAACAACTTTTAAATTTTAGCAGAAAATACAAACGAGAAGTACATTGCCGAGAGCGCACGGCGTTTAAACCACGGAAAGGAATGTCGTTGTGTTTAAAGAGGATCGTTTACAAATTCCAGTGGTTGGTTAAAGTTAACATTTCCAAGCCTCTGTGACGTAGATGAGGAGGTTTAATGTTGGTTCAAGTGTCAAAGACATTATATTGAGATAGGCTTATCACTGGTGTAATTTCAACGCTATGACTTGTCATTATTTCAGTGATTATAGTAATTTTTTAACTGTGTCTGATAGTATTGTAAAGCTGATTCGTTGTGAAGTCGAATATTAAAAGTTGTTGGATTTAAAGTTAGCGAGCGTTCTGTACAATGCTTCTTTTGAGGGAGACTAAAATTATGTGATCGTATCGATCTCTCGAGTGAATCGATTGTTTTCTTTCTTAGTCAACTAAAAGTCAAGGGCTCCAGAGATGATGAAGTTGGAAAATGAATCGTCAGAAGGAGTTAAATCGATTAAACCAAGATATGTTTTGGTCTTGAGAATTTTCCTTTTTCATGAAATGTGTCCAACGGTTAAAGCTCACTTCCTTAATCCTTATGGATTTCTTTCCAATGACTACAGTATTGTTAGACCGGAGAATGTGGTGATTTTTGGAGGTTCTTCGGGACCGCCTGATGCTTTGAAAGAAACCTGATCCTTTCCCAACCTCCTGTGACCATAATCTTTAAAATTTAAAATCTGGGCTAGCATCTAGATAATCGATCAACGATTGATCACTGGGCGACCTACCCAGGTAGGTATTTTAAGTGAAGTATAAATAAGTGTGAGATGGTTGTGGTAGTCTTGTTACTGACTATGGCCAACATTTTCCTTAGACAGAAGTGCTTTGCGGATGAACGTAGTATTCAAAAGTGCTGACGTTAATCCACACCAGAGAATATCACATCCGCCATCCATCGCTCATAACTATCCACAATTCGTGACCTCAAACTTGCTTCTTTCCCAATCTCGCTGTAATCTATATTTTTAAATTTTAAAATGTAGCATCTAAATAATCAGTCAAAGATTGATCAGTGCATATTCAGTGGTAAGATTATTGCCCTTTCTCTATAAACATACCAGGCTTTGTCCTCAACACAAACACTGCCCGTGCCTCGTCCGCCCTGTTATTCCGCCTACCGCCCCGGGCGGATCGCCGAGCGACCCGGTTCCCGCCCCGGGCGTAATCGATTTCACGCCGCGCCGGGAGTTCACGGCCGGACGGCAAGGCGCATTTTCTCACATTCGGCCGCAAAAACGGTGGAATCGCGGAAAATCGGGGGACGAGTCTCCATTGAGGCAATTAAACGCAAACAAAACTGACCACAGACTGGACGACGAGGCGGGATGTGCAGCGTCACACTGGAGGCATTCCAGCGAGGGTGGAAGTGGTTTCTGCACGGTGGAAAGTCTTAAAACTTGTTGAAGCTTTCTGGCACAATGAGGAAGGGTTACATTCAACGTCCATAATTCCTTTATTTGTCGTGGGCGGCTACACTACACACTGATACACTGACTGGGGCGGCGGAGTGTTGAGTAATCGAGCTACTTGAGGATAGGTGATAGCGATGGTCGGTGGATAAGATATTCTTTGGTGTGGTGTAACGTCCGCTATTTTGAATACTACATACATCCGTAGAGATCATCCAAAACATTATACAAGTTCGTAATTCAGAGGTAAAATTGTGGTTCGGGTCCTACGTTTACCTGTATGTCCCTTAGATGCCATTGGCTTTTAGGCTATAATTAACAGTGGTTTATAAGGAACATGCCAGCATTAGTCAATAACAATACTTCAAGATCGCGACATAATCATGTTACACTCATTTCTCATTCGTACTCAACTTAAAATACCTACTAGGGTGGGTAGGTCTCCATTTAAAAAATGTAATACGTCAGTAAGTTTAATGCTAACATTTTACATCACGGTTAGTAAAACAAAGTTTCTCAACGGGATCTGGAATCTGTTCCCGTCCACAAGACAAGTCTAGTACATAATCCGGAATAAGACGGCGTGTTCCAGCGGGCTCGCCTAGAGGCGGGATCAAGATCAAATCCCAGATTTTGAAACGTCATGGAACTGTTTTTACTAATCGTGATGAAAAATGTACGCAATAACAATATAAATAACACTTATCAAGTGTTTACTTGGAGATGTCCCCTCTGTTTGGTGCTTAGTTTTAAATGATATCACAGATAAATAATTTACACTGTTCTGCGGTTATGTAATACAAACACCCTTGTTGTGTTAATAAGTAAAAGGGAAAGTAACCAATTTTTCGCCAGTTACAATCATGTATTTTCATAATGTTTTGTCTATTATGTTAGAGTATGAGTACAATTGTATGATCTCTATCAAATCCTCATCATTGTGCTAATTTAGTAATAGAGTTCTAAATTAGGGTCAGTCGAAATCTTGATTTACGATAGGCCGGCTCAGACAGTCCGGTCCCTTTAAGGTTTCAACAGAGCTACAAATCTTGATAAATTGCGACTAACCTGGGGTCATTGGATGTAATGACTCCGAAACGTGTGAGATTGATTTGCGGATACAGAAAAAAAACTTGTTCGTCGAGTCAATTATGTGGGTTTTACGAAGAATTAATTTGGTCCGTTTATCTTCTGTGTTCATCTCAACCGATTTGTAAGTCTTATTTTATATGATTACTCTCAGTAAGTCTGTCAATATCTTGTGTTGTTAAGAAACAAAATACTATAATTTTTAATATTGTTTTCCCCTTTTAAGAGAACGTCGAAACTTGATTTTTCATGATTTTCGTACTTTCCTCCTTCCAAATTCTCTTCATGCATTCACTATGTTGTTTTTGCACTCTTCTAGCCATTTGTTCCCAGTCTTCTTTGTGGAAATGTTCTATTTATTTTTTATTTAAAAATATAGAAAATATTTATATCATGAAATAAATAATATCAATAAAACAAACTAATATTGATTTTGATTTGATAGATTGTTATTTATTCTTTATAAACTACTTTAAGGGATCACGACATGTACTGTAAAATTTAGAAAAAAATATTTCAAATATTGCTCATAACTGGGTTTTTGAGAGCTTTATTTTGAAAGTTTGTGGCTTTATTTGAACAAAACTCTTTCTCCAAAGGGTATAGAATAATGAAAATAATTTTCACCCTAGAGGTGCTCCCATTTTTTCTTTTTTTCGGGGAAGCGTTACAAAAAAAAGAATTTATAAAAGAGTCCAATCTCTGCTTTTCTGGAACATAAAACGTAAAAATAACCAAAAATATCATACTTCCAAGCAACTTACAAGCACAATAATACTTATTTATATAAATTGTGAATTACAATGTTTATTATTGGTTGTTTGTTATTATGTTTATATTGATTTATTTATTTTTTACAGGTACTGGTTGCTTAACTTTTGAACACATGACACACGTAAGTTATTCAGGTTTTAGTCACTTAAAATAAAAGTACTTTTTAAAACAAAGAATAAGCTCTTATTCTTAGGAATGCAAACGCTAGTGTTTTAATTAGGTGGGGGGAATACACTGATGAAATTTCGTTACTGTTGTACAGTATCAATTACTGAATTAATAATGAGAGTTTGCCTTAAAAATAAAGTGTTTAATTAGATTAGATTTTAAGGGAAATCGCAACCTACCCAGGTAGGTATGTTAAGCCAAGTATGAATGAGAAATGAGTGTAAGTTGATTGTGGCGCGATCTTGTAGTCTTGTTACTGACTAAGGCTGACATGTTCCTGAGATATGACTGTTAATTAATAGCCTAACAGCCGATGGCAACTAAGGGACTTATAGTTAGGCCTCTGAGTTACGAATTGGTCTGGTATTTGCTTATTAGCGTAGTATTCAGTAGTGCGTACGTTAATCTACTCAAGAGAGCACTACACTCACCGACCATCACTCACAACTATCCACAATTCGTGACCTCCAAGTAACTGGATTACAGGCCGTCGCGTCGCCACCGCCCCAGTCAAGATTTACCACATTAAGATGAAGCAAATGTACGATACGCACAGAATGGTGACAGATTTTGTTTATCTTCGGCGAACCTTGTTCTTATCCCGTGACGGTGGGAAAAGTGGGTTCCAATAAAGTTAGAATTACAATAGTCAAAATAAAAAAGGCAAAGATATAAAAAAACTGTTTTGTTTGAATTAAACCCTATTGATTTAATTCAATGTGCGGTAGGTCAGAGGTTCTCAAACTTAATCTACTCAAAGACCCCCGTAATAAATTGTGTATGTAATGTTCTTTCACGCAAATAAGTTATACAAAAATAAACTTAATATTCCAGACATTATTTTCCAGGCATGTCCTGGTTCTTTAAATTATGAAAGTAGCCAAAATTTTGCAAAGTCATATTCGTCATAAACAAGCTCCCAGGCTCTGCTGAACGAGAGCTTTGATGTTAGTGATGAAAAATAAATCTGATTAGAATGTTTTTCGCGGACCCCAAAAAGTTGCTTGCGGATCCATAGGGTATGCAGACCACATTTAAGAAACTCTGGTCTGGATATTGGAATCTATGGCGTCCGTGGATGTCCACCTGAACACACTTGTCGCACCGACGTGGAGATCGTCGCTTGGAGGCGGTGTTGTCGACCGATCGGTTCCGCCTGTGGAATGCGGCAGTTAATTATGGTTACGACCCGGGCGAAGACCCTCGGGTCAGCGCGGGGTCACTGTGTTGCCGGTAGCCGACGAAGGACACCAGGGGCTTAGCTAGAGGAAATGTTGGGATGTTCCAGTATCGGTAACGGTAGTGGACTTACAGCTTTCGGTACAGCGGTATTATCGAAAACAAAATATCGATATCAATTTGTATTCCCAGTTTGTAACATGCTATAGTTACTGAAATGCCGACGTACTGAGGTAGGTATTTTAAGCCAAGTACGAATGAGAAATTAGCCTAACAATCAATGGCATATCAACTATTACAGACTAACTACAGATTTAACATGGAGTCCGAACGGACCGTGGCGTGCCCTGTACTCCAGCTACTTGGAGGTCACGAACTGTGGATAGTTGTGAGCAATAGTCGGGGGGTTTAGTGTTCTCTTGTGTGGATTAACGTCCGCACTATTGAATGCTACATTCATCCGCAAAGACCATGCTCATAACTAGACCAGTTCGTTATTCATTATTCGTTATTTTTATTTATTTATTTATAAAAAACATTAGTTTTCATTGTTAAAGAGGTTAGCTGTAAGAAAGGACCATGAGGTCCTAATGTTCGCCTCAGTAAAAAAGTATTTTCATTCATCCATTCATTCATTCAGAGACAGTGGTTCGGACTCAAAGTTAAACTATAGGTCCCTAAGACATCACTTTTGGGATATTAATTAACAGTCTTTTCTAAGGAACATGTCAGCCTTAGTCAGTAACAAGACTACAAGATCGCGCCACAATCATCCTACACTCATTTCTCATTCATACTTTTAGAATACCTGGACAGGTAGCCATTTAAGTTTAGAGTCTACATCAGTGGTAGCCATCTTGAATTTTAGTCCCATAAGAGCAATGTTAAATTCTGGCGGAACATACCTTCACTTTGGCGTCTGTAGTGGCGTTAATTATGAAAGTATCAATATAAAACTTTGGAAGTACATTGATGAGATGTGGCTCAAGGGCATCACCTTTTAATATGTTCAAAAATTTTATTTGATATAAAAACAAAAATCCAGGAATATTTTATAAAATAAATCATTATTTTTTTTAAGAGCGAAAATGAGAAGTTCTGTAAGGTGGTGCCCTGGAGGACTGTAATACTTTTAAATTGACACCTCTTCCGTTAATTTATGACAATAGGTCAAGGAGATATAGGCGCCAGAATTTAACATTGCTCTTACGGGACTAAAATCCAAGATGGCTACAACTGATGCAGATTCTTAAAGGTATAAAAGTGTAAGGACTGCCTCTTTCCCGTTTCGTGAACCGCCAGCATACAGCAAGTATCCAGACGCGTGTTGCTGACGAAGTGTCTCCGGGTACACAGTGATCGACGACCCCCGGGGCAGTCGTGACCGGCGACTCCTTCGCGAGCCGATCCTCGCTCGGTCGCGCCATCATCCTCACTCCGACAACACGGAGGTGTTGGGAGTGGTCGAGCTATCCACCGTTTGGACATTTAGCATCTACAGACATGCGATTTGCGAGACCTGGGAAAACGTGTGCTTAGAGATTCATATAATTTGTCCGTTTTGAGGTCTTCAGCCGCTAAAATCACCATTAGTTTAGTACTGTGCTAGTGTTATCCGTCGTACGTTGCTGTGATGTACAAAACAGATTAATTCATTTAGTATTCGCTTGCAAATGTGAAAAGTTTAGTCCCTTTCTGAAATTGTGGCCTATCTAGGAATGTAAACCAAATAATGTATGAGGAATGGGTGTATTCATGTGGACTTGAAACATTAAAACGTATATGAAAAATTGAGACAGACTCGATCATCTTACACCAGGATACCTTTGATCTTTTTGCAACCTGGTAAAAACGCACATCCACAACACGCTCGCGCGCGCAACAAAATCAAATATTCGTTAACAATACACAATATCAACCTTTTATACATTTCAGATAGCGAGAGTATATAATAAAAAATATACAGCAGCTAATTATTATAATAAACGAAACATTGTATAAACATTGCATTGTTGCTATAAACATTGTATTTTATATTGATGAATGATTCAGATTTATTTGTATATTTAAGCTTATTGCTAACTTTTTTACAACTGAACAAAGACAGTAAATAAACTTTCAAATTACTTAATCACAGCTGTTAATTTTGTAAATACTAAATTTATAAAATTTTTATGCCCTCTGGAGCTGAGTCCTTTGGACGGATATGCACCATACTTCACAGATACCATACTCGAATCATGCTTAATGATGTTTAAATTTGCTATTAAGATCAGTCCAGCCGTTTAGAAGGAGTTCAATAACAAACACACATACAGAAGGTTTATATCTAGATTATTATCATTTATATTTTGCCCTTAAAGTGTGCATTTAGACTAAATTTAATGTCAATTTTCTGTTGTTTTATCTTCACGTGCAGCCCCACACATCACTCACGCGTGTGCTGTCCAACATTACACACGTATCCATTATCAAATGGCTTTTAAGAACGACAACGACCACATATGGCGACTCTAGTATCCGATAAACAGTGTCTGTGTGTGTGTGTGTGTGTGTGTGTGTGTGTGTGTGTGCAGAAACAATTAATTATAGGCTACATTTAAAAACATGAGTTAGAAAACTCGGCAAATTGGTCCATCCTATAGGAGGGTAAAGGAGTGTTATAAACAGTCATTTGTTTTCTTTTCGAGTTCCAATGATGGTTA
This sequence comes from Nephotettix cincticeps, assembly GCA_023375725.1. NCBI lineage: Eukaryota > Metazoa > Arthropoda > Insecta > Hemiptera > Cicadellidae > Nephotettix > Nephotettix cincticeps. The sequence goes on from CM041789.1 coordinate 1,374,586, forward strand.
TCTTTTGAGGAAAACGTTAAAATGTATATCTAGCTAATTTTTTATTTTTATTTGAATTATTGTCATAAACATTTGTAAACAGAATCATATAGTTCAGATTAACAATGTATGATGAAAGTTTAATTTGTTGTTCCTCGTGGCAGCAGACCTACTTACTCATTTCCTACGTTATTCTTATGAGCAATTAGTACATTGATACAACTCCCTTATTCGGTTTAACCTTTTAAAATAGTTTGACAAATATTTTCTAAAATCAATGAAAATTTATTTGAAAATGTCACAACTGGTTTGTAAAACGAACAAATTTATCTATCCATCAGAAGCAGCGTTCGACTGAGATTCTCGCGTCTGGAATCTCGCGCTATCCCTCCAAATAGTTCACAGGTATCCAACACCTCGTGGTGATGAAGGTGGGGGGGAGTGAGGGGGGGTTAACGTTTTTGTGCGGCCCATAAAGTCCCATTACCGGGTTCCAGGTCTGGAGGATTTTAATGGAGGCGGTCGGCTCGGGGTGTAATCCCCGAAACTGGCGCCGACAGTTTACGTTCCCAGTGATAGATGATGCGGACCTATCAGCTGTGATAAGTCTCCCGGGCGGTGTACTTTTGGCGGGTGATTTCACGAGCTGCGGCGGCGTGTAATTTGAATAAGTAAACAAGGAAATTCCAGCCGATCTTGTTGTAATACCTCAGTCTAGGCTATAATCTGGTGGTATACAAGCCTTGAGTCATTTAAACCCTTATAAGATAAAAATAATTTATGTCTACAGCAATTGATTTAAAAAATATATATTTTTTTCTTTTGTCCTGACGCGAAATTAGGCGCGTTATGTAAATCGGTAATGTGGTATGTGGTTAACTAGTCATGCTGTCTAAACATACAGGTAATTATAGGAACATTGCATAATGCAGGTTTGTTTCCCCTTTGAATACGACATAACAGACAAGATGATGGCGGCTTCAACCATTGGAGATTTTAGCATTTATTCTGTACGCTGATTTCCTCACACCTACCCTAGTTTATATTAATACATACATACAAATAACTAATACACAATTTATTTGTCTTATTATTAGTTAACATTTTTATCTTATTGAAATATAGCATGGTGATAAATAAGGAAAACGAAAATAAATCGAAGAACAAAAACATGAAAATTGTGGTTCAGATCCCTCGCCAAACTGTAAGTCCCTTAGATGAAATTGGTTCTTGGGCTATTGACTCACAGTGCTGTCTAAGGAACGTGTCAGCCTTAGTCAGTAACAAGACTACTAGATTGCGCAAGTCATCAATACTTACTTAGGCTCAAAATACCTACCTGGGTAGGTCGCCATTTCAGAAAGGTAACACTGTAATAATAATAATTTTGCTGCCCCCTAACACAAAGTCATTCAACCTGTGGGAAGAACGGCCTCAGCTGATAATACGTATCAGTTGATCACCAGCATCTGGGAGTATTATCTCGTGGACCTCCGTCACCCGAGACGTGATGGATGGACAGGTTGTCAACACAACATCTCCTCCCTCTGGAGAGCCTCTCTCAGCTGATAACTCAAGTGGCTCTAAACACGCAGCCGAATTATGACATGCTCTAAGATTTGTTGTTGGCACTTGAAAAGCAAACACGATCCAACTAAATACAAGTATATCTTTTGGTGTGTAACAGTTGCGATTCCTAAAGAAAATCTTGCTAATAAATCTTCAGTCATATGTTGAAGGTATTTACGTCAATAATCCAAAGGATGAGGATGAATTTTATGGATTCCATGGGTAGCATTGAAACATCCAAATGCCACAGCGACTGCAGTATAAATGTATATCAAGAGTTCGTGAAGGCAGACAGACCTTTAGGAAAGCTCTAAAGGGACAATTTTGAACAACGCCAGCTCCAGAGTAACAAGGATTATTATAATCTGAGAGTTGAACAGAGTCAGGGGTGTCTACCAGTCCTGTAAAAATAAGCAGGGGATCATAAATAAATAAATCATGTTTTTAAACACAGATTTTTCCATTAAGGTACAACGTAGTAATTTGAAATCAGAATATGTGAAAAATTCAATAAACATTGAGTGTAGTAATAATACTTTTTGTAGTACTGATTTTCTTAGTAAATGAAAAAGAAAATTAAATTCTGATAAATTATATCGGTTGAGATCATAACATCCTTACAAAAGAAACCAAATACGGTGTAAGGATTTCACGAAAAAAATGTCAAAGCGTTTGTTTGAATTAAACATTTTTAAGACCTAAACATTGATAACCCTAAACAAAACTTTAATGTTCTCTTTAACTATACATCTGTTTTAAGTCTTACACTATTTTTGGGACACACTGTTTATTATACTACATAAGTATTTGCATTTGTGGTTACATGAAAATCTAATACTTTGTTGAAAATAGGTACATTATTCTAAACTCCGTGTAAACGTAAATGCGAATTCCAGGCATGACCCGCAAACAATATCATGCAAAGGAGAGGTATAAAAGTGTGGGGGTCACGATCCTGGCTGCGATACTGTCACTGTGTTTAGTACATGTATCGTGTAAAGAATATTTAAACTGAATTTCCCTTTACCTCTGTCTTATAACCTTTATGAAATTGTGACCAATCCAGGTAGGTATTTTGAGCCATGTTGAATGAGAAATGAGTGTAAGAAAATAGCTCAACAGCTAATGCCATTTTAAGGACCTACAGTTTAACGTGAGATCCGAATCACAATATTGAATATGAACCACAAACTGGTCTAATTGTGAGGATGGCCTTTGCGGATGTATAGAATATAGTGTAGAATAGTGCGTATTCTAATCCACACCATAACTATCCACAATTCGTGGCCTCTAAGTAGTAGGATTACAAAACATGCCAAATGGTACCTACTGGCCACTTTGAAGAGGAACGCTGTTTTTGCCTAGAGGTAGAGTTTGTAATTATTGACGTTGTTATTCAAAGTGATTAACGACGATTCAGGGACCTCCGGGCCAGTTAGATTCCTAAGTTTATTATTTAAATTGGTAAATTTACTAAATTGTTTTCTCTCTTTTTGTAAATAGCGTCTCATTTATGATGAATATTAGTTACTGTTCAATGCCGAACAGTATCAAGTGCATTTGTTTTGAAATACAACAGAGCGCACGATAAGTTAAGTAAAGATCGATTGTGTAAGCACGACGTTCTTTTGTTATGTCCCAGAGAAATGTTTCACAAAACTGTAAAATATACAAGGGACCTACAATTTAAAGTGGGATCCGAGCAATAATTAATTTTGCTTCTACGTTACGAAATGGTCAGATTATGAGGGTTGGCTTTGCGGATTAATGTAATGTGTATTCAATATGTAGTGGGGATGTGAATTCACAACAGGGAATATCGCATCTACGGGCTGTCACTTTTATCTATCCAAGTAATGCCTATATCGAACCATACTCGCTTGAACTAGAGCTGTAGCGCCGATCAGCTGTTGCGGTGGTGTGGTAGAGCTACAGCTTGTACCAGATGGGTCGCGACGACCGCCGCACGTCGTGGTATCCGACCGTGGTTAAGGAGAGAGAGTCCGGTCCGGTAGTCGGGTTTCGGTTCTAATTGACCGCTCTTTCTGCTAATTAGGATAAAGGAGGGTGTGCGATGATGAACGCCCTAAACAAGTCACGACTCGAGTGGTCGTCAGGGGTCAGCTGGCTCTTGAGGCAATCCGTCCAAATTAACAGACAAGGGAATAAACGGGCTCTGGGGAACTCAACATTAACCAAACGTCTCTTGGGGGACGTCATGATCAATGAACTGATCCTTGAGGGGCTACATTTGAACTATATGGCCTTTGGAGGACGTCATTCTCGGACGTCTGTCTGTATGAACTGGACCTTAGATAACGACATGGATTCACCACAGAACCTTGAGGGACTCCATTTGAAACAACCGACCCTTGAGGGACGTCATGATCGATGCACTGATCCCTAGGAATCTGTACGTACTGGATCTTATTTAATTTAGTTGACTCAATACTGAACCTTAAGGGACTTCATTTGAATTAAACGATCCTTGGATATTTAACAGACTCCAGGAGGACTGTAGAAACATTGTTGGGTCTAGAGAAATAACATGCGATAGCAAATATGTGTAGCTTTCGTTATATCTGGCATGATAGAAAGGTGCTAGGAATTATGGAAATTCGTTAAAGATTGTCCACGTGAACCATTTTTACCGCCACTTCCTGTGTTTTTAGTAATGTTTTATCTTTGTGTAAAACAGGTGTAAATATGATGAATTGTCCCACTTAATTCATAATACACAATAAAAATTTAAGTATCGTAGTCTCAAATCTCATTGTGGTTTCCGAGATCGAACAGAAAACAAATTTATATACGTTATAATTTAATTTTTCGTGTATAAATTATTATTATTCGCTATGTACAAGTCAATTTATTTTACAAATATATTAATACAATATTACGTTGGAGATGTGGCTGTTCCATATTTTTCCAAGGGAGGTAAGCTTCTATATACCCTGGTGTGGATTTCGTCGGATAAAGAGAGACTTTGGAGGTCGAGTTGAGGATTTTATGTCTGTCTGAATGGAAAACACCGGAGAGAATAATGTTCGCCGTTGCAACTGTACAAGTGAAATACACCGAGTTCTATTTCTGTTGTTATTATATGAAATGTTTCTAACTGAGCTATGCCACTAATTTGAGTTTGTCATACAAATTCAACTTAAATTTTTAATCTTTAAAATACAGTACCTATATTTACTTTAAAAATAGTAAAATTTAACAATTGTTATTAAGCTTTAATGTTAATGTTTTATATCGCGCCACAATGATCATACACCCATTTCACATTCATACTTGGCTTAAAATACCTACCTGAGTAGGTTGCTATTTAAATACATTATTTAAATCTAATCTAACCATGAGAAAAAAATCGGAAAACATAATTACTACAGATCATGTAAGTATTGTTTGGTATAAGTATGTATACGGAAATTTAAAGTAATGTAATGTTTCACGTTGCTAATGTACACGAAATTATTGTCTTTTTACGAAATTTTATCGTAACACACTACAATCGCCGAGGTTCGGAACTGAGGAGGCGGCGGACTTCCACGAGAAAGAACATTAATACCCGCAGCTGAGGGAATAGTAATGGGAATGGCCGACCCCACTTACAGTAATCACGGAGATATGTGAAACAAGAGCGGCCCCAGCGTGCAACCTTGGGGTACTCCCTTCCGATCCACTTCTCTTGACATTTGAAATGTTAGTTGTTCACGGGCGAACTACTTAGAATGTTTCCGTCGTATCCGTGTTTGGGAGAAAAGGTTGACGGAATTTATTTGGTTCGAGAAAGTGATGTTAGTTTATCTGAGTATCAAGAGGGTTATTCCTAAATTTGTGTTTTTATTGTACTTATCTGCACAGTTCGGTCTCATTTAAAAGCTAAGTGTCGTGTAACATGTAATTAGGTACTTCATCTTACTAGCTTCAATCTCCATTCTATATGTACAACCTTTAGATAATTTAGACGAATATTTGTTTGCATTATAAAAATTAAAATATGCGTCCTAGACGTCTATTCGTGGTTTTTGGGTAATTTTTTGCGTAAAGGGTAATTCAAATAGAAGCAAGGGGTGATTCGAACTAGGCACTGTACTTAACTAGCTTCAATATCCACTCTGTATGCACCACGCCTTGATAGTGTAGACGAATATATGCTGTATCTGAACGGTTATTCATGAAGAGGTAATTTTTGCGAGAAAAGTGTAAATTCAATAGATGTTTAGGGTACTCTAGGTACTGTACTTAACTAAGTCATATCTCTATTTACATACACTTCGCCTAGGCAATTGGAACGAATATGTTTGATTCTGTATCATTATTCATGAAAGGGTATTTTTTGTTGGTAAAGGGTAAATTTCAATAGAAGCCGATAAAAATTGGATCGCAGCGAAGAACGGCGGCGTTGCAGCTCCACGGCAGCGGCAGACAGCAGATGTTTTAACACGAGACTGAGAACCCGCGATGTCCATATCAGGGCCGATGAATGGGAGGAGTCTACAGGCCTTGACTGGGTGAATAACCTATCCTCTACTGTCCGTTCTGCGTTTGATCTGCAGTTACTATCAATTAAACGATTGTAACTATCCAAATGTTCCTTCGGCGACGAATGCGCTGTGAGGAGCTCTCCCCTTGAAAGCTGCGGTCTCATATTGTCAAGACTTCACTTTCAGGACCGGAGCGTGATTTCGTGTCACGTTTTAAGAACACAAACTCACTTCCGGATTGGAGATGAGCAGTTTTAACAAGCTTGTCAATTGGAAGTAAATCGATAGTACTAGCTGCACAGTTCTGAAGTTACAGTTTCGAATTGACTCTGAAAAATAGATTATTTTGAATCAGCTTTCTTGAAGTCCCTAACAAGCAAGGGCAATACTTGTTGTAAAACAACTGGAAAGATCTTTAATACAAGTGAAAACTACTTCATAAATAGCTTTCTGACATAGTGGCCCACCTAGTTAGGTATTTATTTAAAGCCAAGAACGAATGTGAAATGAGTGTAAGATTATTGTGAAGTGATTTTGTAGTCTAGTTACTGACTATGTCCGAAGCGTTCTGTTGACTGTTGATGAATAGTTAAACAGCAAATGGTATCTAAGGGTCCTACAGTTTAACGTGCGATTCGAACCTCAGTTTGTCTCTGAATTACGAAGTGGTCTAATTATGTGGATGGTCTATGAGGGTGTACGTATAGAATACCATACCAGAGAATATCACATCCACCGACCATCGATCATAACTGTCAACAATTCGTGACCTCCAAGTAGGTGCCAATCCATAGATAAATCGGTCTCTTTTCTTATTCACTCGTTACCTCCCTCATAGCATCACCGGTAGATCGCCCACTACCCATATTCTGCGTTCTGGTGGCTCGTATCAGTTAACTGTACACTGTAAACAGTTAACTGTCCTGAATCGGTCAGTTTCCCATAAAGTTGTGTCAAGCAAAGTCTCTCATCAAATTATTCTCCTGGATAGAGGACATTGAATTGTTTCGTCATTGCATGCTCGAATTGGTAGGGTAATAAAACTGAAGAAGTGGAACTTATGAATAAAAGATTCTTCTCTCTGTTGATCGAGTTTAATCAATTTCGGAAGAATTTCTCTCCCCGTTACCTCATCAAATAGTTATGCATGGCTGGCAACTATTCCTTTCATTGCAACGCCTTTGCGAAACGCAAAGTTCCTCGTAATATGCTCTCTGCATTCCCGAAATGCTACTGATTCCTACATATTCTATCAATTCTAACTCAGGGAATTTTTAGGCTCCCAATTAATTGTTTATAGCCTTTTGTTCAGTCAAATGGAGAAGGATGAGCACTGAGATTGGATTATTCAACTTAAAAAGTTTTGTAGGGTTAAATCGTTAGAAGCTGTAGCATATGATATGTTGATACTCATCGAGGAAGTCTCTTATATACCTTATGAGTGATTTTTGTTAGATACTTTACTCAACTAAATTGCAGAGAGATGCTGTAGCATTTGAACTTGTCTCTGTATCAACGATTGTAGAAGAAGGTGAGGTTATGGCTATCAAGAATGATTGAAATTATCTTCCATGTTGAGGAAGTTTGCAAAATCTCAAACAAATGAAGTGAAATGCTTCACCTGTACCCGTGTGACAACTAGAACGGGGCCCTGGCGGCCCCGTCCCCAGCGAGCGAAGTGAGTATCCCAATACACTTGACCACACGACCGTACGGTGGACCTTGAAGGTCGGTGTCATTGATCCCTTCACGGCGAGGAGCCTTCTGCTGTTTCGGCTTCCACTCGACAGTCGCCGCCTTTTATTGGTCCCGGGGTCAGGATTAACGAGGAGGTGGGCGCGCCCTCGTGTGTGCGTGTGCGTGTGTGTGTCTGTGCGGCTCAGGTGGATTCCCCAGAACCGGTCCTTCTCCCGCATTCCTCTCCCACTCGCGCCACTATCAATTTAAACTTTTGCCTCATCCCGGAAAAATTTCAGACGGAATTTTCCTGAGAGGCGCCGCGAAAGGATTCATTACGTAGCAATAAACAGACTAGTACTTGGTATTTTTGTGGAGTTCACTCGCATTCATTATTTTACTGTCCATCAACTGGGAAAACACCAGAATAAGTGTACGCTTTGACTGGAGTAGTTGTCGGACAAGATTGACAGTTGATTAGAATGAATGGATTTCCTCAATTGTTGGGATGGTGTAAGGTAAAGAGCACCCAATGCAGGCATTGAAGTGGAACTTTAACAATCCTTATTATCATTTTTTATGCATAGAACAATATGGGTAAATAGTTAGATATGAACATTGATGGGTTGAGAGGAATTAAAGGCGAAGTATTTATGTGAGAACCAGCGCTGCGGAGTGGTCCGTGTGCAAAATAAACACCGACAGTGTTGTGGACGGGGAGGACGACCTTCAGCGGGGGAGTCGGAGCGTGGCGATGCCGGACCACGGGAACACTGACAACCGACAACCGCAGTCGACAACAGACAATCGTAGTTGACAATCGATAACCGATATTTTGAGTTCCTGCCGGTAAGTTGGCAACCGACAGCTGCTGTCGACAACCGATAACCTCACTTGACAATTAATTGATAATCTCAATCGATAACCGACGCCCGCAGTCGACACCAGACGATTGCAGTTGATAACTTCTGTTGAAAACCGACAACTGCTGTTAACAGCCAATAACCGATATTCTGAGTTCCTTCCGGTAGGTTGACAAGGTGTAATTATCTATTTATTCTACATATAATGTTTGTTTATTTGTACTACTGTAGTTTGAACCAACCACTGTTTTACTAATCCGAATGCTATTGAATCCATTCCAGTTTTGTTACTGAGCCAATACAAACACGAGGGAGCGTGTTGGGAATCTGATTGACCAGATTGGATTAATCATCTGGACAAACAGTCGTCTACGTGACGGCGCATAGCCACGGGCGAATGTTCAATACACCACGAACTGGGAACACCTTGTTTCAACTCTTGGGTGCTTAGATGATTAGAACAAATCTTTTTTGAAACTTTAAGGCTAGAGCCTTTGTCTTAGAGCTAGAGGAACAAACCAATTTCTGAATGTAAGTTGCAAGAGAATACTCGGAAGTCAACAGCATCTGCTGTCATAGTCGGCAAACGAATCCCTGGAAATGTAGTTGCGAAGATAAAGCCAAGCTGAGACTATAATGTATTATATATGCTTATTACAATTATTATATGTGCTCATAGTATTGGAATTTTGGACAAAAGGAGAAGCGAGGAAGAAGATGATCAAGATATTTGAGATATATATGATATTAATAATTTAAACCACAATATCAAGATAACGAGACATCAAGTACCTTCGCGATCGTTCTGGAGATGTTTGATTTTTACGAAAGCTCTCAAGAAATTATCTTCCCTTCGCAACCTATCGCCTTCGCTACCAATGGCATTCTGATTATAATACGAAAGTCTTATAACCCTGTTTGAGCATCCATGTTTTCTGCTCTTAAGAATAGTTACTTCATAGACCCTCAACCGTAGTATAATCATCTGTTATATTTGTCGGTAACTCTATTTGTCTTAGGCACAATTTATTGTATCGCCTATGAACGGTGAAAGAATTTGACTGTCATTTGAGAAGTCAGGCGAAGTTTCTCAAATTGTCGAAAATCGAAATGAAATAGAGAATTTACAGTTGATATTTTTGTTAGCTAATCATCTACCCAGTATTCAGATGGTATTCAGTAGTTTGTGGAGCTACTAGCAGTCACAGACACGTCCAGTAGCTACTACACAGCTTTACCGAGCTACTTGTAGTCTCGACCACGCGTAGTGTGGCTCCTCGCCGGCGTGACAAACAAAAACAGAAGAGAGCCGCAACAGAAGCGGCCATTGTCCCGCAACAATGGGAGGGTTTGTTTCTCAGTGAATACGAAACACCTATTGATTAATCGCCTGGAACCATCCAAGCGTGCTCCGTCATTTTTTCTTTTTAATCTTACGGGGTCAATTCAGAATTGCTTTATTGTGGGCTTACCGTTGTGTTACTTTTTATTTGATTATTTTTGGTCAACGAACTATTTTCTATTAGTACTACACTCTGCTAGGATCTCTACTCGGTTATATTTGACAGAGCTTGAAAATTTTTATTTTGTCCTTAAATATCCGGCACTTCTTCGATTTTGAGTAGTATCGGAACAAACCTGTGGAAAATTGACTAGTTATTACTGCCTGAGTTACAATAGTTTCTCTTTCGATACCGTATTTCCAGGAGAAAATTTAAAATAATCTGCTTCCCCTGAGAGCTTAAATCTTTACTAAATGCAGTACGAGAAATTAGATTTATCAGTCATCAAAAATAATATTTATGTGAAAAAAGAACAATTTTGATTACTTGTACTGGCTCTGTGATATCTTCCAAAATGTTTCGCTTTGATCAATTATGTAATGTAATTTCATTATCAAAAATTAAAATTATTAAATCCATGAAATCTTGAAACACACAATCTGTTTGGAGAAATTATGAATATAATCGATATATCCTCGGCGAACAATCAGCACTTGATATAGTACGAGGTGAGCGCCCACTGGCAATTAATTGTTGCGTGGTTGGCAGCACCGCAACAATGGTGCGAACAGCTGATATGAGAGCAAATGTAAACAATGCGGCCTGGAGGCGATACTTTCACTCGGTCTCGACTCCCACGCCCCCTCCCCCACCCATGCCATTACCACTTCGTATATCCGCCATTTACCGCCTTAAATACCCGCTGGGTAAGAGTTGAATATATATGGTTTGTGAAAGTAAATCTCTACTTGTTGTAAAATACGGTTATTGTTCTTAAATGGAAGTAATGAGCGCTGAGTTTTGAATTGATAACCAATGTGTATGCAAATCGGCTAAAACGTTTGTGAAAATAAATAATGTATGTCCCTATGCTACCTGCCATTACGGTATTGCCATTATGGTTTTAAGCAATGTATGAATGTGAAATGAGTGTAAGATAATTAATTGTGTCGCGATCTTGTTGTTGACTAAGGCTTACATGTTCCTTAGACAGGACTGTTAATTAATAGCCCAACAGCCGATGACATCTAACAGAACTACACTTTACCGTGGTGTCCGAAACACAATTTTGCATCTGATTACGAACTGGTCTAATTATGGATGCTCTTTGCGGATGTCAATCATCACCTCCACTAGCCGTCGCTTATAACTGTCCACAATGAAGCGTCGAAGGTTGCACTAATACCTTACCTAACCTTGTGTGGCTTTCTCTGGGCATACTATTGAGTCCACTATCTTTACTTTTTACCATTCCTTCTTCTGTATTATCAAATTCCCGAGGAATGCCCTATAGTTATCAATTAGTTTTCAATTCACACTGAATATATTGATCATAATTTTGTTTGAGCTTCAAAATAATTAGTGGTAGTGTTTGCCCCTCCGACCGGCAACGGCAAACGCTGGCAATGATATCATCCTTGACTAATCTTAACAACATAGCGTTTCTAGGTTTGAATCTTTCTACGATATGAAAAGCTCAACCTCACGAAAAATGTTGGTGAAAATATTTTTAAACCCTACTTTTATCAATTTCCCACATTACATTGAGGTGTTTTGTGAAAATTTCTTAAACCAATGTTATGATTAGCCAGTCTCAAAATAACACATCGCCCATTATAATTGCTCGTTGTCCGTTAGGCTGGATTTTGACGAAATTCCGTCACTTTCGCCGGTGTGTGCGCGTGATCCTCGTGCGTGCCTAAGCAGATTAATTAATGTACTTTCCCGAACATTGGAAACAGTTCATTCCATTGAGGTCTTTAGAAACCAAGCGCTGGCGTGTTTCGTCGAAATGTGTGGAGAGTGTTTGTGCAATTTAAATTAATTACACAAAAATGTCTCTAATGAAATGTTTTAAGTCTATCGCTTTCCTAACTTTTTTTTCTGAAATTTAAATTCCTTCCTAGTCTAATTAATTTTCAATATACAGACTTCAAAGTGGATGTCTCAAATTTGTTTAAACCCCATCTACAGCTTATCTCGTACGTAACGAAAGGAAAATCATAGAATTCATTGTGGGAGGGGTTTAGGTAATGACGTAATCCTGTTTAATATAAATATAGACGGGTTTAAAGGTATATCTGATGTGGTGCAACGCTGATGTTTGAGTTTTCGATTCAGGATCAGCATTCAGTCAGATGTAGAAAGTAGACTTCTTTGACGAATTGTCTTCACGGGATTTTTTCTGAACTCTCATAAGACTTAATGAGGATGTATGAATTATTATTAATGTCAAAGTGTGAAACGTCCATCAAGACTCAGGAGTCCACGAGTAAGTGAATCTTATAATTTATTTACCGTTCGTGATGATTTAGCGAGATTTAGAGTGGGACGGCGGAGTGTCTTGTGATCCATTTACTTGGAGGCTATGAATTTCGGATAATTACAAGCAATTGTTGGTGGATGTGATATTCCCTGGTGTGGACTAACAACCGCACTATTTAACAGTACGTTTATACGCAAAGATCGTTCTCATCATTTTACTAGTTCGTAATTCAAAGGCAAAAATGTGGTGCGGATCCCACGTTAAACTGTTGGTGTCTTAGATGCCATTGGCTGTTGGGCTATTAAAAGTTCTGTACTGTATAAGAAATGTGTCATCCTTAGTCAATAACAAGACTACAAGATCGCGCCACAATCAACTTACACTATGACTTTTTATTTGTGTTCATACCGGAATATTTTCTTATATTTTTCTAATATTTTCTTTTCGGAATATATTTTATTTAATATTTAGTTCATTACTGCAGAGTATCATAACTCTTGTCAGGAACTCAAGAACTTCTTTGACAAATGAGTGTCGGCAAACGGGTGGTAGTTGATGTAGAAGAACAGCTGATCGATGGTCACAAATGTCAACTACTGTCACTGTCACAATCCTCTGAACATTGCCGCATGTCACTAGATGCCACCGGGCTACGCGCGACCTTGACCGTGACACGGTGACCTTGAACTGTTACGTCACGTTGTTGCGTCACGCCGTGCTTTCGTGGCCACGTCACCGCTAGACACGGCACCCGTCCTCCGTCCACCTCTGCACCATCTACATCTTGTGTATGCCGTCCCAACGCAGGGTTAGAATATTGGAAGAGTGCCGACATCGTGATCAAGAGTTGAATAATAATTTCTGAATTAGCGTTTTTACACAGTAGCTTCCTGAAATGGTGACTTACTAGGTTGGTACGGTATTTTAACTATGAATTAGAATTGAGTTCAAGATAATTTTGGCGTGAACTCATAGTCTTGTCACTGAATAATCCTGGGATGTTCCTTTGATATGCCTTTTAATTAATATCCCAACAGCCAATGTCATATGAGGGACCTAATATTTGACGTGGGATCCGAACCACAGTTTTGTCTTTGAATTACGAACTGGTAAAATTATGAGAATGGTGGTGGTTAGTCCAAACTAGAAAAATCGCTTCCACCGATCATCGCTCTTAACTGTCCACAATTCGTGACCTCCGAGTAGCTGGATTACAGAAGCCACAGTCCCACTCTTAATTTACGTTGTGACAATTTGAGTATCTACTGTTCAACCGGTTGGAGTAATGTTTAACAGTTTATAGAATGATTGAGAGGTTTCAAACCGAATCATTTGCAACGTCTGGAAGCTCGGTCACGTCACGCCGCGTAGTGAACGGTATTGGTCGAGAGAGTGCAGCACTGCAGCAGACGGAGGACGCCAACGCTCGCCCGTAACAACATCCTGTCGTTGCTGTCATGATTGTCACTTTCCGCTGTCGCCGCTTGACGACCTTCTTCACGCCCCGGCTGTTGGCCCAGTCCCCGGCTCTCTGACTCAGAACTGGAGTTAGATCTCGGTCTCTTATTTCAGCTCATATAAAAGAATTTTTTGTTGATGTTATTGTCTCTATAATGTCTGCTACCAGAGATTCTTCTTGTGCATCTTAAAGTTCAATATCAGAGTCTACTTTTTTAGAAGCTGATACTAGGCTCTACATCATTCTGATATTTAAGTTCTATGGTGTAGGGAATCAAGAATCTACTAGTAAAATATTACAGTCTCTTGTGGTTGCATAAGTCAGAATCTCTTCTGGTCGAAGATGACCATTAGCGTCTATTCGTAGATCTCAGGGTATTGTCTAGTCTCTGACCAAATTATCGCCGGTTCAAGGTTCTCCCAATTTATGAATAAAATATCTTTTCATTTAAAAATTCAAGAAAAAATTTCCCCTTGTCGGACATTGAAAATGTTGTATTTTAAAATCTTTCAAGTTTATTGCATTTTAGAGCAAAATATTAAACTTTGCATTTTCAAATTTCAAGTTTTTTTCTGTTAATCGAGTCTCGGTTTAGATATTGAAAATTATGAAATATATTATCAACAGTGACGTAAAATCAAAGCTGGAGGTAGAGCATGTATTTTATTCCATCAGCACTAATGGCAAAGTCGGAGGTGGCGTCGATCGATATGCTCCCACTCACTTGTTGAGTGACCCAGTTGTCTTCAATGAGATCGACACCGCTGCAAAACAAGGCTTCCGAATAGTTTACGAAATTCACAGCCTTTTTTCGGAAACCGGATTAAGACTTTTGCAATGTCCTCAAAATCCAGTTAAAAATTTGAAACTAAGAAATCAGAAAATTGCTTTCATTTCGACATCACTTTTTCCCTCTGAATTACGTACTGTTCTAAGTTTGAGGATGATCTTAGCGATATAACTTTATACGTGCGGAAGGAAGTTAACACATGAAAATTTCACATCCACTAAACATCGCTTATAACTATTCACAAAGAGGAGACGAAGGTTGCACTAATACCTCATCTAACCTAGTGTGGCTTTCTCAGGGTGGACTATTAAGTCCACTATTTTTACTTTTTATCAATCCTTCTATTTCCTGGTCTCTGTGAAATTCCCAAAATCGATCGATTAGTATTCCATTCACACTGAACATATTGTTAAATATTTTCTTGTAGGTTTTTAATATAATTAGTAATATTAGTTTTATGGACCGCCCCCCCGATTGCTTGACATACAGTGAAAACACGTGTATGTGTGGGAGAATCAATGAACTGCATCTGTGTGAACACGAACAATCGATGAACCGGAACCGGTTGGCCGACCACAACCACAACCACGACCAACGGACCCGTGGTTGGATGTGTAAACCTAAGTGAATACCCGATGAGTTCCGATTGTTTTTCGGCACGGAGCGCGTTGTCAATTTCACGCCGGCCGTTACACAGATGCCGTCGAGAGTTGAAGGCATTCTCAACGGTCCAGCTGTGATGACGTGGCTCACTGTAAATATACACCTTTCAAGGTAGTAGATGGATCGTTATACAACACTAAAATAAATCTGAATCAATAAATAAACTGCAAAAGATAAAGACAAACAGCTTATGGGCGATATATTTTCGAAATTATCGAAGGTATAATTAAAAAAAAATAGTAATAAGTATCTGAATTGTTTTATAAAAGTTCAAAAACAAGTTTTCTTTGAGTTTTTATTCCTAAACCGGGACGGTGGTGTGTCCTGTAGTCCAGCTACTTGGAGGTCACGAATTTTATATATTTATGAGCGGTGATCGATGCATGTGATATTCTCTGTTATGGATGAACGTCCGCAGTATTGAATAATACATTCATCCACAAAGAGAATCCTCTTAATTAGGTCAGTTCGTATTTCAGAAGCAAGAAGAAGCAGAATTTATAAATTTCTATGAGTTCTTAAAATAATTAAAAATAATTAATAATTTTAGTTAAGAAATGTAAAAGTTTTAAATTTTGTAAGCGAGCTTGTTGGAATTAACTTAAGTTTGAATACAAATGTTTATTGGTTCTTTGGAAATATTATCTGACTTAATTTGTTATTTAAAAAAACATAGCAAATAATTATCTATTCCAAAATATTCAAACAGTGATGCTGAGATTTAGGAACAAAATTGACAATCATATATTTAGTTTTGAACAGAGGAAGAGAGAATTTAGAACGAAACAGCAATTTTCTGTCGGGATGAACAGTAGCAATTCATCTGAGAGCGGCAAAATGGACGAGTCATTGTGCACAACACAGAATATACAGCCCTTTCTCTGGCTTCTCCTTTGTTCAAATATTTATCTGTAATTATTTTGGACATCGAGAAATTCGCAATTTGCTTTTTGATTGCCGTGGGAAATGCGTATTTTCAATAGTTATATTTTAAACTATCTAAAATTTTGATAAGATTGTTATGGAGCCAGGAGTCTTTGATTATTAAACTAATTATCCTGGTAAATGAATCAGCTGATCTTCGTTGGTAACAAAGTTACATATAAAATGTTTCCATTTACTTCCCTGTGGACAATAGGTTAGATCATGGATATGTCTAAAGGGAATGTCTACAGTTCATCTGAACAGCTGTTCTTATAACCAAATGACAACACTTCCGCTACACTTTTTGCGTTCCACAAATCCTAGACATATCCTTAGAGCTTAGACATATCCATGTCAATGAGAAACTCATTACATTCAACACACTTACCTTTCACATTTATTCACCTTTAAATACCCAAGTGTTTTGGGTAAGTCCTCAAGTATAAGAATAAACATCCAGAGTTTAAATGTAAAAATAATTGTACTTTGTTAGTAATTAGTTCCACTTAATGTTTTCTTTAATGTGTTAAAAAAGATAAGTGAAAAAAAGTTTGCATAGTCAACAGGTGTCGGTTGTGATATTTGAAAACTTTAGACCGCTGTTAAGCCAATTTTTATGTGAAAAATTCAATACTCTTTTTTTCTTCAAAGTCATCCTACAACTTACTTCAACTTACTGTTGAATGAAAATGTTAATGAAACACATGTGTAAGTATATACTGAAGAATGATCATGGTGTCTAAGTGCGCAATCTTATGGATTTTATTTCCTTGTATCCATTAAACTTTCACAATTAATCAATTTTGCTCCGTTACCATGGTTAACATTGCCATTTATTCTAAAATACTTGCATGATGTCTAAGAAGAAGAATTTTCGGAAAGAATTTTTTGTTTTTAATACTAAAATATCTAACCAAAATCTTGAAGAAGGTCGATAAATAATGACAAGATACTTACTCTCTTAAGAGATATATTATCAACACAATCAACAAGTGACAGCAGGATTTCTTTACCTATGAAAAATGGTGGTATCAAGAGGAAATATTGGAAGCTACCTGACTTGAAGATGATCTGAACATTCTCGAACAAGATAAATAGAAGCATGAAGTGAAGAAGATACGTTTTGTATTGTAATTAGTATAGTCTAGTTATAAAAGGCCTTAAAAACAGGCCACCCATTCCAAGATAAGTTTGTATGGTTCCTTATCTTTGCAGGCAAATGCCGGAATGGTTCCCTAAAGGGCCATACCCCGCCAGGACTTAATCCTGGTTATAAAGAACTCCCCAAAATTTGAATTGGCTATTTTATATTATTGCTACACAAACTTTTTAATTTGTAATTGTATAGCAATAATATTTTTCTTGAATAAACGTTTTTTCTGCTGTCAAATTGTTTTAATTCATAGTTATAATTACCACAGTTAAGTAATTTCATTACTATCTTGACATCAAAACTTAAGATATTTCAACACTGATACTTAACCAGAAATAACTTATATTTAAGTTAGACTCTAGCCCATAGGTCGGAGACCGAATTGGAAACACTATTAAAAGGCCTTAGTCCATCCAGTATGTAAGATTTCCCTTTTCTCATCACCTTAGTTCCTTGTTATTTCTCCTGAGTGCTTGATTGACTCCGGCTGAACCAGAATACACAGTCTGATCAGAATTTTCAGGGGGTGTTGTATCTCCTTACTGTCTACGTGGGAGGGATGCCTAGGAGAAAGAATGCTTAATTAAGAGTGCTTTACTTGCGTTCGGGTGTACTTTGATGTGTACGCTCAAATGAAAAGCTTGAAGGCTCAATAGAGTTGAATGTGTGTTGAATGTGTCTGGGAGACCTAGAAGTAGCTGTGTTGGAGTATGATGATTCATGTTAAGGTATTTTTAACCCAATCAGACCAGGATTGATTTGAAGGTTCTTTTTACTTTTCCATTTACAGTACTACCTTTACCATCCTTATGATCCCTTCTTTTCGTTGGGTGTGCAATACATTCTCAAGAAATACGCGCCTAACTGACCTTGCTTTAGCCTCAAAATCTTCCAGCATCTAACATGTCAGTGTCTTCTCGCAGGTGGACCGTGAGAGATGTCGCACCACAGTGACGACACGATGCTCATCGCGACCAGCGACTCCTTCTGGGAGCCAAACAACTTCAAGCGGACAACCAAGCGCATCGAGGACGGCTACAAGCTGTGCAATGACCTGATGGCGCTGGTCCAGGAGCGGGCGGACATCGAGAAGGCGTACGCCAAGAGCCTCAAGGGCTGGGCCAAGAAGTGGAACGAGATCATAGAGAAAGGTCAGTCACTGTTTTTGTTTGATGAGGATTTTTTGGACTCTTCAGAACGGACTTGTAACTTGTAGAAGGAATCACAAGTATAGAGAATGAAATTTTTATCAGTACTATTCATCTAGTCCCATAAAGAAATCTCGATCACCATTAACTATGAGCCATGTTTAAAGTTTATGTCTACCCAATTTATACTTTTTGAGATCCAATTTCATGAAGTCGGGTCCATATTTATGAATGGTCCTGTGCAATGTCAGCAGTACTCTAATTTAGAATGTTATGAAATACTTGTGCCAGTGTAT
Organism: Nephotettix cincticeps; assembly: GCA_023375725.1. Taxonomy (NCBI): domain Eukaryota; kingdom Metazoa; phylum Arthropoda; class Insecta; order Hemiptera; family Cicadellidae; genus Nephotettix; species Nephotettix cincticeps. The sequence continues at coordinate 1,393,365 of CM041789.1, forward strand.
GTCGGTACTGCGTAGTTTCATTAGTTTGCAACATTTATTCAATTAGAAAATCCATGGTCCCACAAATCTGAAGACAATCTAGATGAGCAGAGTGATACATTTTTCATTATCTCACCATGAGACTTCAAAATCTACTAATCATGACTACTGGGATGTCTTAAACCCTGATACAAGTTACAAGTAAATTATTGAAGGAAGTGATCTGTAGTATTATTTAATCTCTTTAAAAAATTGTGTTATTTATCCAAATGGATTGTTGGATATTTACTTTGTAAACATAAAAGTTCCATCCTTGTTAAAAGTTTCTAACAGCAATTCTAACTCTCTTACAAGTAGTTCTGGGTTACTCTACCAGATGGTGCTGTTATTTCTCCAATCGTATCAACCCGTCCCTGTAACTCACAATCCTTTTCAAAAATGGAGAACGCAAGAAAATTTGATTGTTAGGTCAAAGAAATGAGATTGTTAAAGAGAGACTTTACGGCAGCACATTCGGTGGATGGCTCGTTTGAATGTGGCTCCACAAATTGGGTACAATCTTGTCACAAGAATGGAACATCTACTTGCTGGTTATACAGTAGTTTGGAGTTTCGTGAGTTTTTGTAGTTTCCTGTTGTGGTTGTGTACTGCAACAGCCTGCTAGTGGTACTTTAAATGTATAGGTTTCCAAGCTCCCCCAAAGTTCTATCATTAAGGGACTTGTCCATAGAATTAATTGTGGATTTAAATTCATTAATTTGAGATTTTACGATTTTTGTCTTGAAGGTGTAGAAAGTTTTGTCCTGTTGATTGGAAAAATATTAACTCAATCCATCGTAAATATATTAAATTAGTATTATCATTTTACATATTTGTTAAACAACATATAGGAATATTAAAAAGTCTTTAACTAGGTTAATATGTCCAAGAAATATGTGAATTATCAAAACAAAAGTGTAAAAAAGATTTTATTACGTACAAATGAATTTTTACTTTTTCATAATTCCAGAATTTTCCCACTCCTCAATATATGTAAATACAAATTAAAATTGTAATTTATACTTTTATGTTTATAGATCAATATTACTGTATTGTAACAAGTGCATCTGAAACAAACATGTTTTACAAAATTAACAACTCGTTCTTAGGTTATTTTTTATAAGACTATTGTTATTTATAGAGTAATATTTTTTTTTATTCTAACGAATTGGCAGACTCATGTGAGTATATTCTTTTGAACATTGCTAAATTTACAATCGGCATGTAAATCATACATCGTTAAAATTGTTTTCAATGATTATTCTTTTATTTAATCATCATATCACCGAAATTCACATAACTTTAGAAAGATTCTATACAAATACTTGCATGTATTGTTTTTAAGCCTGATATTAAAGCGAATGAGAAATCATGCTGGTCTAATAATCTGTATTTTTTTATTAAGTTTGTGATTCTGACTGATTTACATTTATTATTTAATGCTTTTTGCCATTAGTAAGTGTTTAAACTGGTTAATTGCTAATGCTTAAAGTAGTGTTGTAAGTTTCTTTTTTACGTTGACATATGGTTTGGCTTATGAACCAATGTGACTCACTGGCACAAGAATGAAACAATGTATTGAGGTTGCTGTTATTTATTGTTAGTGAACAGAATCCTTATTGGGTCGTCCATAAATTGGGGATTTTGGTGAATTTATTGTCGCTACTCGCATCTCAACCCTTGCCCTTAGAGAAACTAAAATTTTGAGACAAATCGTACTCCTATGATTTAGAGATTACAGATGATAAAAGTGGAAATATTTTTGTGATTTTCTAGGAACTTCTTTTACTGAGTTATTTTTCTACAATCAAGCTGTTTGTTATTAAGTTGATGATGTCATTGTGTTTTGTGAGTAAAATTTTGTAGGACTCTTAAATGTATGTAAAATTAAAAGTGTTTGACTCAATTACGACTTAAGCAAAAATTTTTTACAAAAGGTTTAAATAGATGTTGTATTTAAAATAAATTAATTTTTATAGGTTGGTAACAAAATGTTTTCAGTAATTTTCATCTATCATTATTATTAGTGATATATGCCAAAAAAATATGATTTTAGACTTATTTTTATAAAGCTATGAAAAAATAATTTAAATTAATTTGAAACTTATATAACCCGCCATCTTGGATATTAGAGTAAACCGCACGAATGTAGTCCGATGAGGTCTTGGACAGCTGGTTTCCCCCTCACCCTCCTCTTGGCCTGCAGTGTTTTCTAAGCCTATCAGCTGACGTAACCATATTCTATAATAGAATAGAGCGATTTTTATGGTTTGGCTTATGAACCAATGTGACTCACTGGCACAAGAATGAAACAATGTATTGAGGTTGCTGTTATTTATTGTTAGTGAACAGAATCCTTATTGGGTCGTCCATAAATTGGGGATTTTGGTGAACTTATTGTCGCTACTCGCATCTCAACCCTTGCCCTTAGAGAAACTAAAATTTTGAGACAAATCGTACTCCTATGATTTAGAGATTACAGATGATAAAAGTGGAAATATTTTTGTGATTTTCTAGGAACTTCTTTTATTGAGTTATTTTTCTACAATCAAGCTGTTTGTTATTAAGTTGATGATGTCATTGTGTTTTGTGAGTAAAATTTTGTAGGACTCTTAAATGTATGTAAAATTAAAAGTGTTTGACTCAATTACGACTTAAGCAAAAATTTTTTACAAAAGGTTTAAATACATATTGTATTTAAAATAAATTTATTTTTATAGGTTGGTAACAAAATGTTTTCAGTAATTTTCATCTATCATTCTTATTCGTGATATATGCCAAAAAAATATGATTTTAGACTTATTTTTATAAAGCTATGAAAAAATAATTTAAATTAATTTGAAACTTATATAACCCGCCATCTTGGATATTAGAGTAAACCGCACGAATGTAGTCCGATGAGGTCTTGGACAGCTGGTTTCCCCCTCACCCTCCTCTTGGCCTGCAGTGTTTTCTAAGCCTATCAGCTGACGTAACCATATTCTATAATAGAATAGAGCAATTTGGCTACACCACATTGACTGTCATCGAACTTCTTTCGTGCAGTTTACTCTAGTCACTTAAGAACGATGTTAATTAATTTTTGACAGCATTACTGACCATATGAAAGTCGTTAAAATATGGTTTGGATATCAAATTAAAGGTAAAGCGGTTTTATATGAAATTATATAATTCCATGTTTTTATTTGTCTAAAAACACTATTACACTACTTGTTGGTTATGGAACATAATAGCATGGTACACATTTTTTACCTGGAAAAAATAAAAAATATGAGTCATTATAAATTTTATTGGACTTTTCCAACGTGTCTGTGTTTTTAACTACACAATGTTTCTAGGGATGGAGAAACTCTTGCTGTTTTCAAGTGATTACCAAATAATTTACATTAAAAATCAAAACTTTAAGTTACAGACATTTATTATATCATGTTATCAATAATACTATAATTATCTATCATGCACAATACAAAACCTATATTGATAAAGCAACAAATAACCAAAACACTCTGCCTCTGAGCTAGCGGGGCAACACAAGATAGCGTGCGCTCAGAACAAGACTTAGAGCACTACTGCTGCAGATAGTAGTATCTCTAAGTCCTTTAGGAAATTATTTTTACCATTAAGAGTTCAAATTTGATCAAGAGAACATGTCTTGCATTGACGTTCAAACTTAAGAATTTTGAATGCATGTTCTCTCAAATATATGTCATATTTTTTCACACTAGAAGTATCCTACTAATATTTATTATGTAGTATTTATATTATTTGGCCACTGTAATGGACGGACATAACTGTTTAACAGATCCTGAAGAAACTTGCCTTCCCTGTCAAATTATGGCTAGTGAGTAGATCGTATTAAGATTGCTTGATTGTTTCCTGCGTTTTGCTGCCAGTTTTGAACACGGTGTCGGGTTTACATCAAATTTGCACTAGGGGTGTTCCGATACGATCGATATATGTGAATATCAATATCTCGTTTCAATATTGTATATCTTGAAATGCGATATTATTGGAAGATTTTGTGAATATAGTAAATTCGATATCGGCAGAAATTCCTATAAAATACCTACACGTTTTAGCTCATCAAATACAATATTTAAGCTGTTATTTTATTTATTTTTTTGTTTAACTATAAAGGCTAAATTCCAACCTATCTAATTTTTTTTAAATTCAGATTTTAATAAGTTAATTTATTTTTCTTCCTTTGTATGTCTCTTTGTGTTATTTTATAAATGCTAGGTCAGTTTTTATATTATTAGGATTGTTGTAGTGACACCAGTAAGCATGAAATAAAGGCATAGTTTTAATAAAGTTATTTTTTGTTCAGTTCACTTTGAAGGGGAGAAAGGTGTGTCAGTTGTTTTCTGAAACACAGTAAGAGATTTTCGTAAGTTACAATTTTCAAAATGGTTGATAAACTTTTTGGCAGCCAAAACTTGTTTCGCGGATTCGAAATCGTTGCTTCAATAATAAAATCGCTATATTGATATTGGAACAACCCTGAAATGCATACAAAATCTTTTCCCATTTTATTCAGGATTTTTTTATTTGCTTATGAATTTTCAAATTTGCGTGTTAGATTTACATAAGTTCAACTGTGGTTTTCTAATTTTTGAAGATTTCTTTTTTGTAAGTACTGTATTGTAACATTAACAATGGGTGTTTATTCTGTGTATTTAAACAAATCCAGTTCCTTTATTTCCGTGCAAATTTGTCTGAATCTATGTTTACCAAAGTTTTATAAGTACAAAAAATGAGTAAATCTCAGTTGTAGTTTAGTTTAAAACATTGTTTTTTTCAGACATTAATATGTCTCAATTGATTTGAAACCTATGATCGATTTATTTTTTCCTCAAGTCATTTCGAAAAATACTTGTTACATGGGAAAGTTCAGTCCACAACACCTCATCATTGACAATGAATTTTAAACAAAGAGGTAATTTGTAGCTTTACCATAATCTTGAAAACAAAAACAAAGAGTGCTGAGTTCTCTACAGGTTTACGAGGAACAAGGCTCTTCGATGCAGTAAACCATGTTTGCCAGTCAGGTAGAAAGCCTTGACAGTCAGGTGCGAGGAAAGTGACCCTCGTAACCCCTGTGAATCACTGATCACTGAAAGTCCTCGCAGAAAGTTGTCTGTCACATTCTTCTCGGGTCTGTTGTTTTCTGCCATGTCTGTTATTCAGTCAGGAAACTTGGAAGACTTCTTTTTTTCCTTTTTTTTGTTTTTCTACGCATTTTGGAATCTTCAACGTCTTCTTTCTAGAATAAGAATCTGACTTACTGGTGAAATATTAAGTTTTTGCCCCATCATTGGCTACACTAAAGTCGTAAAAGATAATTAATGTTTCTATCAGTTTCTATGCAAGTACACACGACAATTAACAATTAATTATAATTTTTTATGATGGAAAATATATTTCTCTTTACCTTAAATTTGGACCACAATCTTTTTTTACAGCTATCGAGTGGGTAATGCTGTAAAAAATTAACTTTATTTTAACACATATCTATCTTAAAAAGGAAGAGAAATAATAATAGCTAAGCCAAGTTCACAAAACGTGTTGTGAGAAATTAATGAATTTATGAACAAGTTTGACAATATATCCAATACAATTGAGATATTGCTCAAGGGTCTATACAAGTAGTACCCTCCCCATTTTTAATTTTATTCCCATTAGAAAAAATAGTCAAAAAGAAAAAAATTAAAATTAAAAAAATTAATAATTTTTATAAAAAATAATTAACTACTAATTATACTTAACTTTATCTATTATTACACTTTACCTATACGAAAAATGTATACGATAAGATAATAAAAAATGATAAAAATATAAAAAAAATTATGCATAAATAAAAAAACTCATTTTTTCAAACTTCGCATAAAAGTGTAGGTAATGTTGTGAATGTACTCAATGAAAATGAACATCTAAAAAGAATGAAAAACTCCAATTTTAACAACAACTTTAGACATAATTATGATTGACTTATATATATTATATATATATATATTGTATATGACTTATATGGTTTGATTTATGAGCTTATATCACGGTCCCGGGCTTAACTGTCACAATGCGATGATGTGAATGTACACACTTTTTACTCGTTAAAATGAATTTCATTAATAAAATTTCAGTATGGGATACATATGGTATACAATATATATATATTCTAGACTCAAACTGATGGTTTGAGATTGTCACTTTTGTAATGCGGATCATTGTTTTTAGGAAATTTTCACTTGGTTATTCAGTTGATGCAGTGTGTCATGTTTACAGCACCAATGCATCACTTCAGCCAGTTAGTCTAGTGAGATGCAATTTGCATTTCAAAGCACGAATGCTTTCATACTGTTGATGCTGTATTTTTAAATATAAGAGAGTTTTTCAATGTTAAAAGTACTTCTCTTTTAGTAGTTGAAAAAAATATTTTTTCAGTCGATTATTCAATATCTTTTATTGGGCTTCTCCAACGCAGCTGTGTTTTTAACTAAACGATGTTTCTGAAGGTGGAAAAACTCCTCCCGTTTTCAAGTGATCACCTAATAATTTACAATAAAAATTAAATGTTTAAAATTACAGATATTAATTATCATATTTTCGATAATACCAACTTATCTATCATGCACAATACAAAAAAGCTAGCGGGGCGACACAAGATAGCAAGCACTCAGAACGAGAGTTGCAGCACGACAGACAACATGATATAATTATTATCTGTAACGTTCAATTTTTAATGTAAATTATTAGGTAATCATTTGAAAACGGGAGGAGTTTCTCCACCTCCATTAACATTGTGTAGTTAAAAACACAGATGCGTTTGAAAAGTTATTGAATAATTAATAACAAACACCATTACAAATTTTCAGTTGAGTTACAATTTTCTAAATATAGTTAAGTTTACTAAAATGCTCATACTATAAATATTGTATGTTGTTTTAAAACACTCTACTCTCTTGTGTTACACATCAGTTTGAATATCTTAATAGTTTTTGTTCATTACAGATTAATCATTTTGGAAGTTAAAGTCAATCAATTAATTCATTTTGGTATGTGAAGTTAGGATAGTATTTTTTGCTTCTAATTTTTTCACACAGTTGAGTATATTTTAACTGTTATTTTGTTTCAGCTTGACAGTAGAAGCTTAAATATTCAATCAGAATTGTAAATGACTCAACTCTCAGTTTATCTTCTTCGGATTAGGAAACAGATTACATCTATCGCCTTTTCAAGATAAATCTGTTTTCATAATTAATTTTATTCACTGTAAAGTTTGTAGATAATATTTTGTGCACACATTATAATTGTCACATTTTGTAGTTATTGTGGTAATACATCACAGAAGTTTATGATGTATTTTTAAAATTAAGTCGTCTTCAATTGCTCATCATTATGACCAGCTTGTACAGTTGAAGACAGCTAAGGAGTTACCCGTTTACTGTGCATATATATAAATGTATATTTTTACTAAAGATTTAGTTATTTTCAGATTTACAAATAGGTGTGTATGTTTAAGACAACTTTTAGGATTTTAAAACAATTTTCTGGTCTCTTGAAGATCATTTAAAAAAAGAAACATAATGGTTTATTAAATTTTCAACAGCTTGTTTATAGATAATTTTTGAACTAGTGGGTTTTGTTACTTTTATACCGTCATTAAATGGATTTGCTTCTTCAGATGGAATACCTGTGTTGAATAAGAAAAACCATTTCTAAAATCGTCTATGGCTAATTTTCAGGGCCGGAGTACGGGACGACGGAAGCGGCGTGGAAGGGAGTGCTCGGGGAGGCGGACAGACTGTGCGAACTGCACCTCAAGGTGAAGGACAACCTGGTCAACGATTCCATACAACAGGTCAAGACGTGGCAGAAAGATACGTACCACAAGGTGAGAAATTATCAAAAACACAGTTAATTTCTTCTAACAACAATCAGATTATGAGTTTTACTCTAAATTATTCTTCCTGGTGAACCAGTTTGACATGATCAAGAGAGAAATCTTAATCGGTCATTGATTGTTCTTGTGATCACTTGTTCGTGCCACAATCAGTTGAATAATTTAAACACGGCAGGTGTTTTTAAGTTCTGTGTAATTGTAGACACTAGTAGTTTGAACATATACTGTAATGATTGTGTGTATCGTGTACTGGCATGATTCGGAAATAACTGTGCTAAATTTATGTTCTGTATCTAATATGTACAGTTCTGTAATTTCATGTGTAACATTATGAACTCTATTGCGAAATTTAGCGAGTCTGTTTAGTGGGAGTTTATACACCCAACGGGAGCACAGTTTCCTTAACTTAAGGTGTTCAAAAACAATTTTATAAAATACTGATCTCGACACATCAGAAAATTCCTTCGAGAAACCTGTTGCTGTGTATTGAGAAGTGTTTGCTCTCACGAATTCTCGCTTCACCTTTGAATTCTCGCACCTACCTACGCACTTTGCTGTCACCTTTTGACAGTATTACCATACTCTTCTGAAAACTGTTGATTAATATCAGCAGCACACAGGTTCCCTGCTGACAAAAACCGTATCACTGACCGAATTCCACATTCTGTAGGTGAGTTGATAACATTTTGAAAGCATATCACAATACCGTACAAGTTAGTTGAAGAGCTGGAATAGAGCACAGTTGTTCTTGAATTATTCTGGTACACGACAAACATGGTCTTTGTGGTGTAAACACAAACTACACTGTCTGCATAAAAATGAAACTTAACTCAAAAAACAAAATCAAAACTTATTAGACAAATTCTGACAGTGTCAAAGTATCTGAACTAGGCGGAACAGTAAACAACAGCTGTAACAAACCCCTGAATGACTCTCTGAATTCTTGAGGGTACTAGAGGCTGTATTCGTTATTTTTCTTCTAGTTGAAGTTTTACCTATTGAAAAGCTTTGTGAATACAATAAAGTATTCCTCATTTTTTTTTATAGTGAAAATTCAAAATCCAAAAAGGCTATAATTGGCTTTCCGTAATTTACTGATCTCCACTCGATTTGGCTGACCTATTTTCATTTCTGTTCCAGTCAATGATCCAAATAAAGGAGCGGAAGGAGATGGAGGATGCGTTCAAGAAGGCGCAGAAGCCGTGGGCGAAGCTGTTGCAGAAGGTGAATAAGGCCAAGGCTGACTACCACACGGCGTGCAAGTATGAGAAGTCAGCATCCAACCAGGAGAGGAATGCTACAGGAGACAGCTCCTTCTCCATGGACCAGGTACAGGCACGTACCGACACACTACGTAGCTCCATCTGTGTTTGTGTGCCGCTTGTCGCTTGCTAACCTCATGCCCTTACTAGAGTCTTAGAATTTATGCTCTGTGGACTAGGTACAGGCACGTACCGACACAATACGTAGTTCTGTTCGTCTTTGTGTGCCACTGTCATTTGGTACCCTCTCTGTGGACCAGGTACAAGCAAGATGTAAATCTACACACAAAGTCTACACCACTCTTCCAGGATGTAGACAAGCCAAGGGATTGCTTGGTAACTAGAATAATAAGAGGAGAGAGGTTTGAGCACCGTAAGATACTTTAGTCCTCATCTGTTCTATATCGTGTAAGTATACTTGCAAGTAGTCCTTAGTCCCTCTTCCTTGAATTGAGGACTTCAGACCATTCCTTCCTTATATGACAAGGACTAATGATTGTAGAAATCATGGGTTCCTAGTTTAGGCTTATGCCCTGGATCTATTCACTCAGTCCAGAGATGACTAAGAAACATGGGATCGCTTATTTATTTTCTTTGCTGTAGATGAATAATTATACTGTAGCTTTGATCTTTCATCTGGTTCTCTGTCAGAAGAATCTTTGAATAGTTGGAGTGAAGGTTGCCAAATCAGTCTCTGAGCTAGAGTACCCTCACACTGAGTTGAAATGGTTATCTCACACACTCGAAGCACTGTGAATTGGCAACACTTACCAACAGTATATTGGTAAACAATCTTAGAATTCATGCTCCTTTTCCAAGGACCACACCGACACCGTTTGATGGATAAATACAACTGTGAACTCCTTATAGGATTTTGTTATTTTAATTATTTATTATTTATTTATTACTCCAGATTTATTTTATTACAAAATATATATTTTATTATATATATTATTTAATATATATTTTATTACAAAAAAGTGTGCCTTACACTTCTTTTTCTTAAAAAAAAACAGTCAAATATTTTGGTTTAAAGCCATTTACACCTTCAATTTTAGTGACTCATTGTTGTGGATTTGGTAAGTGTGTTGTTGCTATTAAATATGCCTCTTTAACGTCTTAGTTTTTGTTTTGTTCCGAACCAACCTCTAAGCTTCTTACGAAGGGGGATGTTTTAGAGACTGCTAAAAACTGTAAAACAATAGACAGGAAGTGATTACTGAGACAATAACCCTTGCGCCCCAGGCTATGAGTCATTGTGTGAACTTTTTTAATCCAGAATATTTTTAATAAAGAATCCTGTATTATTTTTACAAGTGGATGAACATTAAAAAATTTCTGGTTCTTTAGATTGTTTGATAATTTCTTTCATTTCACTTGTATGACTAGGATAATTATGTTAAAATCTAGTTATAAAACGACTCACCTTTGGAGCTCTAATTATAAGGGATACATTGTAGATCTTATTTATATCTATAAAAGAGGATGTTTGTATATATGTATGTATATATATTTGTATGTTTGAAGTTTATGCGCTCGGACACCGTTAGACGATTAGCCATGAAAAATGCTACACATAGATAAAATTTCATGTAGAAGGTTTGTGGATCATCGATTTTGTTGTAGCTCGATTGGGTTTCACCCAAGAAGCCCAAAAAGAAGGATCCTATACTGTGGTACCAGAACCTTTTTTACATTATAACAAAACTATTTTCTTTTCAACAGCTGATTGCTTTACTTTATCTGTTAGTTGAAGATATACTCCACAGATCGAAACACTTGGGTATGTTTATATTTTTTATTGTGTTTACATTTTGGTTTTAAGGTTATGCGAGTGCCTAAACAGTTTATATTTTTTAACTGTGACTTTTTCTTGCACATTTTTGCATAATGTGTTACGTTATTTTAGTTTATGGAATTTCACACGCACATTCCCTACACCGCCATTAACAACTGTATTCTAATTACTAAGGACTGCGATAACAACTACAGGGGCCAGAGTCCTCAGCTAGCGAAGCTAGTTTTCTTATAAGTTTAGAATATGTTTATAAAAAAATATTAATTTCAGGGCTTTAGCAGTCCTACTCCTCTTCTCCCCAATCCTTCTTCCTCAAAAAACCGTTGTTCCTGTTCCTATTTGAGAAAGGTGAGGCAAGTATCAATGTATTAATTAATAGATTTTTGTTTTAATTCATAAAGAACATTAGTAACATCAAACGAAAAAAATGTAATATACTTTATATCTAACTATATAAAACAAAGTCGTGTTGGTTACACGCATTATAATTCGAGAACAACTGGACCGATTTTAATGATCTTTGATTTTTCGGATTCGTCTCTGCTCCGGTCATGCTTTAGGCATATTCAGTTTCCATAAAGTCGATTAGTTTCCATTTTATAGCGTTTTAAATTTCTAATGTTAACCTTATGGGGAATAAGTTTGTTTACAAATTATCTACAATCAAAACATTTGATTTCTAAAGCTACAGCTGTTGTTTTACTTTCCATTAGCAATATGCTTTACTATCCAATGCCATCTGAATCATTCATTCAGATGGCATTGGATATGTTCTTCATTTTTATTTTCTGTCTAATAAAAAGTCACGTGTTTATAATTATGTCGGCCAAATAAAAAATAACTACGGTATTTATACATATTACGTTTGTTTTAATAATCAGCTGTTGTATATCTTCCTATAAAAGCCGTATTACAGTTAGGTTTTGTTTGTTTTTAGGTTGGATTAGAAAAATGGTGAATCAATCCACTCAGATATATTTGTTTCGTGGGAATTTTATTAATATGTATCATCGTTTCAGTATTGTTATTAACTATGACACGACCCAGAATATCTAATTTTTCATAACGAAGTCGTAATTCTATTCGACTTAAGAACATGGCCAATCTGAATGTTAACACGTATTTACTGTTAGGCGTTACGAAGTTTGCCGGGTCAGCTAGTTAAAAATAAAATTAATTAATTTAGTGAAACTTCAATATTTAAACTTGAAAGACAGCACTAACGTTTTGTTGGTATGGATATGTCTTGGGGGGGCAGTTAGAAATTTGTTGGATGCAAAAGTGTTATGGAAGTGACATCGTATGGTTAAATGAGAACAGTTGTTTAGAGGAACTGAAACCATTACCTTCAGCCATATCCATGATCTAAGCCATTTCCCACAGGGAAGTGAATACTGAACATTTTTAATCAAGGTTTTAATAATTCCAAGATTCAATATATCAAGGTTTCAACATTATTATTGATTTTAATTTGACAACTGTTGGTCTTTCCCTTCTGTTAAACCACTTTTACAGGTGACTTGTTCTGTAAAACTTATGTGGGACAGTTTAAAGTAAACGTAAACCTTTTCCAAAAGGTGTTGAGTGTCAAAAATAAATTTCATAACTGTGGATGCTAATGAAATATAGAATTCCAAGCAATGTACAGACAAAACTCTACATAGATAAGCACTAACTGTATTAAAAACATGAAGAAAAACAATTTAGGATTAAGTTTAGATTAATTTAATTTAAATTAATATTAAATGAAAACAATTTGTAGAGTCACCACAGTGTACATTATGTGGAGTGGAATGGAAATGTTGCATGAGCATTTGTCGCTGTCAGCCGCACGGCTATCCATCATGTGGTGTGTGTCACGTTGGCTCGCAACACTTAGCTGAATTAACCTGACTGTTTACTGTCCCTTTAATGTGGATAGGGGATAGTTCAATGAAACCCTAAATTCGCTTTAATAGCTGTACAGGGTGTTGTAAGTTAAGTGCTAAACTCTGAGAAAAGTTTACATGCCTCAAAATGAAAAAAGAAAGAAAATTGCCTAAACGCTTTGTTTGACCAGATATCTGCGATTTTGTATTTTTTACAAAATAATTTTTATCTTCAAAAATGTTCTATTCATCTTTATAAGACTCCGTGTGTTTAAATAATATAGACCCACTGTGAAAAAAATTCAACTACGTCCAATTTAAATTTTCAAAATGCCGGCCATACTAAACATTAAATCTAAAGTGGCAGGAAAACAGTAAAATATAAAAATGTTACCACAAAGAATTTTTTAGAAAATGTAATTCCGTTCTGTCAACACCAAAAACATAAGAGTCGAATAAAACATATCCGAGATATGTTGAAAAAGACACTACACTATTTACAACAGTCGATGTACAACAAAAATGTTTTTTTCTGATTCTTAACCCACATTCCAGGTGTATACCGTTATATCATCTATACAAATTTAATTAGAGTTTTGTTTGTATACTGCTTGGAATTATGATATTTTTATTTATTTTACAAATTATAACCCGAAAAAAACCTAATTGGGTCTTATCTCAATTTTTGCCTTATACGTAGCGCTAAACAATATAGTTTTGTAACATTTCTCTGTGAAAACGAGAGAACCCACTGTGATGAAATTCATTTTCATAATCTATCTATATCTATTGGAGAACGTTTTTGTTACTTAAAACTGAACAAAGACTTGTTGAAATCAACTGAAAAGCTCACAATACCCAGTTACGGTATTGATAAAAATTGATTGGCAATTCTGGAATTGGCAAAAACCAAGAATTTGAAAACTAACAATACTCTAGTATATAACAGAAAAAATTTGATTGAAACCCCTCTTTATCTATGCTGGAAACAAAACAAATTCATAAACTGGATCAAGGAATGGCGTTGCAACTTTATAGCTCCAACTCCATCCAAAGTTTCTTTAACCCTTTAACTTTTCCGCTCGGCTCGCTTTTATTGTGTCTGGATTTCCCGTGATACCTGATTTATGTTTTTGTTTTGGTGTAATTTTAGCAATGACTTGGTTTGTTGACTGTAAAGCAGGAGGTTATTTTTAGTCGATAAATTTTCATCTGTTCAGCCAGGGATTGTAAATAAATGTGTAACGATTTTGTAATATTTAATTTCTTATTTGATAACCTTGTGAGTTGTCTTTGTTATTTATCAGATGTAATGGGTAATATAATAATTGGATGGGCATCTTTGTAGGGACTTGCCCATCTCGTAATCTGATGGCTGTCGGTTTACGTCCAAAAAAAGTATTTCATTTGCAGTTTTTAAATTTTTAAGTTACTTTGTGGTCAATTACTAAAATTAATTTTTACTTGAGGGATTTCCTTCCTTAACAATTTAATTATTTTAATTTAGGAACAATTTAACAAGAACAAATGTATCTTATGTAGCCTAAATATCCTACTTTGACGTGGTCTATTATAATTTGTATTATTCAATGACCAAATAAAAAGAATCTTGAATCTTGAATCTTGAATTTAAGGAATTTAAGGATTATTTGTTCACTATGACTTTTTCACTTTAGCAAATTACTCATAGGAAAGAAGCTATTACCGTAGGTTTCATGGCAATACTAAAGCCCGGGAACATGTTATTTTTTAGTTTTTAGGTGCCCAGAGGCCAAAACCAATAGTCGTTTTATTTTTTTTTTTTTAATTAAAATGTTTACTAAGGGTACTCGGTTGACTTATTTAAAGATAAATATATATATAAATTAAATTAATATACATTATAGATGTATAAATTATATATATATATGTATATATGTGCGTGTGTGTGTGTCTGTGAACACGATAACTCTCGTAAAAATGGTTTGATCAAGACTAAATTTATTAGAAAGCGTGAATTCCTACATTTGCTCGGACGAGTTCGTAAACCAGACATATCGGTCAATCGGAACGGGTAGTTTGGGTGTGAAGTTTTGTACTCAAAAATTGGGTTTTTTTGCTTTTTTCATATATAATTTAAAAATTTTTAAATTTAATTTTTACCATTAGAATCAGCTTAAAAACTACCCAATTCAGTTTCTTAAAGTTTTTCTCTATCTCCAACGGTTACCGAGATATTAAAAAATCTAAACACAGTACTTTGTATTTTGGGGCTCCAATGCTAATCTTATGGGGGATAGGGAAATAACTCATATTTATCGACAGATAATGATAAAACTTGTCACATATTATTATATTATTGATTTGGAAATTCGCTGAGTACGCAGGTATGATGCGACGAGGGTATTTTAAACACCCCAAACCGTTTCGTATTTGTATAGTAACGTTGAAGAAGAAATTTGGAAAAAAAATTTTAACTTCTACAATTTTGTCTCTAATTCTGTAGATTGTTTAGTAAAAATTAACTTTTCAAATTTAACAAAAAGCAGGAATCCATTGTTCTGACAATGGATTATATCTGTATAATGATTTCGTAGTGTAATTTTTTTATATTTCTAACGCAATGAACTGTGAAAGCCACACCTTTAAGATGATGTAAGTTAGTTGTATTCTAGGTGTGCTTTGTGTTGTAAGGTGGTATGTGGAAATCTCTTGATAGTGACAATTGCGTATTGATAAGACGATGAGTTCACTGTGACCTGAATTCTCTGTTCTCAATTACATCAATACACTTTAATTTGCTGTAAATGTTTTCCAAATACTGTAGTTTAATTTAATTTTATTGTATTGTATATTATGAAGCTGTATATAAGATATATATTTTAATTGATTTGATTTTTTGGGGGGAATATATTTATGTTCATATAATAATAGTATTTATGTTCATATAATAATATATTTATGTTCATCTACTTCAATAGATGTACATTGTGAATTTAAAGGATTTTCAAATTTTGTACTATCCTTTGATACATTAGTTGAAGAGGGTTTCCTCACATTGTTAAACTTGGGAGTTACCAAAGTTAATCAAACGCAATTATCATCAGTTGCGTAAGTCATACGTAAAGGTGTATTCTATTCTTGATAACCTAAATCACACCCAGAATAATGAATGTTTTTTTGCAAGTTAGATTTATTTTCAGGCAGAATTAAATACAACTCCTCGGGCCATTTATATCAGTGGCGATACTTAACAGATATGCTTGTCTAGTTACCTGTCCGGGATCGTGGTCGTCCTGTAATGTTGGGATGTTCCAGTATCGGTAACGGTAGTGGACTTACTTACAAAATATCGATATCAATTTGTATTCCCAGTTTGTAACATGCTATAGTTACTGAAATGGCGACCTACTGAGGTAGGTATTTTAAGCCAAGTACGAATGAGAAATTAGCCTAACAATCAATGGCATATCAACTACTACAGACTAACTACAGATTTAACATGGAGTCCGAACGGACTGTGGCGTGCCCTGTACTCCAGCTACTTGGAGGTCACGAATTGTGGATAGTTGTGAATGATGGTCGGTGGGTGTAGTGTTCTCTTGTGTGGATTAATGTTTGCATTATTGAATACTACGTTAATCCGAAAAGACCATCCTCATAATTAGATCAGTTCATAATTCAGAGACAGTAGTTTGTTTGGACTCCACATTAAACTGTAGGTCCCTTAGACATGACATCGACTGTTGGGCTATTCATTAATAGTTCTATCTGAGGAAAATGTTAGCCTTAATCAGTAACAAGACTCATTTCTCATTCATACTGGGCTTAGAATATCTACCTGGGTAGGTCGCCATTTCACTAACTAACACTCGGGCACGACAGCGAGTTGTGAGAACTGGATGAGCTGTGAATTACTGCATCTCCTTCTCTAGACTGTCCTCTCCTGCCTTATTACTTTTTATGAATCTTTTCTTTCCGGCGGCTGTACAAAAGATTAGTTATGGTCGCAGCTTTGCTGAAGTCGCCTATTCCTGTGCTGGCAATAACAATGACACAATGTTTTCGCAGGTGAAGAAGATGCAGGACAGGGTACAGAAGACAAAGGAGGAGGTGCAGAAATGCAAGGAGAGGTACGAGCTGGCGCTGCAGGAGCTCAACGCCTACAACCCCAAGTACATGGAGGACATGTCCGTGGTGTTCGACAAGTGCCAAGAAATGGAAGCGCAGAGGCTTCAGTTCTTCAAGGAAACTCTCTTCTCCATCCACAAATGCCTAAATATCTCGCAAGCCCCTGAGTAAGTTATTTGGCTTCATATCCTCCACTTAGTTATAAAGTTATTAAAACAGAATAATTCATTTCAATCAATTTGTGCCATTTTTTATGTTTGGGATCAGGAAGCCTATAGGTTATCTCACACTGCACCTCGCTTTGGTGGTCATTTTGTTCTGGGTAACAGTAATAGAAGGAAAACTCCCTTATACCAATTTGCCCTGTATTACGTTTGTTTTAGGGAATGAGAAAGTTTTACATAGTTAACTTTAGGGGTTGTTTTCACCCCTTATGCACTGGAAGATGTGCCAGTACATTATGAACCATCACACATTAACTGTACCTCTCATGGGAACTGAGCTTGTTCCAATCTCTCTGCTTAGGATAAGTTCCTTTTGCCGCACTCAGACTTGCAAAATCAACAAGCATCAAACAAAAATTAACCCCAGTACATTACCTTAGCTACAATTTAATGTACTAATATTTAAATAATTACCTGATTCTATTTAAAAACTGAATGTGCAAATGGTAAAGTTTATTTGAGAGGAGGGTGGGGAGGATCTCTACCCTTCCAATATTGTAGTGTTAAATGAAAAAATATTTAAAACAATCCCAATGTTAGTGAAGACGGATTACATTGAATTTGAAACATGTCCTTGTAGTTCTAACAACAAACCTATTTTGGGAAATAATTTCAATTCTTGAGAAACAATCAAGTTCATGTGTTTAGCCAAAATGTGAAACAAGGTTTAAGATTGCTTTAGCAAAATTAATGCAACTGAAAAATTACATGATTTAATTTCCATCAGTCAAGAGACTTATTTTCCATTAAATTTCAGGCTACCACAGATCTACGAAGAATTCTACCACACAGTAAACAATGCAGACCATGAAAAAGACCTGAAATGGTGGTCAAATAATCACGGGGTAAACATGGCTATGAATTGGCCCCAGTTTGAGGTAAGACGACGTGAATTAACCTAACCTAACCTAAACTAACCCTGAATACTAGTGTCTAGCGGTCATAGTAACTAGTGGCAGAGAACTGTTAAACGCTGAAAGGGAAGAAAACTAATGAATATAAATTTAAAAATATTCATGGTTAATTGTAAATAATTTTTAAATTCCAATTGAGATAACCTTGATTA
This sequence comes from Nephotettix cincticeps, assembly GCA_023375725.1. NCBI lineage: Eukaryota > Metazoa > Arthropoda > Insecta > Hemiptera > Cicadellidae > Nephotettix > Nephotettix cincticeps. Next base: position 1,411,611 of record CM041789.1, read on the forward strand.
CCTTAGTTAAGATTTAAAAATATCAAGCATAAAAATTGTTAAGTGAATTAGTATCATAGTTGTCACAGACTGGAATGAAGGTGTGTCTTGTAATCCAGCTATTTGGAGATCACAAATTGTGGATAGTTATGAGCGGTAGTCGGTGGATGTGATGTTCTTTGTTGTGGATTAACGTCCCCCCTTTTGATTACTACGTTCATGCTCAAAGTTGAAGGATTATAGTGGACACCTGTTTTGCATCTTTTACTAATGTTTGTTTAAGGGGTGGTGTGTTTTGTGTCCTTTTGCTATTATCGGCTACTAGCTGACATGAGAGTTGAAAGCATTAAAATAATTCTAAAAATTACACTGCCAATTTCATGTCTTTTCCGTTTGTTTACCCTATCTATTCGAATAAAATTGTTGTGATTTTTTACCGCTTGTATATTTGGAATGAAGTCAGGTGAAGAACCTTGAATATAATAAAACTAATTCCACTTCTTTTTTATGTTTTCTAAGACATTTTTCGAGGTTAGGCCCCTGATTATGAATTTTTGATTTGAACTGATATAAGTAATTGGTAGAGCTTTGGTCCGATCCCTGCTACAAAACAAGGGACTTTAGATTTAAGATTCTGTCTTAGTCTTCTGTTAAAAAAAATTTAAATTATCACTCTGCCAATAGTTTTTCGTTTCTTTGTCAGCAACAATGTATAAATGATTTCATTGTTTGGTTGCTATGACCACTAGATACTCTAGTTTGTCCTCGCATGACATCTAGAGACAAGGTGTCGTGTTGTTTGTCACATGCATTTTACTGGTATTTGAAAGCTTGTGCTGACATGTTTTAGGAAACAATTTTTTTGTTTAATCCAGAGTTTCGGATAAGGTTTATTTGGATTAATTAGTTTTCACTAACAAACATTTTGGTTGGTTTGAGTAAGTTTTTCAAATTTTTAGAACACATTGAAGTTTGTTGCTTCCATCGGTTTTGTCTGAATTGCACTTATTAAATTAACTTTGGTTTGAATTAATTGCATTTAAACTCATTAAAATGTTTTAATGATTTAAAAAATCGTATGATTCGTACTATTTTTTCTTAATATTAATTTGATTTCTAGATCTATTTTAACAGCAATTTTAGTTAGACTCCATGACTTCAATAATTTTTGAAACTAGTTCCAGTTCAGTAAGCTAGTAGAGCCTTATTAAATGTGTTTTTAACTATTTTAAAAACTTGACGTAGATATAACATTCATATCTAAGAATAAATTTTTTGTTACTTCTTTTGTTAAGTTCACCATTTTCTATAATTTTTAAATCAGTAGATTCTTATCATTGATTTGGTTTTTAAAGAGAATATTAATACAGTAGTTTTAATTATATTTGGAGCTCGTTTCCAAGCTTAGCATTTTGAAACCACTGTTGATCCCCCCTAGTTTGTTGTGGTATGTGGAAATCGTGTCATTGACCTTTACTGTTTTAAACTATGTGTTATGTTTTTTGTAGTAATTTTTATTATAAGCATTGCCTTTTGTTGGTCACCATGTAATTGGTTTGTTACCACTGCTTGTCTCGCCAAGGTATTGTCTCACAATGATAGTCTTTTCAAGTTTAGTTCAAAGTTAATGATATGAAAATTTTTACATTGATGACATTTTGAGTCTTAAGTGATTTTGAAACTAAAGTTTCTAAATCTTGTTCTGTTTTTTTTTATTTTAAATAATTTAGATCTTTAAGAATACTACTTATATTAGACAAATCTGACTTCAGAATTTACTTTACCGTTTCACAATTATGATTTCATAAGCCTCTGGATCACTGATTATGAATGAAATTATTCAATATATTTTATTGGACTTTTCCAATGTGTCTGTTTTTTTAATTACACAACTTTTTTGGAGATGGAGAAACTCCTCCTGTTTTCAAGTTACTACCTCATAGTTTACATTAAAAATTAAATGTTTAAAGTTACAGATATTAATTATAAATTGCGATGTCAATTAAACTATACTTATCAATCATGCACAACACAAAAACTATATTGATAATGCAACAAATAACTACAACAATCCGCCTCCGAGCGGATTATTAATTGTGATGGAAAGTATCTGTAGTAAAAATGTAAATAACAGGAAGATAACTAAACCATTTATTTAGCTGAAGTGATTCGGAAGGCTAACATAAATTAAATAGTGAAACATATCCTCAAAATCCAGTCAGTAGTTTATCAGTACCGCGGCATAGACAAGTAGTGTATGCTAGCGCTAGTGTCGTGTGCATGTGTTGCCGTGTGCTCAGGACTACACGGAGGAGTTCCGGGAGATCGCCAAGGGCAAAAGCAAGGAGGCGCTGCCGGCTGGGAGCATCACCCTCATCAACCAACGGCCGGTCGGGGAGGACCTGCATGTAATGTCCCACGCTTGCCATAGGGGAGCGGACAGCTGGTTCAAAGGTCTACCATTTAGGGAAATTTTCAGAACAGTTCTTTTTTCAGGGGATTTAAAAAGAGTCAGGGCATGACAGTAAATTAAAAAAAACACAATTCCAGGGTGTTTTAAAAACTATGCAGGAAGGATATTTTTAAGGCTCAGTTGTCTCTTGATCGTTAAAATCCATGTTTTTAACCCTGAGCTGGACATAATGGAAGACTATATTACGTGCGTAAAATTATGTCAGACAGCTATAATAGAGGTCAATAGAGTAGAACCCCTCTCACTCAGGTTAGTCCGCCATGCTCAGGCTCGCAAGCCTGATTGGACATCTATCTAGCCGTTGTTTTCCGTTTGTTATAGCTTCCGCTCTTCAGTTTCAGTTATATCTCATTTTTTATGTCTCATGTTACTTGCGGTCAATTACTTTGTATCAACAGGCCAGATGTAAAGTTTTTCATGTTTAATAATCTTCAGTGTTTCAATGTTTTTGTGTATTTTTAAAATCATTTATGACGCTGTTTCCAACTAAACAACTTCACAAGTACCTGAAGCTGACGTTTTTACTCGGTTTATCGAGAGACAATAGTAGTTAGTTATGAGAAATATGTAAATGAAATATGAGCCATAAGGGTTTCATTTGTAACATAAACTACTTTGTATAGGGTTGTTTGACGCGTAGAAGAACAAAAAGACTAAAATAAAAATAAAGAAAACATTTTACTCTTTAATTTATGTTTTTGTGCAGCACACTCCTTGAACTCAGCTGTCTGCTTCCCTTTAATGAATGTAGCTTTAGCATTAAGTTATGATAGCTGTGACTTATGGACCTTTTCTAGGTTCATAAGTAAAGATTCTGAAATCATTTGGAAATTTCATGACGCTTTTGAAGCCAAGTTTTGATTGATGTTATTTTTAAAACTATTATCAACCAATAAACAACAGTTATTTCTCACCAGACAGAAATTCATGTTAGATAACTAACTTTGTCTTGAAAAATTCTGTTGATATTAGTACAGTTAGAGTTGGTGCCAACCTAGTGGCATATAATGCGTAAAACGTAAGACTGACCGAAAGTGCTATTGTCAATTTATTGCTATTTTGGACCAATTTAATACTGAATATAAAGAAAAAGTAATAATTATTTAATTGTTGCCAAAACTGCTTTGGAGGCTAAACAAATATGTCTGCTTTGTTTAAATCTGACAAAAATGTTAAAAATAAAGTTTGTTTGAATATTGCACTTAACAACCATTCAAGTCAAAGACCGACGCGCTGTGAATTTCAGTAAGTACTGCGATGATTGTTGCATTTTGTTATTTGGCATGGATGTATTCATAGCATTTGTTTTGTGTCAATAATCCATTTTGGTTTTATTGATTTTTTTTGTATTTTTAACAGTTTCAAATGTGTAATAATTATGGAAATTACTGTATTGTAACAATTGTTTAAATGAAAATTCAAATTTTTTATCATATTGAAATATATTTAGTTGTGTTGTAAGTCAATATTTCTGTTTTTTTATTGAGAAAAAGATAATAATTAACCTTTCACCTGTAATTTTAGAAATAGAAAAATCTCAGTCAAATTAAGATGTAAATTTTATGGTAACCATGAATTTTATTTTAAATTTCTGAATCATCGTGAAAATTAGAGTTCATGAAGAAATCAAACTAGTTCCTCACTGATTCATAAGTGAAGATTATTTTTTTCAGGATTTCCAAAAGTTGAAAAAAGCATTTTTGTTAAAGAATATATGTTGTATTACAGTACAGTACTTGCGTTTTCTTTTTCTAACAACACATTGACACTTCAGGAATTCCCGCCTGTCAACCACAAGTCATCGACCAAGAAGGTGGCTCCGGTCTCGAGTCAGGTCTCGAGCAACCGAGTCATATCCACAGATGCTGCCGATAATAAGAAAACTGACAAGACTGACAACAATGGGACCACACCCGCCATCACGTGAGTTGGTTTATGTTTTCTAGTAACACATTTCGTGCAGGCGTACTTGATCTTTGCCGTGCCCACCTGCACCCAGATGCAGCTCTTACTGTCTGAGGACTATGTGGCGGGAAGTATCTATGATACATCAAGGACTTCGAGACGGTCTAACCGCCAGGCCATTTATAGGCACTGAGAGGCTGATAATGACCATTCAACAATGACGTCATTTTCGGTGAATCGGATATATTTTTATCAATAGGAACAGTGTTTTCATACTTCCTACGAAAGTAATTTAACTATTAATATTTTTCAGTACCCCCAAAACTATTAAATTTTAATAAGAAAACAAAGCCTGCACCAAAATTAAAGGAATAAATTATGAGTGTCTTGGTTTCCCCTAGTCACCTATTTGAAACAGTCCTGGGAATACCTTTATATTAGGTAAACTATAAAAACAAAAGAAAGTAAGTCTCTTTGCTTTCTTTTTTGTTCTGGTAAGTCACCAGACTTACTTCCGAAAATTGAGTTATAACCTGCTCGATGTTTTATCGAGCTGTTGTCAGGAAATTTTAAAAACTAAATTTACCAAAACTGACCTAACTGGCATTTGCTAGACAGAATTGTTTATGCCACATGTGTGTGTTTGTTGCAGGAACGGCAATGGCACGATGGGTAGCAGGGAAGGGAACCCGTTCGAGGAGGAGGAGTGGGACGAGGAGGCCAGCGACGCACTGGTGGACAACGGAGAGCCAGGCGTGCCCGTCAAGGCACTCTACGACTACGAGGGCGCAGAGAGCGACGAACTCAGCTTTAAACAAGGTACAAGAAATATTCAGGGAGTCACATAAATTTTCCGACAAACTATAGTGGTATACGAATAATTGTTTTACCATTTAAGACGGCAGTATTGGCAGAACTCACTCCCCATGGAATTGAATACTCCTGGAACTAGATACCCTGCTTATAACATTTTGTCTGAACACAGTTTTTCAAAACTGTGTTCAGAACACTGTTCTGTAGGGAACATATATATATCCTGTTTGTGTAGCGAGTATTCATACTCCCTTGTCTCCCCTTAGAACTCATCAACCAATCAAAGTTCTCTCGCTTTGGCGAATAGGAACGCTTTATGGTTAACCAGTGTAGTCAATGTGTAGAACTGTAATTATGGCACCTGTACTTGACATAAATAACATAATTGTTTTATAACATATTTGTCCTAAAATGTATGTGTACCATTTTAATGCCCTGAACTTGAAAAATTTACTTTTATTTTAAAACTAGTTGACCCGGCGAGCTTCGTAACGCCTAACAGAAAATACATGTTAACCTTAAGATTGGCCATTTTGTGAAGTCAAACAGCATTGCGGCTTCGTTGTGAAAGCTTTAAATATTCAACAACTGATTATTATAATAAACCTAATATGTACAAACATTGTGATTATTTTATTTGGCAAACATATAAACACGTTACTTTTAATCATACAGAAAATAAAAAATATAAATACAGTACATAATTCCCAAAAACCGTAAACTATTAATGTAGCGAATAATGCTGTTAATTTTTAACAGCACATATTTACTTCATAGTTTTACATTAATGAATTATTCATATGGCATTGGATAGTAAACCATTGCTAACGGAGAGAAAACCAACAGCTGTTTTAAGAAATCAAATGTTAAAATAGTTCTAAAAACTAAGCGATTCTGCCGACACCTATAAGGGGGCCTGAGGGCGGAGCCTTGATTTTAGAAAATTTGTAAACAAACTTATTCCCCATAAGTTTAACATTAGAAATTTAAAATGCTATAAAATGGAAATTAATTGAATATATGGAAACTGAATATACCTAAAGCATGACCGGAGTAGAGACGAATCCAAAAAATCAAAGATCATTAAAATCAGTCCAGACGTTCTCGAGTTATAATGTGTGTAACTAACACAACTTTGTTTTATATATTTAGACTATAACTAGACTGCTAGATATTTCTATTTAGTCCTGAATGTTGAACCAACAATTTTGATGGGTTAACATTTATACTGGAAAATCGGTCTAGGCTACTTATTTTAATTTTTTTTACAAATTTAATCCAGTTACAGCTATAAACTCCGCAGTAGCTTCCTAAAGTACTCTCATAAGTAACATATTAAAATTCTGTTTCATTTCCTTCACTAAATTCTTTTTTATACAAGAATTTATAAAAACTGCTGCTCTGATTGATCAGGGTGTTTTGGTTGGTGTTAGGAAAGTATTAACATTGTTTGAAATGGGAGCTGGTCTCCCAGACCATTATTTCGTTTTCATCATTTTTTGTGATCAGGGTGTTTTGGTTGGTGTTAGGAAAGTATTAACATTGTTTGAAATGGGAGCTGGTCTCCCAGACCATTATTTCGTTTTCATCATTTTTTGTTCTATATACAAGTAATAGTTGTAAGAATTATTCAGATTGATAAAATTTCATTCATAATTTGTTAACTGGCAATTGAATGGGTCCTCTGGAAAATGTTCCAAGTGACAAAAACCTAATGTTGAGTTATCAAGCATAAAAAGTTGAATTTACCGTGGAGTCATGAGAGTTTGCCAATTCTGACAGAGGAAATCACAGCTGCAAACTTAAATATCTTAAAAACCAAATATACCACCACGGTGTAGTTCGTGGCGTCTAGAACCTTTTCCACTAAATATCTCCGTTTTTGATATTTTGTCGCATGGAACGTTTTCTGGGGGACCCATTCAATTGTTATATAAATTCAGAAATAATAAAGCGCCTCTGAGACCTGTTGTTTCTATTGGCATTTACTATGCCGTTTTCTCAATGTCAGATTTGACGTTGACATTTCGCTGTGCAGGTGAAGTGTTCGAGAAGCTAGAAGATGAAGACGAGCAAGGTTGGTGTAAGGGAAGGAAAGACGGCAGGGTCGGGCTCTACCCTGCAAATTATGTGGAAGTCGTTCAGTAAACTTAGCATCACGCATCGTTGTTTTTGTTTTGTTTTTAAATATATTTTCTTCTATTTTAGTAATAAATTATTTCGTATGATTTTATCTGTTTCTTTGAAGAGGTTTTTATGATAGGAAACACGTTTTGAGTATTTAGATAACTGATAAAGGTAAAAACACCAAAGACTCTGTTTAAGTTGAGGTGTGATTTTTGAGACGATATTCATGAAAACTGCTTCAAAATTTGTTTTTTTCTGTAATTAGACTGTGGTGTTTTTTTATTTTGTATTATTCAATTTTGTCATTTATTTATTTTGTAGACAATTTAAATTACTTTATACTCGAGAACATTCCTTTTTTCAGTTATTTAGTTAATTGCACTTTTTTATTCCTAATTTAAGAAATTGGATAAAGTGTTTCATTGGTTTAAATCATCACTTTAGGTGTTTTGATGTTTTTATTTCTATCAGTTCAAAATTCAAGTTTGTTAAACAGTTTTATATTTTATCTACTCTTATTTATCGAAGGCCTGTATTATTTTAATATACCTTAAGTCATGAATTAAAGCAATTATTGTTAGTACTTATAATAATTTCTCTGTATAAAAGTATTCATTTTCTTAAGATGTATCGATGAATATTGTAAAATAAGTCGTATGCGATATTTCTTCAAAGTTTTGTTGATATTTTAAAATATTTATTGTTACGAGAGAGGAGTGCTAGCGGTGCACACTGCTCAAGGTCATATATTTGTAATTATATATATGTATAAAGCGAACCCAATATAGATAGGATATATTAATAATAAAGTGTATTTTGTTTATTTTTATCGTTAGACCCCTGAACGGGAAATCGTGTTCCAGGTTGTGTATTTATTTTTAAAATATTGTACACATGTAACATACTTTTAAATAATAAATTGTTTCTAGCTATAGACTGTGTGTATTTCATTGCATTTGTAAATTTTTGAAGTTTTACTCCTATAATATTCATCTTGTAAGATTTCAATCGCTGTTAAAATGTTTTATCAATTTGTGAGACCCTTTTAATTAGTCATAAAGGAAATTTTGGGCTATTATTAATTAAGGCATGACTGATGGAAGTACACAACTGTACAAAAATAGTTTAATAAATTAAATGATTTAAGGTAAAAACTTATTGTTTTAGCACTTTTAGGAAAGTATCTTTGGGAATGTTTATTTTTGCGATAGATTTCATTTTCTTTTTTCCTTCCGCTTGTTTTGTGAGGAGTTTCTTCTTCCTGCTGACATCTCCTCCATACTGGAAAAGAGGAAAAATAATGAAAAATTGTTCTTATTCTTTGGAAATGTTTCTGGTAAATTTTAAAGTTCTTTCTTGGATCACTAAAAAGATTCAACCAAACCAATTCAATACACAATGTAGTTTTACAATGTGATACTCAAGAACTAATAAAACAAAATCTCAAATTTGTATTAATTTTATGTTCAACTATTCGTGAATATGATGCCAGAAATATCCAATATAACTCAGACACTTCTTGGCATTCTGGCATTCAAGAACAACAGTTAACAAAATGTAATTTAAAACACTATTATTTTTAACTTTCTTACTTTAGTTTGAATTCAGATATTTCAAATAGTCTGCACTTGTAAAAAAGTATTGCACAAGGAGCGTACCAATTTTGCGATAACATCTTTACGGTACGGGTTGATGGTTTCTCGGGCCACTATTTTCGCACCAACTGCTGCCTGAATTATTACCTGTGTGAAAAAATGAAAATTAAATTTTAATGTGTTCACTTGGGGAAAATTCTTATCACAAATCTTTTTCATCTCCTGTGTATGTAAGTGTTCTCCCTGGCAACCCAAAATAGTACTTCACTTAGTAAAGATAAAAGTCTATGAAATAAAGCTTACGTTCCTGAATTCACGTTCAGGATTATTCAGAAGTAATGGAACTGAGTTGATACACAAAAAAGCTGTTTTTTATGTTAGGCCGAGTAATACCAAAAGCAACTGGTGATAGCAACAGCAACTGTGTTGCATGTACATAACACACATAGTTCAATGGGCCTGTGTATATACCAAAGCTACTGTGATGTGAAAGTGATTCAACTGGCTGAGCATCACAAGCAACTCAAGTTCAAGAGAGGAAAAACAATGAAAATTTTGAACAAATGGAATAATTCTGGTAACTTGGAAAAAAAGGATGAAGAAAAACCAATTCAATAAAATGATTGAAAAATGATACTCAAGAATAAAAAAAAAAAAATCTCAATTTGAAAAGATTTATGTTCAAAGGTGAATGATGCAGAAGAGCGACATTTCTCTGGACATTCTGGCCTTCAGAATATCAAAGTTAAAAAATCTGTTTTTGAAAAACCATTTAATTCTTAACTTTCTTACTTTAGTTTGAATCAATAATTTCAAATAATAAACAATGTAATTTTACAATGGAAAAATCTCCAATTTTGCGAATAACATCTTTCTTCGGGTGTGATTTTTCTGGGCCAATATCACACTTCTGTCACCTGAATTACAAAATGTTTAAAAAAAGACACTAATTAAAATTTTAACTTCTTTACTTTAGTTTGAATTTCATACTTCAAATAGTCTCACTTGTAAAGAAATCATTTTTGTATGTGCGATTGCTTCATAAATCCCTGGTTGAAGCCCCATAGTACTTCACTTGTTTATCAAGATAAAAGTCTATGAAAATTTAAGCTACGTTGGAATTTATCAGTTTCAGTGTATTATCTGCAGAGACCAATGGAACTGAGAAAGATTAAAAAAAAAACGTCTCAGTGAATTATGACCGCATGGAGTAAAAAGAAAAAAAACAGCAAAATTTGTTGCATGTACAGAAAGCAACTTGTTAAAACATAACTTGTGTTGCATATATACAAACGCTACTGTGAATGGCCTGTGATTTATACTGGCTGAGCTTCACAGGCAACTCAAGATCTATGAGGCAGTGTCTAATGAAAATTTCCCTGATTAAATTAAAATCTTCTTAGACCAGATTGTATAAGGAATCAATACAACAACCTTTAACGCTGAAAGGAACATTTTTTTAAACGAATTTTTTTTTGTACTGGGCTCAGTGAAACATTTAAAACAAAAGGATGGTGAATTTGCGCGGGCTCTGGATGGATCTCAGAGGGCAGCTGGTGTTCTCTGTGATCTGTCCAGGGCTTTTTTTGCGTTGATCACAGTATCCTCATCAGGAAATTAAAAAAAAATTGGTACCAGATACAACATCTTTCTTGAACACTGACCGGAACCATCTGTCGAGGGATCAGTTTCTTGAGTTTTTCGCACATCTGTTTCCCAGCGGCGTGGGCTTTGGACTCGTGGACGATAGAGCACAGAGCATCTACTACCTCGCCGTTGAGTAGGATCTCCAACTGAACAAAATAAAATATTATATGAAAAATTGTTTGGCTTGTAGTCCAGCCCAGCGTTGGAGCTTAGTCCTTCAAATTGCGACTATGATAACAGTAATAACTTTGAGGATAGTTTACTAACTACTGGTATTAGCAACGGGTACCAACATGAAAACTTCGTTCACACAAAGCTAGTAGCAAATGCTAGTTACAAGATAGTCAAACAGCAGAGTTATCGTGGAAAAAGTATTCGATTTGAAATAATTTCATCTGTAGGAATTAACTGTAAGAAGTTTAGAGATGTTCTCAGATTGGGAATTGTGTAATGTTGAGAAAAAAGATTGTGGGTAAGAAATTTATTGGAGAAAATAACTTGTGGCCTCTTATACGCTTTTGAGAGAACTATCACTTGAAGATCCCCATGAGTATTTCACCAGGAGTAGACTTGCAGATGGTCAGTCAATTGTTGCGTTTAGTAGAGGTAGGTCTCTAGCATAATTTTTCAAATAATTAATTAGAAAGTTATGCCATAGTTAATCTCATAGTTCTAACTGTATTACGCTGTGTGTGTTCTACTTCAATATATCAGGTTTCATAGATATCTTTCTGATGTTTATAATAGAAACCACTATCAACTAGCGCCTCATAACCTTTCAGATGATGCTAGAGTTCTGCTGATTTTCTAGCGCTAGTGGTCAAGTGATCTTTTATCACTTTTATACCAGTATCATTTGCTAATCATTTTAAAGCTGATAGGTATGAGTAAATAATGCAAGCTAGTTTAATTAGCTGCTAGTTCAGTATTTCCGTAATCCTAATTTAAGTGTTGTGTGCACAGGTGTAAGTGTTGTGTAACTATTTGTACTAGGACATGTTTAATTAACATGATTGCATTGGACTATAACAAAGCCAGGATTTAGACTGTTACCTATTATAACCTTTACCTTAACCAGTTTTGAAACTTGATAACCAGCGTCTTCGTAGTCGAAGCTTGCAAACCCAGAGCTGAGAGACTTGATTCTGTCGTGAAAGTCTACGATAATCTCGTTGAGTGGTAAGCGGACCCCAAGGCTGACTCTAGTGTCATCTAGGTTACTTGTACGCTCAAGTCTGCCGCGCCGCTCCGTGCAAAGAGTTATCAAGCTGTTCATGTACGTGTCTGAAACAAAAATCGGAATTTCCAAGAATTATTTGAGTCGAAATCGGTTTAAGTTCTGATTTTTATTCGTAGAGGTCAAAATTGTGTAAATTAAAAAGAAGTTGTAGCACTACTTATGGATGATCAAGAAAGGGTACTACAGAGCTTACCCCAAGGCTGACCCAAAAATACCAATTCAACCCCAAAATATGGGTAGACAACAAACTAAGTCGAAATCTCAGTCAATGATGAACAAATCAAAATGCATTAGAGGAGAAGAATACTACTTGGCAGATTATAAGGTTTACTGGGCTAGGTGATATTGCACTTGTGTGTATTGGATTAGTGGTTCACTGGTTACAATTCAAAATCCAAAGGTTGCTGATTTAATCCTGAACTTGTGGTCAACAAATTTGTATTTGTAATTGGTTAACAGTCTCCCCTGAAATTAAAGCTGTCTTTGATTTTTACTATTCAATAGTAATCTTGGCAAATGAAACAGCTGTCTTTGTCAGTAACTAAGCTGTTTGTAATAACATACTACTTTTTCCATGGCGACAATAATTCACTCAAGAGCTTAAGATCCTAGACAGTTCTTTAAAAACAACCAAAATATCTTGGAGGAACATTTACTCCAAAATATCTTATCTAGTAGAAATATACACTACACTTACAGAAGTAAAAAACAGTTAGACTCCTCACCTAGGTTTCAGGTTTTTGCCGCGGCCATTTTGTTTCCAATGCTGTTGTGTTTCGGGGACACGCCCACCGGCAATGTCCAATCCAGTTTTTCTTGAGCCTTTGTTAAGAGTGGACGTGTTTAGTTTTTTGTGTGCGAGACTATTGGTGCTTGGTCTTGTTAGTAATTTTTTTTATACTGCTTTAGATATATTAAAAATGGTGGCATCATCCTGCAATCCAGCTACTTGGAGGTCACGAATTGTGGATAGTTGTCAGTGATGGTCGGTGGGTGTATTGTTCTCTTGTGTGGATTAACGTCCACACTATTGAATACTACGTTAATCCAAAAAAGACCATCATCATAATTAGACCAATTCGTAATTCAGAAGCCGTGGTTCGGATTCCACGTTAAACTGTAGGTCCCTTAGTTGTTGCATCGGCTGTTGGGCTATTAATTAACAGTTAATTACAAGATCGCGCCTCACTCATCTTACACTCAATCCTCATTCATTCTTGGCTTAAAATAACTATCTTGTAGTATGGTCACCATTTCAATAATCTAATCTAATTTTTGTTTTCAGCTTAGTCTGGATTATGCACTAATCTTGTTATGCTTTACCATCGGAAGACGGGATCAGATTCCAGATCCCGAGAATGTCGTGAAACTTTGGTTTACTTATCGTGATGGAAAATGTCTGTGGTAAAAATCTGAATAACACTTACAGGGTGTTATGATGTTTCCAACAACCACAGGCTCCTCTATTTCTGTGATTATGGAGATATCCGGCAACTTCGAAGGGTCTGAGATCAAAAGCTCATCAGCCTTGTATGCTGCAATGTTCTTCTTGCCTTTGATCTTGACTGTAACCAGTCATAAGGAAATATACAACACAAATTGATGTGACAGTTGTGGTACATAATATAAAATCTTTATGAGTGTACTATTGTTGACCAGTTGACCATAACTGGAGTAACAGATGTGGTTCGATTACAGTTACAATGGAAACAAATAAAAACTGTTCAGAATCACTTTCAACATTTTTTAAAATACTTCAATAGAGTCTGAACGATTTTAGTAAACATATTCCACAATATAAAATTGAATATTACTACACATTAAAATTATTATATATCTTTTAGCAAATTTACCATAGGGAAGAAGCTATTACCGTAGGTAATAGTATAGTAATAGTAGGTAATAGTAATAGTATGGTAATAGTAGTAGTAGGACGGGTAGTAGGTAATGTGGTTAACTCTCGTAAAAATGGTTAAAAACTGGCCACAGGGGTATTTTATTTTATATATACTGTAACTTCTAATCAGTTTCAATCAATGAATCAGATGCATGTACACTATATCAAGCTGTTTATGAATTTTGTGACATTATATAAATACACAGATAGTATAAAGTGAAGATAGCTTCTAATATCATTCATTATACAGTAAAAGTTAGCCCTTGCCTTTATAAGGTACACTTGGGGCGGTCATCAAAGCCTCAGCACCATACTCTTGCTCCAACCTCTGGTTAAACACCTCCAGGTGAAGAAGTCCGAGGAATCCCACTCTCCAGCCCTGACCAAGAGCTGGACTGAAAAAAGATGTAAATACACAAAGGAAAATACAACACAACCACTTTCAGACAACTTTGTCACAGGAGGGTGAAAAGCGAAGGGTAAAGGAAGGGAGATTGAGTCGCAAGGTGTGCACGACAAGTTGTGACCAAGTGGCAGAAACGCTGAAGGATAAATTTTTTTAACTAAGATAGTTAAGATGTTTAATTTAGTTATATTTTACATAGGGGTGCATGAAGCTGGGGAAGGATGGGATTAAGTTTAGCTATTTATTATGTAAAATACTTTTAAAATTACAGACCGAAGGAAGTAAAAAACGGCTGTGATGTGAAGAGCTAGTACCTATTCCAATTGCCCCTGGAGCATAGGGTGCTTTAAAATTTGGTTTGAACAAGCTCTAATTACAAGTTAGATTTTACGGGATTTTTTTAAAGACTTAGAAGGCCCTTACAATCTGTTTTGATATGTCCCTCTGAGCAGAAAACTTTACAGCCAGCGGAAAGAAGGGATTCATGAGGATATAAAAGGTCAAGAACAGTCAATCAGTTTCTTAGGAAAGTAAAACATGTCCCAAATTGATTTAGGTCCAGGCTAAAGCCTAAGAACATACAAAGAGAATTCACACTCTGACTCAGAGCCCCTTTAGTTCATGTGTCCCTCAAGTTTTTTGTTTTTTATTAGAACACACACCTTGGTACTGTACACCATCCGGCTCTTTCAGAACACACCAAAAGAGTAAGTGCACTACTCATGGAAGTATTCGGATCAGTCAGGAGTCAAGGCGAGCGAAAAACAAGAAGGAACCAAGCTCAAGACCACAAAGATAAAAAATAATATGGTAGTCGCCCGTAATAATTCACCCCAGTCAACCCTGAACTAGTAAAAACCAGTCATAGAAAAATTTATGGTATAAGAGATGAAATTAAATGATATATTATAAAATTCAACTAAAATTAATATAGGCCTATAAATATTATTAATGATTCGTCAAACCTGGATTCAACAGCAACAGTCACAGATGGGTCATTGAGAGCGAGTTTCTCCAAGGCACTGCGAAGCCCGTCGTACTGGGATTGGTCCATGGGGTAAACTCCTGCGTAGACCATGGGTTGCGCAGGTTTGAAGCCTGGCAGCGGGGTGACAGGGCGACCACGGAGGTGGAGGGTGTCTCCGATCATGGCTTCAGAGACGGACTTCATGTTACACACGAGGTAGCCGACCTGGCCCTTCAACCTGGGGTGTGAGGAGTGACCGATTATCTTAATACTTAGAGCATACCTAATATATGTGGTGTTTGTCTCTATAATTTTAGCTGATTTTAAATTGACTGATTTATTGCTTATTTTAGCTGAGTTTTAGAAGTTGGATTGAAAACATTTTGCTTTTGATGTTACAATTAAAATAAATTTACTGGAAAAGCCACTTTTAACATGTTCACTGCAGCTGGCAACCGATCGGTGATGGGCTGAGCACTGTTCGGGTGCGGCCATCACCAATCATGGCATTCTGCATTACTATTCAAAAGTGCTCGTCTCTCCGACAGCATTGTACAAGGTAACAAATTTCACCGGTGCTGTGTGGAGGGTATGGGCGATTTTTTTTTCAAATCCTTCAGAAGCGAACATGTCAAAAAAGAAATATCTCTCTCATGGTCTGTAGGAGGAGCCAACACCATTCTAGTATTGTAGTTTAAGGAAACTCTACAACTTGTTTCACCAAGAATTAGTTTTAACATTAATCATGAGGTCATCATCAGGTACTATTACTTTCTTCTGATGAAGACCTTCGAAGTGACATCTGACAGCACATATGATCACATGATAATCTACTGTAGTAACACTCACAGCTGCTTGGTGGATTGCTCCTGAGGCCGCAGAATACCAATACTCTTGACAGCGTAAGTCATGTTGCTGTGAGCAGACACGACATCATCGCCCGAGGTCATGGTACCGTCCCTGATGTACACCAACGCGATAGGGCCTCGATATCGGTCAAACCAACTGTCGAAGATGAGAGCCCTGAGCGGGGCTGCCGGATCACCTGGCGGGGGCGGCACACGTTCTATCACTGCCTTCAGCACCTCCTCCACACCTGTGCCTTCCTTAGCAGAGATCTGGTGGAAGTTCACATTGAGTATATTTAGTACGGCTCATTAGTCAGGTGACTGATTATATTGGTTTTATATTATTACCTTTTATCGTTCTAGTCAGATAGGTTGTCATACTACAACAATGGTATCGGCGCTGGTTGTGCCATGATCACTTAGATCGCCAAGATGATTATCAATCTCTTAGACAAATATTTTCATTTGAATGGTTCTATAAGCTTCCCAATTTTTTAAGAATGTGTCAGCCTACTTTACCTTTACTTAACCCAACCACACTGACTTTAGATATCTGCAAGTAAAGTTATGGCTTAAAACATAGCTAACTTTGATTGTTCCCACCCTCAAAATCCGAAAAGAATCCATAATAGTTGATATGTGGACAGTACTGTACTGATAAAACTTGAAAATAACGTAACCCAAAGCAGCAACTTCAATGATGTCTCTAGACTGAACCAAAAAACATCCAAGTATTCAAAAAGAGATGTAGTACCTTGAGTATTTCTGTTGAATCAAAACTGAAAAGCTTGGCTAATTGATCGGCAGCTACTTGGACATCGATGTTCTTGACGTCTATCTTGTTGAGGACTGGGATGATGACCAGCTCCTCGTAGAAGGCTAGGTGGAAGTTGGCTACAGTCTGAGCCTCTACTCCCTGGGTAGCATCCACCAGGAGAACGACACCTTGGCAGGCGGCAAGGGACCTGGATACATCAGGTGGTGACGGTAATGAGAATAAATTTTCAATTTATTTTCAAATCAGCTATTTCCATCATAAACCTTAATGTATGAATTTTATTTTCTAAAGTTCTCGTTATTACTTTTAAGTTTTTAAGTGACTAATCTTTCTACTAGTTTTTATCAGACATATTTACTCATTCTATTTACAGAGTATACATTCAAACACAATCTGTCATTTAATGCCTCCTTGTACATTGAAATGAAGTTACTCTTAATTTACTGATTTATTACTTATCACCACATTTGTTGCATTATTTTTTGTAGATCAAAATAAATGGGTGACATATTGGCGTCTTAGTAAAATGTTCATCTTGTAACTATGGAGTTGTTAATTTCCTTTGGGAGTCTGTATTCATAATTAGGACACTAACTTTTTAATTAGTAATTAGGATACCTAAGTTGGGTATTCATTGATCATATACAACGTTTCATTGATCTAAGATTGCAATAAATAACTTTTTACACTAAAAAGAAAACAGTACCTGGATACTTCATTGGAGAAGTCCACATGTCCGGGAGTGTCTATGAGGTTCAAAAGATATTCTTCGCCTTTATAGTTGTAGAACAAGGAAGCTGTTTGTGCTTTGACTGTGATGCCACGTTCCCTCTCTACCTGCAATCTTGGAGATTTTAAATAATTGATGTCAGAAAACATATAAGTTAAACTGAAAGTGAAATCTGTTACTGGCCATTTAAGGTATTGAACATTCTTGAGAATTCAAAATATGCTTAGCGAAAACCCAGACTACATGACTAAATGAGTTCCTTTTTAGTAGAACAGAGCTTGGGTATAGCTTCCCTTTGCTACCTTGAACTGAACATCTTTTGTAGAACCCTAATTAAATTTAGTCTCACAGCTCTAAGCCTTTAACAAAGCCCAACAGCTGTGTGACACCTAGCTCCATAAATTCCTCACAATCTAGAAAGACTCTTCTTAAGAATTTCAACCTTCTTTGACTCACTGCTGGCAGAATGAGTAGCTGCCTTGACATCCTCCTCACAGGATCTGCAGGAGTCTGTCTATGTGAGTGCATTAATCCTTGTATCAGTGGGTTGTTTCCTGTCAGAAGACCCACCAATGGGCTGATGTCTCCTTTGGAGAGCTTAAGCATCCCCGCCCGCATCTTCCTGAACTGTTTGATCTGTGTCTTTGCTTACCGTAGGCTGAAGGGCTGACTGTGACAACACTCTCTACTTCTCCTCCTCCCAGCATGTAGCTTCGCCAGCCCCTGGCAAATGAAGACTGAACAAAACCACTCAGTTCCAACCAGGTGAGCCTCTGAACCCTCCCTGGTAAGACCATCCACCTGTTTCATTCCCATCATCTGCGTGTCCTGGGATCTATGCTAGTCGTACATAGTTACTGGCAGCGAGCTCTTTGAGTGAGTCCAGCAACTATGTATGACCTTAGATGTCACTGAGTGTGATTTCAGCATTTGAGGACTACTTGACTATAGGAAAAGATTACTATCCTTGCCTTGTCCAACTGCCTGTCGTAAAGCCTTCAGGCACAAAAAAGTTTATTTCAGAACAAAAAAATCTTAGGTGAAGATTCATGAATATAATTCTTTACTAAAAAATGTTTATCTTACTATTTATTGACTGTTAACGTTTGTTTTATTTCCTGTTTTATATAAGCCAAAGGGTATTAAAAAGTTTTATTTTGAAAAGTGGTCCAAACAAAGATGGATATTTTACGATTTAATATTACTGCTTTGTTTGAGGTAACATATTATACGCTAATATAGCATAGAATTAACAAAACTGCACAAACACTTACCTATCCAGAACTTGCTTATTGGATGGATCACTCTGTAGAGTCCCCGTAACCTCTAGTAGACGATCGGCCAGTGTGCTTTTCCCATGGTCAATATGTGCGATGATGCTGAAGTTACGAATGTTCTTCAGAGCAACTTTGGACGGATCTTTGAGGTCATTCACAGTTCTTCCTCCAACTGCTTGGTACTCACCTCTGTTGCCTCTTGGGCTGAGATTGGGAAGGTTGTGATCAAATGTCTCATTAAGGGTAAGTAGTCCCCAGAAGCTTTAACTTGGTTTCTCAATGGGAAATATCGTTAAAGCTCAGGAAAGAAAGAATTTCGGTCAAGTAACATATAAAAAGTTAGTCTTTAATACCTTAAGTGTAATGCCCTTAAGAAATCTTGGTTTGAATTACTTGAGTTTCACCATATCATAACAGACTAAATCTGACACGGTAGGTTAATAGAATGTAATTTTATCTAATTTAAACTTAAATAAAATAAAAAATTATTTGTTTTATTAGTAAAATTTGATATTTTCGTTAACATTTTTATACAGTAGTTTTAAAAATCAATAATCAGTGGAAACAAACTAGTATTGATTTAAATTTTAGAGCTTGTTATTTCTTTCTTCAGGTCACATGATCAGTAAAACTTGGAAAAATGTAGCAAATACCGCTCAAAACTGGGTGTTTAAGAGCTAGTTACTTTATTTTTACGGGTTCGATCCCCGGAATATCCACATAAATAGTGTACTGCGAGGCTGCATGGTCATGTTTAAAGACAATAAAAATGAATCTGATTCTGATTCATTAACACATTCAATGCTAATCATTTTTATGAATGCCAATCCCTGTGCTAAAGGGTGCTTGAAAATCAGTAACAAAAAGTTACTGATTTTTAATAACTTTGAAACATTAAAATCGTGGACAAAGTATGATACATGGTGAAGGAACAACTACAGACAACATTAACAGTCAAACATAACTTTCAAACTGGTTTCATGTATCCATAACCAGTAAAAATTACTGTGTGCACAGGAATGCACTTACACATAAGGGATGGACACAAAGTGACGTGTGATAAATAATTATCCTAGCCTACTTTTAGGCTAGGGTAATTTATTTAACACATACATTTTATTCACATTTTCATTTGTCACATTTTATTCTTCTTTAAGAATAAAAAAACTTTATTTTAACCTCAAAATGTTTCAAATATACCTTGTTTAGTATTACAGACTGGCAGAAAGTAAGATAAGACCCGTTTCGGATATTATGTGGAATAACTTGAAAAAATAACCAAAAAGCAAAGCAATAGTACGGATAAAACTAAAACTATATTTACTTAGATAGATTACTGAAGGAATGATACTAAATAAGAGAGATATAACAAATTCCTTCCTAAGTTACTTACCTTAACAGGAGCAGAACACAAAATAAAACATTGTTTCTCAGCCGCGCAGCTTCCTTAACATTAAAAATGAACACTTTCTTTTTCATTTAATATTCTGTGAATGAAAAAACCCAAACATAGTAAATTTACAAACTAAATCAATCAATTATATCCTGCAGTTACTTTTGTTAACAAAACAAAATGTGTAATTGTAATATAAATCTACACATAATATGATCAATAATATTAAAAGTTAATTTTCAATACACTAATATAAAAAGTTCATTCTCATATTTAGTTGTTGTTTATAATTGATTTTCAGTATTTTATCATAAAGTTAATAAATTACAAAAACTAAATATTATAAATTTTTTGTTTATAATAAACTTTAATATATTTATTCTGAAAAGGGTTTATGAAATATAGTTACTTACATGTTTTATCCATTTCTAAGTCAAATTTATGACATTTTCACTTCTCTTATTCAACATATGAAAATTTAAAGGCTTACATTTCAACTGTCCGAAGATGAAGTTTGATAAGATTTTATCTCCTTCATCTCAGACCAGACATTTTAGTTTATATGTACATTTTAAGTTATAACGATTTAAACTGTGCATGCCCACCTTCAAATTTAAAACAAAAATATAGTTCAGTGATGATAAATTAAAAAAATAAATTTGCAAAGGCAAATTGTATTTTCTAAAACTATTATAATATTTTTACACACACATGAAGGAGAAACAAATAAAATGAGAATTGATTAACAATTTTAATAACAAAATTATTGTACACAAATAACAGTGGTGAAATCACTAAGTTATCTTAAGTTTATATATTTTTATGGTTAAAAAAATTTAAAAGTAAGTTATAACAAAAGTGATATTAGATTTGTAAAAACCAACACTTTCAGTAATCAGTAAACCAGTACAAACAATATAAAATAATTATTCAACCCTTTGGAGCGTTTTCACAAATAAACTCATTAGGGGCTATGTTACTCAATATGCCTATCCTCACAGGCCAAGCTCGTTTGGGCCACAATTGGAGTCTGCTACTTGCATTGTTATCGTTTTAAGCGACTGATTTACTCGTGTCTGTGGTTATTTTTTTGATTGAAAAACTTTTAGAGCCTTTATTTTTTTTAAGTGAAATTTATCGTTTGCTTGACTCTGAAATAGACTCTAATAATGGTGATGAGGTGACAAAGAAACTTTTTTTGTTTAATGTAAAAACCAAATCACATAAGGTTTGATGTATTTAGGTTAAAAATTATATTTTTTACTGGGTTTTCAGTAAGTCTCTGCGAATTGGCCCATAGAATAGAGGTCTTCAGATATTGTAAGTGTACAAAATACGGAATCTTCGATGGGTTAGTTATATTTGTATTCATTTTTACTCATTGAATAACACTTAAGAAAACTTAGCCTACAACTACTGTAAACCCGGAAGAAAACTTCTGGTAACTACTTCTGGAAACGCAGGCTACCTCTTGAGCACCTCAATAAAAGTGTCCCTAGGTATGTTAATATTGGCGACTTTCTTCATCTTCTTCTTCCCTTCAGCTTGCTGCTTCAACAGTTTCATTCTCCGAGTAACATCACCGCCGTACTGGAAAAACAATAAAAGCCCCCTCTCTCAAAATTAAGTAACTTGTAATATTTTCCAATTTTCGTATATACCTACATATAAAAATAAGTTTCTTTAATCAGTCAATTAAATAATGAACATTGTAATTTAATAATAGTAAAATTTGTTTCATGACTCAAAATAAAATGAAATTTCTATTGACAGTATTCTTTTAAATCATTTCACATTCACCCTGCCCATCCAGACATAAAATGTTCATTACAGAATTAAGTCATAAAAAAGGTTATTTGTTATAAATAAAAAATATATGTATCGGAAACTCACCAGCTTGGCTGTGACGTCCTTCCTGAACGCTTTGATGTTTTCTCTAGCGACCACCTTTGACCCAACGACTGCCTGGATAGCTATCTGTATAAACAGGACAATTTTCACATAAGTCATAAAACCTTTTTACTTTTTAGATTACCTTTTATTTTAGTTTTTGAAATAGCATTCAGGGTAGAAAGATATTTGCAGGTAACTCACATGCACCATCTGCCGAGGAATGATTTCACCGAGTTTCGCCACCATGCGTTTGGCAGCTGTGTGGACCTTGGTGGCATGAACGATAGTGGACAACGCATCTACAGTCACACCATTCAGGGCAATATCCATCTGGAAACAGGCCTGATCGTTTAGAGGAGCAAAAACTGACCGTTCATCTGAATGTTCTTATTTCCATTTATAAAAACCGCGATAAATGTAAACCATGTAAACAATGATGTAGTGTAGGCCTTATTCGAATGAAATTCGAAATGAGTTTTCTTTGAGATAAGGAATACTCTAGTAGCAGCAAATTTCTTAACCTCTACAAGAATAACATGGGAAATAAGTAAGTAGATTTTCTGCCGCTAGTAACAAAATACCCCCGACGCAGCAGATCTGCGTACTCAGCGAATTTCCAAATCAATAATATAATAATAATATTGTATGTTAAGTTTTATCAATATCTCTCGATAAATATATGAGTTAGTTATTTGCCTATTTTCATAAGATTAACATGTGAAAAAGTAAGCAGGTTTGCCGCTGTCAGTAACACAGAAAGTAGGCATTTATAGCATAACCAATTTTTATTTTGACAATTTATACCAAGTTTCATCAACATCTGTCCATAAATTAAGGGAGTTTACCTATTACCTATATGACTAACATGGGAAAAGTGTATGCAGGTTAGCTGCCATAATAAATACATAAACTATGTTTTTAAGCATAAATGGATGGATCACAACCATATGAAGCTAAATATCAAGTTTTATCTAAAAATATTGATTGATAAGTGAAATATTAATTTTTCCTTATCCTCCATAAGATTAACATTGGAGGCCCAAAATACAACCGAGAAAATGCAGGTTTAATGTTACATTACAGTGCCCACGCGCCACCATGGCGCGGCCGTGGCAAAGAAGCCGCATTGTGCCAGCTGAACTCCGCTTCTTAACCACGGCCGCGCCGTGGTGGCGCATGGTCCCTGAGTTCTAACGGATTTCGTTCACCAAAGTACCGTTTGATTTGAAATTAAAATTCCAATCTTTTTTGTATCTTGTAAGAATTGTATAAAGTTAATGGGTTTTTTGTTATTTTAGTTAAAAGATTTTTAATCACCGCCATTTTGAAAATATAAAAGCAAATTAAATGATACTTTGAAAATAATTTTCTCTTTTACCAATAAGTATGTGTGCAAAGTTTGGTTTCTGTATCTTAAATAGTTCTTGATATATAAAGTTTTTTGTAAAAAATACAAAATGGCGGCTAGGCCGAATTTAATGAACACCCTGTATATATATATATATATATATAAATTGTAACGACTATTGTTTTTGGTCTCTGGGCAAGTAAAGAAGAAAAAATAACATGATCCCGGGCTTAAGTCTTACCATGAGACCTATGGTAATAGCTTCTTCCCTATGGGAAATTCGCTAAAATTGCATATGTTCTGTCATTGAAGTTTTATACCAAGTTTTATCGTAATAATAAATTAGATAAAAAGTTTTGTATCAACTGCCCAGTCAAGGCCTGACGAATAAGTTAGTCGTTCATCTCTTGAATATACCATAAAGTAACTTAAAGGAAACTGCTTATTTATCGTTGTTTTCATTCAGTTTTACAGTTCCTATGAATATATATAAATTTATTGTGATTCTACAGTATAACGAACATCCTATAAGATTGTTAAGATTTTTAGAGCATTACCTTGACCAATGCCGATGGAGAATATCCCTGATCCTCGTAATCAAAACTGGCGAAGCCGGAGGACAGTGACTTGAGGTTGTCGTGGAAGTCCACGATGATTTCGTTCAGAGGTAATAGAAACTGTAACATCACACGAGAGTCATCGACTTTGGTCGAGTTATTCTGTACTCCTCGACGTTCCATACACTCCGAGATTATCTTGAACATGAACTCCTCTGTGAAAAAAATACAACTCTTTTAAACGTCATCCCCAGAATCAATTGTAGATTGATCAGTGTGTTGGGTGATTAGGAATCCGTTTTGATGGCCATTTGATTCTTTTTTTGGCTAAAGAAACTGAAGCACGGTAAACTTCAGAAGCAAAAATTTGCAACTGTTTATTATATTGTTCACATGACAATAAGCATGCTGTAACATTAACAGCTGATTTTATTGATGCTAATACTTCAATGTTTCATACCAACTTGAGAAAAACAAATTATTTTACTTTGACATGTATGCTACAGTCAGTCTTATTGAATACATCTCGTATAAGCAATGAGCTGTGGAACATGAGTTTGATGTGATATTCCCATGAGTGGATTAATGTCCACACTATTGAATACTATTGTGCCACAATCATCTTGTAATGTCAAAGTAATTAATTGATCTTTTATCAAAGTCTATGATAATCAAAATCTTAATATTTTAGTTCAGGTCATGTTTTGACATAATAATAAACTGGTCATAAAAAGTCTTTAAGTTTTACCTGGTGCAATAATGGTGCCCAAAACCATGGGTTCTGAAATCACTTCAATTACATTTGGGTCCGGCAACTTTGAAGGATCAGAGATCAAAATTTCTTCCCCACCATAATG
Source organism: Nephotettix cincticeps (assembly GCA_023375725.1). Lineage (NCBI taxonomy): Eukaryota > Metazoa > Arthropoda > Insecta > Hemiptera > Cicadellidae > Nephotettix > Nephotettix cincticeps. Next base: position 1,436,341 of record CM041789.1, read on the forward strand.
TGAAATATTTTTCTTGCCTGTTATTTTCACTGAAACATAAAAATTACTGAATTAAAAAAACACTTTAAATACTCATGAATAAGTAATTACACAGATGAAAGCGTTCCTTGTTTGGAAGTACTGTAGATACAAATATGATTCAATTTGAGGATGACAACAATAAATAATTTCTCTAATTTTATAAAAGAGATATTACAAAAGCTTAAATTTTATTTCTACAAATCGATAGGTCAAATCTTTGATCTTAACCCATTCGCATACAACTATGAGATATCTCGTAGTACAGGTGCCCATAATTGCAACTACGAGTTATCTCATGATATATGGTATTAAGTATGAAAATATTTTTTTATTACATTACGGTTTGATATTATATATTTTTGAAAGCCTAGATAATCTTGGATTTAATGGTGAACAAATCATAACGAAAATTTTACAATTTTTATGAGCCTTTTTGTAAAGGCTCTCAAATTACCTTATTTTGTACTGGCCGCTCTGGGCCAAGAAAGGCTTTAAATAGGTGGTATGGCAATGGATTCAAACAGTAATTTATGTTCCTCATGCAAAATTAAAAAAAAATTGTTTTGTTTATAAAGTTAAATACATTTGATCTGTTATACTTCTCTTTACTTCCTGAAATAGCACTGTATTTTAACACTATAAAATCACATTTTCTTATGTAATAGATTACAATAACCTAACATAACCATTATACCTTTCTAGTGTAATGGTTTAATTTTTATGTTCTCCTGTTTGTCTAATTGCGATTCAAAAGGCTGAAGGTATTTTTCATAACCTCCACAAATGAAAATACTTGGCCCAAGATCACATTTTAATCCTTTCAAAAGAATGTTCAAAAAACTTTGAGTACGAATAGGAATGACAATCATCTGCATCAATCCCATGACTCCTCACCTTTGTAAGGAACACTGGGCGCCGTCATAACCGCTTCTGCCTCGTACTCCTGTTCCAGTCTCTGGTTGAACACCTCCAGATGTAGAAGTCCGAGGAATCCCACCCTCCAGCCCTGGCCAAGAGCTGGACTGTGGAGAAAGAGAATCAAAATCAGTCATGTCTATAATTATTAATTATATTTATTTTGCTATTTCAGCACATATGCCCTTATCGGCTTCTTCCGGGTTTACTAGTTTAGAGATTAAAATTGGGTATATTAAACGTTTTCTGTCGCCATTTCATTGTTGCTAAATACGTCAGTGAGCTGCTAGCACTTCTCCGGTACCTGTGTTTGTTATTACGCTTATAGCGAGGTACGTTTCTTAAAGACAAATAACGATTCGTCAGCTAAACTTACCTTGAGTCTGGTGTGACGGTGACAGCCGGGTCATTGAGAGCGAGTTTTTCTATGGCGTTTCGAAGGTGCAAATGCAGACTCTGGTCCATGGGGTAGACACCAGCATAGACCATAGGTCGGGCAGGGGTGAAGCCCACCAGTGGCTCGATGGACGACACACCCGATTGATGGAGAGTGTCACCAATGTGGGCCTCCGCAACAGAACGCATATTGCAGACAACCCAACCCACCTGACCTCCTACACTGACGTGCCACAAAGATCAGTTCTTAGTACTACACAATTCACAATTTTTAGTTTAGTATTCTAAGTAATTCTCAGGGCTGGACACGTTCTGAGAAAGGAAGAAGGGTCTCGACTGAAGATTATCTCTTTAAATAACCCTGAAGGAAGGTGACCTCGTGGGAGACGTAAACAGAGATGGTGGGACCAGGCCAAGTCAGATATGCAGAGAGTTGGAGCCACTGAGGATAGGTCGAATTGGACAGGCTTCGTTGGTGCGGCAAAGTATTACCTGAGATATAGATGGCCCTGGGAGTAAGTAAATATTCTAAGTAATTGAGAATGTTTTTAATACTTTTAACTTCTTTGCGACCAGCTCTGCTAAATGAACTATGTCAACAATAGTAGGTAATATTCAGATTTTAATGCAACTATTTTCATAGAAAATTATTAATATTTGTTTATTAAGGATAAGCCTGCAAAGATTTTGAGAAGTGAAGGAAATGATTCAATTTAACAACATTCAATACACTAAAAAAAAGGTAAAAATTGTTTTCATAATTTACTAAATCATTATCGACAATTAGGCCAACACTAATTGTTTAGCGCGTTTTGAGAGCATTATGTTTCTGGAAATTTCATAGAAACTTAGGTTTAAATTATAGGCCTAAATTATCACAGTTGAAAATACTCTAATAATGACAGAGTCAAAGAAAAAAATACCTACAGCTTGGAGGTCGGTTGCTCGTGTGGTCGGAGTAGGCCGACACCTTTGACCGAGTATTTCCGCTTGGTGTGAGCGGACACCACTTCATCCCCGACCTTCAAGCTTCCATCCCTAATGTAAACAAGAGCCACGGCTCCACGGTATCGGTCGTACCAACTGAAACAATAAATTAATAGATAATCAATAATTTATTATCATCAACTCATTGGGTTATAGACAAAAGTCAAAGAGTATCTTCGTAAATGCAAGGAACCTTCAAATGCTAAAAAGAATAAAACAATATGTATATATATATATACATATAAAACTGTATAGTGTTACAATTCTATAATATTTTAAGTATGATTTATTAAGCTCCCTGCATTGAACTTTAAAACACAATGTTATTAGTGTTATAATTTAAAATAACAATATATAAAGCCAACATTAAAACAAAACATTAAAGAACATAAAGTCTCTTTCAGTGTTAGGTTAGGCTGATCAAAGCAATATAGGCTTATCAATTTTAGTTTTCAATAAAAATACAGTAAAGTCTGGTTTATTCAGATCTGGATCAGGTTAAAAAAATAACAGTTAAGATTTGATTTTTATCTCCAGCTTCTTCAAAATTTCAGACACATCCACAGTATCTTGCTGGATGTGTTACTGACAATGTATGCATAATATGTATATGTATAGCTCTGTACATTGGGGAGTTTTCAAGCAAGTGTGCTACAAGCACTTATCACATGTGCGAGTGGTCACAATTTCATATTTCAATACTGAACTGTCAGAGTACGGTTTTTGAGGTTAGATATACAGTGGTTGTTTGTTTCAGAATTATTTTTATGGTCAAAGTGCATATGGTACTGAATCTTTGGTCATGAGAGGTTGTAAAAGGAAGAAGGTTGTTTTAATGTCAGACCAGCATTTTATTTCCTACTTAAGACTAATAATAATAACTTTTTAACTTTTAATAAAATTAAATACAAATTTTTAACACCTTAAACCTTGCAATGTTTAGCGGCTATGTTGTTGTACAGAGTTTGTATGCAGTCTGCAGCACTAATATTGTAGGCACTATTCATGATCGTTGTCTATGTGAGGTGGATGTCTAAAATAATATATTTTCAGTATAGTTTCAGATGATCCCGATCGGGACCCCGCGAAACTAACTAAGATTTAGTATTATTTAATCTCATAAAAAATAAAAAGGTTTTGTTAGATAAATTGAATGGGTCCCCCAGAAAACGTTCCAAACGACAAAAACCTAGTTTTGAGTTATTAAGCGTAGAAAGTTAAATTTACCGTGGAGTCCCGCGGATTGAGCCAATTCTGACAGAAGAAATCAAGGCTGCAAACTCTAATCTTCTCAATATCTTCAAAGCCAAATACACCACCATGTAGTTCATGGCATCTAGAATCTTTTCCACTAAATATATCTGTTTTGGAAATTTTGTCGCTTGGAACTTTTTCGGGGGACCATTCAATTAAAGAGCCTAAAAACTAAAAGTAGGCCTGAATGCTAAACTCTAGAATTTATCTTATTTGCAAAAAAATGATCATATACTATTATTAATATTAAAACAATAGGTAATTTATAAAATATACTACCTGTCAAAAATAAGAGCCCTCAAAGGAGCACTTCGGTTCCCAGAGGGAGGGGGTAGCCTCTCAACCACTGCCTTCAAAACGTCTTCAACTCCTGTACCCATTTTGGCAGAGATCTAAGACAAAAAAATTGACTCCAACATACTATAAAATGATCTAATTATGCTTCAGTAGTGAACTATATCAGTATGACAAACTGTCATCTAAGTACTAAAAATATTTTACTGCTTGAAAAATTTCATATTTATGAACAGTTATAAACGAGACACCATTAACTTCACAAGTAAATGTTTGGAATCAAACTAATTCAAATTATACCAACCATCAAAACATCATCAGGATCAATGGTAAACAAATTGAAGAGCTGATCTTTGCACAGATCTGGATCAGCGTTCTTCAGATCAATCTTGTTGAGAACAGGGATGATGATGAGGTCTCGGCCGAACGCAAGATAGAAGTTGGCGACGGTCTGGGCTTGGACACCTTGGTTTGCATCCACAAGAAGAATCACACCTTGGCATGCTGCCAGAGATCTGAGCAAGAAATTGTTAATCATCAGAAAATTAAATATGTTAGCATCTAAGAGAAGCTTTGATTAGATTAGATCAGATAATTCAAATGTCGACCTTACAACAAGGTAGGTATTTTAAGCCAAGTATGAATGAGAAACGAGTGTAGCATGATTGTGCGCGATCTTGTAGTCTTGTTACTGACTAAGACTGACATGTTCCTTAGACAAAACTGTTAGTTTAACGTGGAATCTGAACCACTGTTTATGAATTACAAACTGGTCTAATTATGAGGATGGTCTTTGCACATTATCGTAGTATTCAACAGTGGGGATGTTAATCTACACAACCACCACACCCACCGACCATCGCTCACAACTATCCACAATTCGTGACCTCCAAGTTGCTGGATTACAGGATGATGCCACTGTCCCAGTAATTAAATAATGATAAAGTATACTTGAGTTCTATATGTATTTATTGATGTAACATTCTACTGAGTACATTCTTATTTGGTTTCTCGCTGAAGTTATTAAAGAGCTGATTCAATAACACTTAGTTCCAGTCAAACATGTATGAATCAATTTAAACAACTCAACATTTCTCTAGTGAACCATGAATACAAAATAGTTTACCTAGCAACCTCATTGGAAAAGTCCACGTGTCCAGGTGTATCTAAATTCAAATTTATACCAACCATCAAAACATCATCAGGATCAATGGTAAACAAATTGAAGAGCTGATCTTTGCACAGATCTGGATCAGCGTTCTTCAGATCAATCTTGTTGAGAACAGGGATGATGATGAGGTCTCGGCCGAACGCAAGATAGAAGTTGGCGACGGTCTGGGCTTGGACACCTTGGTTTGCATCCACAAGAAGAATCACACCTTGGCATGCTGCCAGAGATCTGAGCAAGAAATTGTTAATCATCAGAAAATTAAATATGTTAGCATCTAAGAGAAGCTTTGATTAGATTAGATCAGATAATTCAAATGTCGACCTTACAACAAGGTAGGTATTTTAAGCCAAGTATGAATGAGAAACGAGTGTAGGATGATTGTGCGCGATCTTGTAGTCTTGTTACTGACTAAGACTGACATGTTCCTTAGACAAAACTGTTAGTTTAACGTGGAATCTGAACCACTGTTTATGAATTACAAACTGGTCTAATTATGAGGATGGTCTTTGCACATTATCGTAGTATTCAACAGTGGGGATGTTAATCTACACAACCACCACACCCACCGACCATCGCTCACAACTATCCACAATTCGTGACCTCCAAGTTGCTGGATTACAGGATGATGCCACTGTCCCAGTAATTAAATAATGATAAAGTATACTTGAGTTCTATATGTATTTATTGATGTAACATTCTACTGAGTACATTCTTATTTGGTTTCTCGCTGAAGTTATTAAAGAGCTGATTCAATAACACTTAGTTCCAGTCAAACATGTATGAATCAATTTAAACAACTCAACATTTCTCTAGTGAACCATGAATACAAAATAGTTTACCTAGCAACCTCATTGGAAAAGTCCACGTGTCCAGGTGTATCTATTAGATTCAATAAATATTCTTCCCCTTTGTAGCTGTAAAATAACGAAGCTGTTTGCGCTTTGACTGTAATACCTCGTTCTCTCTCTACCTGCAATCTAAGATCGAAACTTATTTTAGACATTTTCAAAGTTACAAAATTATAATCAATTAAGATATTTCCCTCGGAAAACAAATCATTATTAACTATGGTTAATGTTATGTCTAAATAAGTAGTGCACATTAATTGAATGGGTCCCTCGGAAAACATTCCAAGTGACAAAAACCTAGTTTCCAGTTATTAAGCGTAGAAAGTTGAATTGACCACGTTCCACAAAGTGCACCAATTCTGACAGACAAAATTAAATATCATCAAAACCAAATATACCATGGTGTAGCTCAACACGGCGTCTAGAACCTTTTCCAATAAATATCTCTGTTTTTGAAATTTTGTCGCTTGGAACATTTTCCGGGGGACTCATTAAATTATAGATTTTCCTAAGGTGTAAGACAGCAACCAATATGTTTATCATTAGATTAAAACAACATAAATTACACTATAGCCAATTTAATTTTTAGAATACAAATCTATATAAAAGTTGATATTTTACATCTGGTATGAAACAGGGAATCATTTTAAGGGATGTTCATATTTGTGAGACACTCAACCAATTTGTGGGTATTAATGTGAGAACAAGTGGAGGGCGAGTGTGATTATAGTGATGGATTTTATGACATGTAGCTTTATAACTGACGAATTCCAGCACTTTCATTTACCAGGATCAATAGCCATGAACATGAACAAAGACGACTGGGTCCAGTATCGAACCATCACAAAATTGTGTCACGGTTTTTCTTCAGGGTTTTCTTTGGTTTTTTTCAGGGTCGATCCAGCGACTTATGAATGGGTACTCTGACCACTGAACCATCCAACCAGTTGGCATACCTATACTTAATGATATAGAAACTTACCTAAAAAAATTCTTTAATATTATCATACCTATCTAAAACTTGTTTATTCTCGGGGTTGGCAGTTAATGTGCCTGTAATCTCTAGAAGTCTATCAGCCAAAGTACTTTTACCATGATCCACATGAGCTATTATACTAAAATTGCGGATATTCTTAAGGGGAATTTCTTCTGCCTGCAATGTCCTAGTTTCCTTGGGTTTTGTCTCTATTTTTACTTCTGAATCTTGTGTCTGACTTGCTGAAGAATGCCTAAAACCAAATTGCATCTTTCACTTATGTTACTTAATTTTTAACCTCAAGGTAACTCTTTAAGATCATACGTACAGTTCTGAATTTTGACAAACATTGAATATGGCCATATGAGTAACCTTTTAACCCTCAAAAACCATTTGATCTCATAAACATATGAAATGATATTGTCAGGAGTCTGTGTGATTCCTAAACCATTAACAACATGCAGATCTCAATCTGTACAATAACTCTTTATTGTATGTAGGTAATTGTCAAACTCTTTTACCTCTTCATGATGTGTTATATTCTTATTAAACTTACCATTGATTTATGAAGAATATTACATTTTCTTTACAAGTTTGTCGTCTTACAAATAACTTGGAACTAAGGTTTCTTAATGTTAATGTTTTTATCCACATTTTCGAGTTACTAAGGTACTTCTTTATTTTAATTAAAATTTCAAGTTATTTTCATAATTTAATGAATCGCTAAGAAATTAACCCTCAAAATCATAACTAATATTCTTTGATTGTAATTTGTTCCCTGTAAATTCAATGAGGTTATGTTAGTTTGAGCACAAATAAAAACAAACACACACCGCCAGCCAGAGTCAGCTGTGTAGATATAGGAAAAACGTACGAGTTTGAAGAGCAGACGACATGAGAAATAATATTGTGGATTATGAAATTTTAGAACCCAATCAATAGTATAGGCGATAATAATAATATATTTGATCTACTAATAGAAATCCAACTCTAAATTGTAGGCATTGCTTAAGACTTAATCTTTTAATATATTATTTTAAGCATGATATAGAATTAGACCCGATTCATTTTGTAATAGAATGTGATTACAATATATTTATAAAGAAAATTACTTAAGAGCAAAACGTGTATAACAAACAAATTTTTCATAACAGAACATAATCTTGAACATTCAATCTCAGTCTTAATTAATTGAAAATTATATAACAGTATGACATGATAATAATCCTCATTTCCAGATACAATACTCATTCTTATCACCTTTTACCCTCCCCATGCGACTTCAACCATTGTTTATAAATAGAAGAATTCTTCTATCATCTATCCTTCAACCCAAACAAAAATGTCTTATTTTTTTATTCTGTGCTTTTATTATATTTTATTTATTTTATGTATACTTCAATATTTGTGTGAAATAGTAGTCAGAAAACCTTTTACATATGATAAACGTAAAATAGTAGATAAATTAATAAAGTAACTGAATGTTAGCAAAACTATTTCAGGATCTGGCAACAATAATCAGCTTCTAGATTTGCACAGATAATGTTCTATTTTATTTTAATAAATATTTTTGATTTAATTAATAATTCTTGTATGTACAGAAAATACTATTTCACTACCAGTTACAGGATTATTATCATTAATTGAACATATTATTGTGTGTGTGTGTTTTCCAGCTTTGACAGAAAAAAGTTAATAAACACTTTTCCGTTGTTTAACAATAGATCTATGGTTGTAATCCTCTATTGGGTGGACCGATGCCTCGATGATGGTCATGATTCTCTACTTAATACTAATGTCACTAAATAATAAAAATATGATTTGTAGATAATAATATACAAACTGTATTCATCAATATTTAATGCATACTCATTTATTGAAGACCATATTTAAATTTTTCTGAGAAACTGAATACCGGTATCTAGATACGTATTATATATATAAACCGGTAATACTTCATCTGTTACGCATCTATTCGATAAGGAGAAAAATTTCAAAACGTCTTAACTTCATGAACCCATTCTAAACATAGTATACAGTAAAAGTTTGTCTGAATGAAGATTTAAAACAATGATATAGACTCCCCAAATCAATGTCATATTTATTATGATAACAAAAAGAATTACTAACAATTTGAATGTTCTAATTTAGATAATATGAGTGTGATAACAAACTCCACATTGATAATGTGTTCACTTCTTGTTAATACAGTATAGTTTCTAGATATGGTAGTAATGCAGTCCCTCTCACTTAGATGTTATAATTTAAAAACTAATATTTTATTTTAAATGGGTAATCAAGCATCTACAGGTAAAGTTTGGACAATCTTTATGTAATAACAACGTAATAATCATAACCGCATGGCATATACTATACATACTAACTATCAAAACTATTCTTACTATAGGTAAAATGACTTTAGTATATTAATGGGTTAAATTTTTTATCGCTAACTCTTTTTCAAAATATGAATGTAATTACTATTACTGTTTGAAATGGCGAAATGTTTGAAATCCATCAGGTACTTAGATATTTCAAGCCAAGTATGAATGATAAATAAGATTAAGATGATTGTGGCTTGATATTTTAGTTTTGTTACTGGATAAGACTGACTTGTTCGTTAGACAGGACTATTAATTAATAGCCAGCAGGCAAAGACATCTAAGTGACCTACAGTTTAATGAGGGATCCGGACCAATTTTTCCTCTAAATTATAAACTTGTCTAATTATGAGGATAGTTTGATGAATGTAGTATTCAATAACAATAGTGCAGACTTTACTCCACACAGGCCATCATAACTACCCACGATTTGTATCCTCGAATTTTGCTGGATTACAGGTCACACCACTGTCCAAGTCATTAAGGGAAATAAATCTTAAGCATAATCTTTACAATCAAATCCTTATCTCTTAATCTTATCCATAACATAACAAAAAAGGGACTCCTTTCCAAAATATTTAGGTATCCATAGGCAATGCCTATGGATTCCTATGCCTATTCATATACCAGTATTACGTATTACTGACTCCATATATTACTGTATCCATAAATAACTAAAATACAGTAAATGATAAATTAAATAAATGATCAGTAGGTCAAGTCAAGCCAAATAAGCAAAAAAAATGTATTTTAGGTTCTACAGACATAGCAAGAAGCGACAATAAATATGATTTATATATCAACGATCGACCTGAACATTCTGCAGTGGAACTGTTACAACCTGGAGTCAAGATTGGACTTTCAAACTCAACACATCCATATCCTGAACTGATGGGTAAGTTAAATACAATTTCTTAAACATATTTTTATTAGAAACATAACAATTGTCCCTTAATGTACCTACCAGTATATTTACTGATGCATGGTAACAATTTTACATTTAAAATGTATCATTGAGTATACTTTTTCCAAGAATAATAAAATCAATCATTAGAAGTTTTACTGCTTTGAATTTTCATGAATTTCCTATCATGTTCGTATCCATTGAGTAAATAGGAAATATAATGTACAAACTTTTGGAGTATTACAAAAGTACAAAACTGTATTACTCCAAAAGTAGTTCAACCAAAATAGTTGATAAATATTTATTCCACTCACCCCAGAGTTGTTGGGAGTATTTTTATTTTTGAAATAGCAATAACCACCAAATTGCATGAGACTTTAAAGAGGGTGAGAATAAAACTAATGCCAAAAATCAGCCATTAATGATATAATCAAAACTTTTGGAAAGATAGAGAGGTGTAATTTATTGTGATATTGATTTTATTTACCTTCCTTTGAAAAATAGTGTACATTTTATTGAAGTCACTATTTGAAAAATATTAACTACTGCCTACAATCATTATTTAAGGGGAGTATAATACTATTATCTTTGACAATGGATTAAAAAAAACTGTTTAAATAAATATTAAATGCATTAAATTTTAATTAAAATTAAAATTTGTAATCTTGAGGTATTTATATAAAATATCAAATAGCAAAATATCAAATACATGTAGAAATGTTTTCACAAAAAACTAAATTATCAATATAAAATGACAAACTATCTACAAACTGTTTATTTTGTTAAAGTTTAATAATTATTTTAGACTCAAAATAACTGAGAGTTTGTTTGCAGCAGTCACTTTATGTAATTAGTATTACAAATTGTTCACTGATCTTTTAACTTGCTTTATATTTCAAGGAGTTATATTCTAATTATTATTTTGTAGTCCGTAGTACAAGAACTCAAGCCTTAAAAGAAAATGAAAAATCCTATAACGCGAACATTAAGTCAGGACGATATCTGCATCAACTGAGTGAAAATACAATTTTCCATCCAAGGCCTCAGAATGATAAACTAAAACAACAACAAAGTAATCAGTCACCTCTTACATCGCATCATCAGAATCCTTATAAAATTGTAAATATTCAACAAAGTCATTCTTTGAGAAGGAATAATCTTTTGTATTCTCCTATTGGAAATAGTAAGTACAACAACAAGAAAACAATTTTTTAAATTTATGATCCTGGTGGATCATTTAATATTTTTTAGATTATATTTTGAATTTATGTTTTTCTTCCCCAAATTGTTAGTTCCACACTGTGAGTTATGTCAATTGTTTCAATCACATAAAGGATAAAAAGTTCTGTTTTAAAATAAGTTTAGTGTTGACAATATGGTCATTGAGTGTTTAAAAATATTTAAAAAAAGAAGTAAAATACTAATTTGACTTAATTATTTTTACTATAAACTTTTATAATGTTAACTATACAATTCTTTAAATTAAAAAAAATACCTTTTGAATGTTTTGTTTCAGAAACGCACTTGAAGAAAAATAGGTACTTTACAGCAAATATAATGTAAGTTAACTGTAAAAGGTCATTGTGTATAATTTTTAATATTTGTTTAACTTATTATTGTTCAGTAAAAATATAAATTTCTTTCTTTTTAGCATGATTGTTCTCAACAATATATTCTCTGAGACCATGTTGAAACAAGCATTAACTTATTAAACTTCGGAGTAAACAATTGCTTTTTGATGATCTGAGTAGACATAGACAAAGACACAGATTTTTATTGATGCAATATATAATGAATAAATAATTTATTTCCTTTCAAGAAATTTCATAAAATATACATTACATAAACAGGAAATATACTGGCCACTTAAATCCAGTCATGTGGCCAGTGAAGCAAATGAAACTAAAAACAAGTAAAAATATTAACAAAATTCAGTCTAGCTCTAACATAAAAAAATGCTAATATATAGTTGCTTTACGGGCGCCTCATCAAACACTTGCTTTTTCTTACTGTCCATTCTTCATAGTGTTTAATAAAATTAATAATAGACAACAACTAATTCAAAATTGAACAAATAATAAATATTTTATTTTTTCACCTGAGGACGGGATCAGATTCCAGATCCCGAAACGTCGTGAAATTTTGTTTTATATAATATCGTGATGGAAAATGTTCGCTATAAAAATCTTAATAACATCAATCCACCTTCACCAATAAATGAATTTCAAACAAAGAAGTAATAAATATAATTAATAATAACAGAGACTAACAAGTAACACAATAAGAAGCAATAACAATCAATGGATGTTCTTATAACAATAACAAAATTTAAACTTAATAAATATTATGCATTAAAGAAAATAAATATAAAACTTGAGCAGCGTCTAGAATAAAAATCTTAAGTAACAAGTACATTTTTATCATTTAAAAAAACACTGTTATTTTATAGTAAGATCATGATTTCCTATGAGAGTTGATAATTGAGGTAGAAGCAGGGTAGAAATTAAAACGACACAAAGCAAATATTTTTAAAATGCATTGATTTTTAAGCAACTCTGGTTCCTGAAGTATAAGAACACCATGTTAATTTTTGTTGTTGATATTTATAGTTAACCTTAATGTAACATGATTTAAAAAAATACAACTTTTATTTTGTTCTCTGACATTTATTATTTTTATTTGCTATCATATGTAAGATGTTTATTATGTGATACACTACCAATTGCTGGTGTAACTAACATATTATAAGATCTTTAAGACCCCATGACATCAAAGACATAACGCCTTAAACAACAGCAGGACACCTAATAAAGCAGAACTTAAGTTACTAGGTCCATACTAAAATGTAAGTGACACCCATTATATAAGATGCCAGGACTTCTAAGACACCAACAAAGCATGTAAGCAGGGACAGAGTTTCAACTATAATTAATTGTATTGTAATAAACTGTTTTATATTTATTAGTGAAGCTGCCTCAAGACACATGTACAGAAACAAAATTGAATCAAATTCTCAACCGAATCACGTTGAAACCTATGATGCAGACATTTCATTGAATGATAAAAACATCAATCATGTAACAGAAGCAGACGACACATCAAAACCTGACTTGTCTGCCCAGCTTGGTTTCGACGTAAACCCTGAGTCTCTACGGTAGGCAAGTATCTGCATGGCTCTTATCTCTCAAAGGGTCGGTCTACCCCCAGAATGCTAGAGCATGAAACCGGATTGAAGAATCATGTTTTAGTATGCATTAATTGTATTAGCATTGCACATGAAGGAATTTGATAGAGGATAGAAAATTCTACTCATGCTGGTACTTCTTACTCTGATATTATAGACTATGGTCCGCGGACCCATAGAGATCATAGACATAGACATAGATTTTTCTTGACATAATACATACAAAATATTTAGTAACTGTACAAGCTTCTTATCAAATGTTTGGTTTTTATATCGAGAAATCGGATAATTACTTTCAAGCAATAAATTATTAAATGATATTTAGATCAAATTTCAAAAGTTTTATTACAGATTATTGTTTTTAAATTTACTGAAGGGAGAAAGTATGTGTGTTAGTCCAATGATACCGTTTATTTTTCTTAAATTCTGTATTGAAACAAGATATTCCAGCATGTGTAAATATTTCTTTCATCTATCAAATCCCACTTACTGAGCATAGCTAACAAATATTAATATATTCTAAAACAGGATTTCTCTAAACCTCTGAAACGCACAGTTTGCCTATCTTAGCAATTTTTTTGTAGCGCCAATGAAGTTTTGTCGTGGGGTAGACTGTTAAAAAAAGTGTGGATATGGTTCTTAATATACTCATATCATCTGTTGCATCAAATATTTAGTTTCATTTGTTTAGTTCATTTTGGGTCTGACTGGGTTGGATGGTGATTACAAGGTAAGCCATCCCATAACCAATGGTCACTTGAGGCTTAGTTAAGTTTTATCTTGAGGCATTTTGACCAATTCTGACAAATAGGATGAATAGTGTTCCAACGTCAACAAAATTTTTGAAAATTACTTAACTTTGACAAACAGCTTCCTGAAACTTACGTGGTGAAATGTGTAAGGTAATGCTTAATTACATTTTCTTCTTTCTAACCTTTTGGTTAGTAGCAATTTGGAGGGATGGGAGTGGGAGAGGGCGAGACAGGGGTCAGTGCGGGGTCAATACTTAACTTTTCTGAAAACATTCAGTCACGTTGGCAGTCAGACACTGGCGGGCGTCCCGAAAACGCTACACATAGCGGCTGAGCGAAATTTTGTAAAAGTCTAGTAGGGCAGTAACCTCCCATGAGCCGGCCGGCTTTCCCCCTTTTTGGTCGTCGTTTTTCATCAGATTTTCTTGAAACTTGGTAACAATGTATTTGGATAGTAATATTAGAGCCCTCATACCTCATAAAATTGAAAATGAGAATACAATAGTTTCAGCGATGTTTAAAAGTAACTCAATACTCAATTTTCGTTACTTTTAAGATTTATCAGTACTCACACAATTGATTTTTCTTGATTTATCAGGTATGAGGAGTTGAGGACCCTAGGACCCAACATTTATCTGTAAGATAAAAAGGTTTTAACATTACATCTTTACTCATTTCATTCAAAGCAAGGTAATACCGAGGCATGTTTTGTGTATTTCTTCAGGGTGAGGCGAACTCTTAAGAGTTTTATATCACAAATGATAAGCAACTTTTTTTCAATATAATCCTAGATTACTTATTCTACATCATCTTCATCTGAGGTCAATGTTACTTTTCAGACCTGCTTCACAAACGTCCCAGAAATCAGGTGAGATAGGTGAACAAATGGGGGATGTATTGAATGACATACCTCTAAAGAATATTCGAAACTTCAGCATAATCGCTCATATAGACCATGGCAAGAGCACGCTCGCTGATCGTCTGCTAGAGATGACGGGAGCCTTGAAGGCTAAAGCTGACAACAAGCAGGTGCTTGACAAGTAAGTATACTTTGTCAGATTTTAAGTACAGCTCTAATCTAGTGACTGAGATGTTCTTGCTAAAATATTTCCATATTTTACATGTTAACAGATGTTTTTCAAACACATGTTTTTCCATTATCCTGCATGGTCATGAGCTACATAACCGCGAAACAAGGGAATGTGATGTACAAGGTTAAACTAGATGAGGGCGGATTATAAAGAGACATGTTGACCAGCATATTCATTGGAAGGTACCACAACATAGCCAAAAGTGGGGGGAGGTGTTAACAGAATGATGTTTTTACAATAACTAGTTTTTCTATTTTCATTTTATAATCAGGTAAACAAGTTGTTTTTGTTTACATTTTAGAATTGTATAGCAATAGATAATGTCAATTTTCTTGTTATTCAAATGTCCTTTTAACTATAAAAATAAGACTACCACAAAATAGGCTGACCCCCTTACATGCAATATATGTTATAACGACAATAAAATTTTCTGAATATGGTGTAAAAAAGTCAAATAAATTTCACCATTAAAGTATAGATTTAATGTAATATTTTTATGCTACAGAAATATTAATGTTAAATCAAAATAAATTTTCAGGTTGCAAGTTGAAAAGGAAAGAGGGATAACGGTTAAAGCTCAGACTGCTTCTCTCTTCTACAAATACAACAATGAGAACTATTTGCTGAATCTCATTGACACTCCTGGTCATGTAGACTTCTCTAATGAAGTTGCAAGGTAATCTTTAGTAACGTTTTGGTTCTAGCCTTGTTGGCTGAAAATTATGTCCTAATTATGGTACTTAAGTAGAAAACCTTGTATTCATAACGAATCGAGGAAGTTTATGTAATAACTATCAGAATTATAACTATATTGGTGAGATTACTAATTCATCATTCTTGTTGAAAAATATAAACAAATGATACTCATATTTAGCTCAAGCCGAAACAGATATTGCTTCTAAATGCATACATAGGTAAGTTGTGTGTTGTTTAGTTTCTTCTCATAATTTTTGTACACTTGTCAATACAAAGCTTACCAGGAAAAGGAATATTCTAATTGAATTTGAGAGGAATTCAAGTGTAATCGTGAAATTGCAGAGAATTTTTTTTCATTTATTATACTTTGCAGATCTTTAGCAGCATGCCAAGGTGTTATCTTACTGGTGGATGCCAACCAAGGCGTACAAGCCCAGACTGTAGCCAACTTTTACCTTGCTTTTGGAAAAGACCTTACTGTTGTACCTGTACTTAACAAAGTTGATTTGAAAAATGCCAGCCCAGATATGTGCAAAGAGCAACTACTTAACTTGTTTTCTATAGATCCTGAAGATGTTCTAATGGTAAGTTTAATTATTTTACCAAAGATTAAGGCTATTTTTACCCAACCTTCTGTCAATGTTTCGTATGGATGTAACATTAAGACTAAGGCTGAGATGTTCCTTAGAAAGTCTGTGAATTGCCCAACGACTGATCGCTTTGGAAAGAGACAGTTCAATATGGGACCTGAACCACAATTTGTCCCTCTGAATTACAAAATGGTCTAATTATGAGGATGGTCTTTACGAATTAACGTAGTACTCAACAGTGGGGATATTAGCAGAAATATCAATAATATTAAGGAAATTACATAAAACCTACGCTCGGTCTCCACATTTTGACAAGTCAGAGACATACTAAAAAGTCTATACATTTAAGCATCTACTGTGATTAAGTATTCAGTTCAATTGTGACTAAGTTCACCTTTGCACCCCAGATCTCAGCCAAAACGGGCCTAGGAGTTGACAAGCTGTTGGAGACGGTTATCCAGCGAGTGTCTCCTCCCCCAGGGAATCGTGAGGCCCCGATGCGAGCTCTCATCTTCGACTCCTGGTACGACAGGTACCGTGGGGCTGTGGCTCTAGTCTATGTACGTGACGGAGTCATCAAGGTTGGTGATGAGATAGCCTCAGCTCACACTAAGCAACGGTACGGTGTGAAGAACTTGGGGCTTCTTCGACCTCACGAGGTGCCAGTGGATAAACTGTGAGTGTTGGAACGAAACTAGTGTGTTTTAATTGCAAAACCATAATTACTTTTTCTTCCAATCCCCAGTGGTATTCTAGCTGTCCTTTGTCAGGCTTGGTCTAAGGACAATGTCATCTGAAAGGGTTTGATCGGTTGCATCTCGCTCCCCGCATCTCTTCTCTGTCCTTCTCTACCTCTTCCTACTAGCATTTCTGGAGCTTCATATCACCATTTTAACAGTGACAAGGAGCATTTATTTAGCATTTGAGTTAAATAATTTTGAAATCCAGTAAAACCGAATGAAAAATATTGTGGAATTGACAGAACATTAACCTATTCTTTAATCAACATGCTCTACTTTAGTTAGTTCTTCATTGTATCCATTTTACTTTCTGGTAAATATTTCACTTCATAGTTTTCAAAAGTGTATGATTGCAACTGTTTGGTGCTAACTCCTTGGTTCGCCAGTGTAGGAGGCCAGGTAGGCTTGGTGGTGTGCAACATGCGTACCGTGGCGGAGGCCCACATAGGCGACACTCTGCACCAGGCTGGAGCGACTTCCGTCGAGCCCCTCGTAGGATTCACCCCTGCCCGACCCATGGTCTTTGCTGGTGTCTATCCCATGGAACAAGCGGAGTATAACGACATGAGGAATGCTATTGAGAAGTTAGCTCTCAACGATCCAGCTGTCTCTCTGACCCCTGAAAGCAGGTATGAGTCCAAAATTTTTATTTTTAGAGTTTTTTTTAAAGATGGCTGGTTCTTTTACTTTTCCAAACGAAAGACTTCAGGCCTACATGTGAGACGTATCAAGCAAAGAAAGTAGTGAGCCAAACAATACAAAGCCAAGAGTCAGGGCCGTCGCATGGTTTATTGACGTCCAGGGCGAGATGTCAGGCAACCCTCTTAATCCCACCAAGCTCATTGGCGGTTGTACGATGTTGCTTGGCAGGTCGCGTTGTTGTCATCATAAGGGTCCCAAGGTTGGAGATAGAAAATGGCAACATCTCGTGTGTATAGAGGCTATGCAGTGAAAATATTTAATTAGGCACGAATTTTGCAAATACAGTATATAAAGTAATAGGTGTCAAACATATTATTTACTACATAAGAAAGAATATTACATTTATTCAGGGCAAAAAACTGACCCTCAAAATATTTTGAACAACCACATAACAAAAAATAATCCAATTTTTGAAAAAAATCAGAAAACTCAAACAAAACATATAATTACATTTTACATTTATATATATTTATACATTTATTTATATTTATTATTTATTTATTTATATTTATACATTTATATATATTTATATACATTTATATATAGGTACAACAATTTTTACTTTCTCCCCTTATACATAGTATATGGAGAAAGTACCTATTGTTTTCGTCAAAATTTTTGAATTTGAGTTGAGGGTGGATATATCCGTTTTGGGGTCCCCTGAATCCAAAAAAGTGGGTTTTGACGTGATGTCTGTCCGTCCGTGTGTCTGTGTGTGTGTGTGTCTGGATGTGTACAGTGCCACAGCCTACCCCGTTGGTCCGTTTTAGATGAAATTTGGCATGTATATGTATAGTCACTGTATCGCCAGGCGTTTTTTCATTTTTTGAATTTTTGATTTTTAAGGGTAGTTCACCCCTAACCTTAAAAAACGTGAAAAATCCAATTTTCTCAAAAACGGCTCTAACGAAATTGATTAAAATTTGATAGTTATAGTGATATTTGATAGTGATAGTTATAGTTATAGTGCACAGAGTACTAAATAATTTGACACCACCCGCATGTCTGTAAAAATGACGGTTTAAAAGTTATGGGCTTTTAAATGTCGAAAAAATCAAATTTTTAAATTTTTAGCGAAAACAATAAAAGTAAAGTATAACTTGACTGGTACCATTGAAACCAGCTTAAAAAACTAAACAAAGTAACATTTTGAATTATTTGTCTACAACTAACGGTTCCAGAGAAAAGTTAAATTTACTGTCCACGATAAACGCAGTACGTTGTCTGAAAGCGCCCAATGTTGGAGAATATAAAAAAATCAATTTCTTCCTTACTTTCCAACCGTTTTCCATGAAACTTGGTATGAAGAGTAAGGTCAAATCACCGAAACAAATCCAGCTCAAAAAAGCTTGGTATTACTACTGGGGGGGGGGGCTTTCCCCCAATACAATTTGAACAATAAATTATTAAATGATATTTAGAATAACTTTGTAGAACATGATAGTTTTATTGCAGATTGTCTTTTTTAAATTTACTTAAGAGAGAAAGTATGTGTCAGTCCACTGGTACCATTTATTTTAACCAACTTCTTCAAGAACACATGTACATTTAAATTGAAATTATTTAATTTAAACATATGTGATTTAAATATTGTTTATTTAGGTTACTGTATCATTTTGAATTAACGTGAAATTGGCCTAAAGGTCGAAACATGTCGTTAAAATAAAAAATGTTTCCAAAGGATACTCGCAGTTGATTTTTTAAATTATACTTAAAATATTTGCAAAATGTATTTTATTGATAAACACATACAGTACAGTGTAATATTATAAGTTCAGTTACATGTAGTCCTTAATAATACGTTTGGTAAGTCTACATCTGGGGCTAAATTATTTCAACAATTTTGTACTGCCGTGGCACTCCCATTACGGTTACGGTACTCAGGTTGTGGTACTGTGACAGTTCTGATAATAACTGATTGGTATTCAAGATTCTGAACAGGGCCGATCGAAGCTTACTCAGGTCTGTCATGCTGCCACAGCACACTCCAAAACGGTTTCACTGATTCTGGATCTTAAAAGTAGTCTGTTCATACAGACGTATAATGTATATGAGTACTGTTCTAGTGACAGTACTTCATTGAAAGATTCCGTTTTGTCTTCTCAGCCCCGTACTAGGTCAGGGCTGGAGAGTGGGGTTCCTCGGACTTCTTCACCTGGAGGTGTTCAACCAGAGACTGGAGCAGGAGTATGGGGCGGAGGCAATCATGACAGCACCCAGTGTGCCTTATAAAGGTTAGAGGTGCTATATAGTCACTGTTAGCCTGATTGATCAATGTCAAAAGTAACATTTAAAAACTTATTTTAATATACTAACTTAAAATTTAAAGAATTATTGACATTTTTCCAATCCAATGTTCAATTCAAGACCGACTCATTATTTGTGATTGGGCTATTAAGTAATTTAAATATTTAAAAAGATCAACATTTGTTTTTTAGACTTTTTGCATCTCAGGGCCCTAAAATGAAAAGATTTGTAGTATCTTGAATCTTAGCTCTATGTCAATCGGTTACTGCTGATTTACAGAATCCGGTAAACACAGTAATTACATTGTCTTTTGAATCTACAATTTTAATCTTTTGGGGAAAGTCTAAATTGATATCTCATTTATTATTTAAAATAGTGTGATAAGACTTGGTATACAGGTTTATATAGTTTAAGCTTCTATGCTGAACAATCAAAATTTGTGTTCATCATGGCAGCGAACCTACTTAATCACTATTCATTCTTATGGAGAAACTGCAAATTGATACAATTTCCTTTTTACTTGAAGTATTGTGTTTAAACTTGGTATTCAGATCAATCAAGAGGTCTATTACTATAAGTTGGAAAAAATATATTCTCCTCATGTTAGAAAACCAATACCAACTATTTTTCCATTCTTATGGAGAATAAGTAGTTTGATATAACTTCCATATTTAATATATGATCAAGTTTAGTTTAAATCATCACAATTATTAATTCCTTAATCAATAGTATGCTAGTTTTCTTCCACGGGGTTGTTTTAGAATTTTGTTCTCACCATTTCAGTAAAACTCAAAACGAAGAAGGCCATTGCCGAGTATAGAGGAGAAGAAGTAATCATATCTGACCCATCAAAACTGCCAAACCGTGAGGATATTGAGGCAATCTACGAACCCGTGGTCTTGGGGACGATCATAACCCCAGGTCAGGTTACTCCCTCCACTTTAAATCAAGTTCTAACTTAATGTTATACAGTATAGACATTTATTAACGCAATCAATGTTTGAGAGCTACATTCTAAATTTGAAACGTAATAATTTTCTCAGTAAACACTAAATATGTAATCATAATTTTAAAATTTATTTTCTGATGTTACGTTTTAGTCGAATATATGCACCGAATCATCCCTGAATGCATAGAAAGACGAGGTTTTCAAAAAACATCGACCACTATAGACAACAACAGAACAATGCTTCAGTTTACTTTACCATTGAACGAAATCATTGTTGACTTCCATGACGCTATCAAATCCCAGACTTCAGGCTTCGCCAGTTTTGACTACGAAGATGACGGTTACCAGCTTTCCGACATGGTCAAGGTAAAAGTTAATGAATTACTGAAGCTGGTAAATAAGTAAATATAGTTAATATCATCTTAATATATAAAAAACTTCTGTACCTGTGTTTGTAAGTGAACTCCTTCTAACGGACTGATTTTGATGAAATTTTTTGTGTTTATTCAAGGGAATTTGGCGATGGTTTTGATTCACAATCTGTGAAAATCCGTCCAAAGGGCTCCACCCCAGAGGGTATAAAAGGGAGCAGTGTCAAGTTTTATAAATTTAGTGTTCACAAAATTAACTGCTGTGATTAAATTTTTTGAAAGTTTCTTTAAAATGTTCAAATGTAAACAAATAAATTTAATGTTGTGTAATGTTACTATGGTAGATTTAGGCTACTAGAATTAAATAGAAATTAATATACCAAAGGGCTCCGACCCAGAGGGCTTAAAAGGGTGGTGTTGGGTTTAGTGTTTACAAAATCAACATCTAATGGTAGCTTAATTTATTTAAATAAACTTAATTTAGGTGCAGCAATGTTCTCCGGATAACACTGTCAGTTATATAAATAATAAAATGGACCGTTCTGACATTTCTTTTGCATAAAAAGGATGGTTTAATTAAGAGAATTCATTGCTACGGTTCCAGCTGTGGAGTAACTTCAAAAGGGTTGCTCATAAAAATTAGTAGATTGACTTTATTTTTAAGTACCACCTTAATATTAGGTATTTTCCAAACTTCGTAGTACCTTATCTTTATTATATTTGTAAAGTAATAAACTTAAATGAAACATAAAAACAATAGGTAATAATTACTTTCAGACAAATACATTTTATATAGAAATTTCCAATTATTGACTAAAACAAGTATGAGGATCACTATCAATCTTAGGTTGTCTAGATTTAATGTCTACGATTTTAGTGTCAGAAAAATGTTAATTTTGAAGTTGGAGATAGTGAACATAGTTGCGTGTGTCGACATTTTGAGTTTTGACCTACATTGTTATTACAGCTTGACATCAGAGTGAATGGGAATGTTGTGGATTCACTTTCATCCATTGTCCATAAAAGCAAAGCAGAGCAGATGGGGCGACGGCAATGTGAAAAGCTAGTGAAGATCATTCCCAGGCAAATGGTTGAGGTGAGTGTTTTTTGAAGGTCTCCCTTAGACTTACTTTAGTGAAGATCTCTGTCAGACGGTTGAGGTGAATCTTTTGTGAAGGTCTCCCTTAGACTAGCTATAGTGAAGATCTCTGTCAGACAGTTGAGGTGAATCTTTTGTGAAGATCTCCCTTAGACTAACTATAGTGAAAACTAGTGAAGATCACTGTCAGACGGTTGAGGTGAATCTTTTGTGAAGGTCTTCCTTAGACTAACTACAGTGAAACCCCATGAAGACTTTTACAGATGATTAAGATGACTTTTTATAGTAATCTAATCTAATATTAGGTCTATCTCAGTCTAACTATAGTGCCTGAAGTTCAGTGAAGGTCTCACAGGTGGTCAAAGCCAGTGATTTGTAGTCTTACTTATACTAAATGCAATGAGGGAAAACTGGCTCATTAGAGTGGGATTTTATAATTAATATTCTATGACATTATGTTTAGGTTGCTATTCAAGCTGCTGTTGGAAGTAAAATCATAGCAAGGGAAACAATAAAGGCTTTTAGAAAAGATGTCACTGCAAAACTTGTAAGTAACATTATTAAAGTGGATGTTTGGATAATATGATTTCACGCTGACATCAATATTGTATATAGTGTTATTAAATTTTTAAACCAGATCCTTCTAGATTAAATGTAAAAAAGATAAACTCACATGTTTAATTTTTAAGCAGAATCAGACTCTCAAGACTCTTAATTAGCCCTAGTAAAAAGTATAAATCCAAAGTTTAAATTTATATTTAAAGCGAGAGCTTTTATAAACAGACCGTTAGATTTTTAGACTTATTATAATCAATTTAGAAACATTTTTTACGTCCTGAACCGAATTAAAAAAGATAATGCATTTTACTTAAACATATTTACGTTGTATTTTTTTGACAGTATGGTGGAGATAGAACAAGGAAAATGAAGCTTTTAGAGAAACAGGCTGAAGGAAAGAAGAGGATGAAATCAATCGCAAATGTAAACATTCCGAGAGAAGCCTTTATCGATTATCTGAAACGTTAGAGCACCGGCATTAAATTAAAATTGAGTTATTGAATTATGTTCTTTTTACTTTTCTCTTTCAACTCTTAACCCCTAAAAAAATATATATTTTTATTTTCTTGATAAATTTTGGTTAAATATCGGCTACTGGTACAGTTGCTTAGGTATAACACTCTGGCCCAGTAGGATAAAGGTTATTTATTGAAATGGTGACCTACTCAGTTAGTATTTTAAGCCAAGTATGAATGAGAAATGAATGTAAGATTATTGTGGCGCGATCTTGTAGTCTTGTTACTGACTAAGGCTGGCATGTTCATTAAACAGTATTAGTAGCCCAATAGTCAAAGGCAATATCTAAGGGACCTACAATTTAATGTAGAGTCCGAACCACTGCCTCTGAATTATGAACTAGTCTAATTATGAGAATGCTCTTTGCTGATTAACTGGATCGAAACTAACGTCCAGCGACTCCTATCAGGTTACAAGCGGTCGCCTCATGGCAGCCTGTGTGACTGAAGCCATTTACCGATACTTTGCTGCCCACTTAGTCTACAGATCTGTATGTGAGGAATGTATATAAAAAAGGAATACAGGCGAAAAACAACAGGTGATAAAAAACTGATTGGTAGCTCTGGATCCTGATCCTGATCCGGACCCAAGTCAGTGATGTCCTGCCATCACTGACTTGGGTCCGGAGTCTGTCGAAATTAAGTTTTCCATTATATGTGTTTGATTTTTGATCAGTATTACTTTTTGTTTCAAAATAATTCATTATTATGTATTATTTCAGGCTGACTTTTGAAAATTGTCTTTGATTTTGATAGGATGTAAATTATAAATAAATAGTAAGATATAACGCTTTTGGGTATATTTTGTAGAATTGGTTTACTTTGCGAGTTCGTAAAACATAAAGAAAAATCATGTAAGACTGGTGTTGCATGGCATTGGAAAGCTTGTTTCTTCAACTTAAAAAAGACTTTTTCGACTCAAAAAAGTTAGTTTTTTAAACTTTACATCAGAAGAAATATTTTAATAAAAAATTCTATGACCTTATTGTTATCACTCCGCAAAACAAATATTATTTCCGGATTCAGCCTTGAATTTAACATTTGATTAATTAATTTAACACTAAGTTAACATTTTTTATGCAAACAGTCTCCTAGTATTTTTCCATACAATCCTACAATTTGTATTATTTTTTTAAATCAAAATTTTTTATGAATTGTTTGTTTCTATATCTCTGACTCACAAAAATGTAATACAGTATATTTCTAAAAATATAAAATTATCTGGTTGTACAAATCTAATTTTTATGGGTTATATATAAATATGGTAACCATTTATAGTTAATTTTAAGTAACAAGACCACAATTTAGACTATTTTCATTGCTATAACACACCACCAAGGATTTAAATACAATAACGATAACATTTTCAGGTACCAACATTTTTATTTACAATGACTTATAATACATTTATTTACAAAAAAATAGAACATTTATCAATTTTCACACGTAACTTTATGACAAACTACTTTATAAATTTCTCGTTTAGAAGTATCAACTTATACTTCTGACTTCACAGCACCCATTTCCTCCAAAAATGCTTGGAAGCCTTCAGGGATCCTTCCTTCGTCCAGTTCACGCCCCCATGTTCGATACTGCAACACAGTCTGCACTTGTTATAAAACACCATAAACACTCTTGTTTTAGAAATGACACAGCTGAGACTATAAACCAAGCATAAAAAATGGAGATTATTAACTGTGAATTGTTCACTTACAATGACTTTGTCGAGCTATTTTCTCTGCTTACTATAACCTGTGTACTGCTGCTTTATTTTGTTTTATTGTATTTATCTTAATTTTACTTAAACGGAACTTTATGTCTAAACCTGTTGACGGTGTCCATACAATCAAGGCTTGTCTGTTGTGAGTGGAAAATAAAGAATTTGAATTTAAATACTATGGAACAATTATATTAAGTTGATGTTTTCCCTGATGTTACGATATTGCCATTTCTAGTAACTAATACTTGACCGCTTTCCCTAAAAGTGTTACAGTAGAACCTCGCTAATCCGTCACCTGCAGGACCGGGGGTATGGTCGGAACAACAAAAAGGTCGGATTATCAGAGGAACTCGTATATTAACATAAAAACACTTAAACTGTATTTCAAACAAAGAATATTGCATCAAGATTTTATAAAAAGCTACTGTACTGATGAACGCTACAGAAAGCCTAAAAACATTAAATTAATTAATTATTTAATAACAACGTACAAAAAGTGTCCATTAATGTACTTACAGAGTATGCTGTAGTGACGAGAAAGCATAACACTACAATACTGTTCAATACTGTACGTGGCCTAGGTAAAGTTGCTGCATCATGTAGCCTAGACGTTCCGCTATACACACTATGTACCCTATGTAATTAGCGGAAGTCTTTTGTGCCGACGGGCACGGTCGGACCATCGGAGGTCGGACTATCGAGGTTCTACTGTAGTGTGTTTACAATCATTCTCTGACTCTGTTAAAATGTCTCTGGCAATGAGAGAACAAAATACCCCCATCGCAGCAGACCTGCGTACTTAGCGAATTTCTATATCAATAATATGATAATAATATTATATGTAAAGTTTTATCAATATCTGTCGATTAATATATGAGTTAGTTATTTGCCTATTCTCCATAAGATTAACATGGGAAAGAGTATGCAGGTTTGTCGCTGTGAGGAACACTGAAAGTGGGCATTTATAACAAAAACAATTTTTATATTGACAATTTGTACCAACTTTAATCAACATCAGTCCATAAATAAATGAGTTTTCCTATTTTCCATATGTTTAACATGGGAAAAGAGTATCCAGGTTAGGTGCTCTGAGAAACACTGAAAATAGGAACTTCTAGCATAAACAAATTTTTATTTTTACCATTTATACCAAGTTTTATCATCATCCATAAGTCCATAAATAAAAGAGTTTACCTATTCCATATACGATTAACATGGGAAAAGAGTATGCAGATTAACTGCCATGGTAAACACATAAACTATGAATTTTAAGCATAAATGGATGGAACCACATAAACCTAAATATTAAGTTTCATCCAAAAATATTGGTTAATAAGTGAAACATTAATTTTTCCTTATTCTTCATAAGATTAACATTGGAGCACTAAAATACAACATACCGTGTTTAGATTTTTTAATATCTCTGTAACCATTGGAGATAGAGAAAAACTTTAAGGAACTAAATTGGGTAGTTTTTTTAAGCCTATTCTAATAATGAAATATAAAATTTGAAATTTTTAAAAATTACATGGGAAAAACGCAAAAAACCCATTTTTGGGGTATATATATATGAATTTTTTTGACTATTGTTTTTGGTCTCTGGGCACCTCAAGACAAAAAAATAACATGGTCCCGGGCTTAAGACTTACCATGAGACCTACGGTAATAGCTTCTTCCCTATGGGAAATTCGCTAAAACATAGTCTGGTAAAACCACAAACTGTACCTATATTTATTCTTTACCTGTACCTGTATTATATTTAATAAGAATTTGATAAGCTTTATCAAATTTAAAACAACTTTATAATCCGCGTACTCTGATATGTCACAAGTGTCTGTAGAAAAATAAGATCAACATTACATTCTAAAACTACAAATGATTTTATAAAATTTTTATAAACTATGCAAATTATCAATATTTTAAGAGAAACGAAAAAACCTTCACAGAATAAATAGATAGTTGGACCAACATCCCTATTACAACTTCTTAAATTTTCCAACCTTTCAAAAAATTTATCATTGATACAAAAATATCTAAAAATTAATGCAAAAACATCAACAAACAAGCAGAATTTTCAGTGGGGTCTGTTTTATAGATCATTGATTTCCCCTTACAGTACTTACTTTTTCATTTACTCTAAATAGTAGGTCTATATTGAGAAAATATTATTTTAATCCAAATTTGAGTTAAGAATGAAAATATTATGACGCTCAATGCCTTAAAACACTAGAATTCTTATATAAGTTGAAGTGAGATACCTTCTCAAGTTCCTTACGCAAAGCCAAGACTGCTTTCTCTCTGTCAGTCACGAGTTCTTCTAGATATTGATAACGCAACTTCTTGCGGGCTCTGCATTCTCTTGCACTCTGGCGACTCCTCTCTAAACATGAAAACATATTCTAATTATTTTCAAGAATATAGGGACTGATTATTAGGTTTGCTGTAACAAGGAACAAAATTATAACATTCTTCAGCATTCAGTAGAACCTGTGGTAAAATTTAACAATGCAGGTGTATACCGAGTTTTATCACAAACTTTAAACAATATTTAAACATTTTTATGATTAACTTAATATTATTTACCTTTAGTTCCTTAGTTCACAATTAGTTTTATGATTTCCCATTTTCATAAGAAAATAATATAATATGCGTATAACCTAATCTAAAAAAAATAAGCTTAACAATAACTTTTAGGCATCCAAAAAAATGTTATAACAACATTAGGTCAAAGCCCAAGTGGTCCAGCATAGTGCTGACCATCTATTATAAAATATTAAAAAGAATTTTTTACCATGGGCCAGAAACATGAAAATCTAAAACAACATCGTAGGCTTAAAAAATAATTTACATTTTTCTAGATAAACAAACATAAATACTTACACAGTCTTTCACTTTTTTTAACAATTTCTTCATCTTTAGATTACTTTTAAAATATAAACAATACCACAAAACAATAAGCACACTATTTAGTCTTCAACATTGTTACCTATACAATAACAAAAAGTGACTAGTTTTAAAAAAAAATAATAGACTTTTAGACTTATTAAATTTACATTAAAAACTAAAACTTAATAAGATGTAGGTATCTGTCATTACTTACATATAATAAACAAATGACCTTAACCAATGGCTAGCATCATTTTTCTGCAGATTTATAGCTTGTATGATAATAGGTTGCTAAAAACAAACAATAAACATACACAAACACAGCACACTGTATTAAATTTAATAAGTTTTAATTTCATTTAAACTTTAAGATTGTTTTTAGTAACAAAACTAACTTACACAATCAAAGCTAACTTCTTAAAGTCTCAAACTGTGTTTACACTGTATAGCTGAAATAAATAAAAATGACCTTATATGGTTCTGCTACAAACAAAAATGCATGTGTATAGATAGCCATATTGGCAAAACTATATAATAGCCGTGCTATGTGTAGGTCTGCTGCACCTTAGCTATACATAATACTTTATACTTTTAACTGAAATGGCGACCTACCCAGGTAGGTATTTTAAGCCAAGTATGAATGATAAATGAGTGTAAATTGGCGTAATGTAGTCTGAATCTGACATGTTCCTTAGACGACTGTTAATACACATCAACTAATGGACCTACAGTTTAATGTGGAATCCGAACCACGGCCTCTGAATTACGAATTGGTCTAATTATGAGGATGGTTTCTGTGGATTAACGTAGTATTCAATAGTGCGGACGTTAATCCACACAAGAAAACACCACATCCACCGACCATCTCTCACAACTATCCACAATTCGTGACCTGCAAGTAGCTGGATTACAGGACGTCGCCACCGTCCCAGTCGACGGTAATAGTGCAAACCTAACTTCATATAAGTTAGCCTATAATTGAATCATGCTGTTCTTCATATCAAATTAATTCTAAGAATCTTTGTCTAAAACACCTGTTATTAAGTGAGATAATAAGCAAGGGTATAAGAAATAGGATATTATGATGATAAGTATAAGCACAACTTTTAATATCAATCCCTTATTTCATGTGGGGTGTAATGAATGCTTTTATAAAAGGAATAACCAACAAATTATTAACATACATTAGTCACAAATTGTTTTTTGAAAATCTTCTGGCATGGAGAAAAAAGTTAAATTTGAATGGTTCGTTAGCCAATTAAAATTGTAGTATTGAATGTACTAAGTAGTTATCTTATATCAAGGCTACTTACAGGTTCTTCAAAATCATGACTTCCTATGAAAGATTCATCAAAGTCCATCATTTTGGTTAATAAAAACTTAATTTAACGGTCTATGTATACACTGATCCCTTCTATAAAAGAATAAGAACTGAATCAATCAAATTTTCCGTAATAATTGTAACTAAATCTTCATTTAGTGTGTTCACCATCCTTTGTTGACAAATTTGATATCCTGAAATGACGTTGCGTAATCCAAACAAAAACACTAATGACGCACGACGACGGATCAGTGGTGCCATTTTTGTTGCAACTCTAGCATTTCTACCCCGTTTCAACAGCTAAAAATCACGCTGCTCTTTTTAAAATAATATTGTGCTTGAATTTTAAATATTGCTTGACATACTGTTCCTTAAACTTCATTTTTGAAAATGTCACAATGAATTTAGCTTGGTCTTACAGTACAGGATTATTCTAATATAACTTACGGTTCAATTCAGCGGTTGTTACTAATTTTGGTGATCACAAGTTTTAAGCTGGTAAAGACTTAATTTATATAATGCAGTTCGAGCCGAATTCGAGGCATCAAAAGCTTCTCATTTGGCTAATATTGCACCAAAATCACGCTAACGACGGTTTAAATCATTTAACAAAACTGATTGCCGATTTTAACCACCGTTAAAGAAGTATACTTTCACCTAAATATGTGTCAAAACTAAAGCTAGTTTTCACCAGAGAGAAGGCGGCATACCTCCATTAATCAAATATAATGTATTTACTTACCTTTGGGAATTGGCTTGGATCAGGGATATGTCGAAAGAGAATGTTTTCAGTTCCTATAAACTGATGTCCTTATAATATGACGTAATTTCCATTTCAAATTTTGGTCTGACGGATTACCAATACCCCCAGAGCCAAAGCAAATCCATGTCAAAAAATATATTGCAATGGAACTGGAGCTACAAGTGGCCAGATATTAGATAATTTTTCAATTAACGGTAACATGAAATAGGAATTGAAATATACCACAGTGCCAACCATAGTAAAACTGTCTGTGGCAAGTGAACAACACATTTTCATGGAAAATACAGGCTGCCGTACGTTTGATTAGACAAAAAAAGAAAATAGTTAAGTTTGAGGTTAAGTGAGGTTATGTTTTGCATCTATGCAATGCTTAGGAATGAATTAATTTAAACATGTGCAATATAATTTTTGAAGAATGTATTTTATAGCTATTAGCTTTTAATTTTTATATTTCGTGAAGTGTAATCTCATAATAACTATGAAGTTTTCTTATAAAGTAAGTTTATGAAGGTATTAATTTAGGCTAACCTTATTTTACAGTAGGCCTAGGGCCCACATTAAATTGTATGAAAAAGCTGTTGACATGCTATTTTAGTAGATGGTAACAAATTTTTTAGGTTTTCTGAACATGATTACACTGATGATTCGAGAGAGGGTTTTGTGTGCAGTTTTTAGCGAATTTCCCATAGGGAAGAAGCTATTATAGTAGGTCTCATGGCGAGACTTAAGCCCGGGACCAAGTTATTTTTTCTTCTTTATGTGCCCAGAGTCCAAAAACAATAGTCGTTAAAATTTATATATATATATATATATATATTGTCTTTCACCAATTCTATTTATTTAGGTAACACAATTTTAGAGAAGATATATAGAACGTGGGAAATAGGAGTCAAGGGAATACAATTGGGAAAGCACAAGGATAGAGCCGTCAAAGTTAAATGTCTAGCATTCGCTGATGATATAGCGATTATAACAAATAACAGAAAAGAAGCAAAGGAAGCTCTAGAATCATTACATGAAATTTCAGCTAAAACAGGATTACACATATCATATGAAAAAACACAATATATGGATACTAAATCCGTTGACAGACTCCCACTGGAAACTAAGTACGGAAGCATAAAACAAGTAGAGAATTTCAAATACCTAGGAGAAATTATACAGAAAACAGGACTGAATACAACATCAAACGAAGAAAGGATTATGAAACTACAAAAAGCATACCGACTTACATGGAACCACTACAACAAAAAAAACATCTCCACTAATGCTAAACTAAGACACTACAACACAGTAGTGTTGCCGGAAGCCCTATATGCCTCAGAAACATTGTTAATTAAAGGAAGAACAAAGATAAAAGACTTAGAAAAACAAGAAAGAAAAATATGAAGGAAAATCTATGGGCTAACAAATAACAGAAAAGAAGCAAAGGAAGCTCTAGAATCATTACATGAAATTTCAGCTAAAACAGGATTACACATATCATATGAAAAAACACAATATATGGATACTAAATCCGTTGACAGACTCCCACTGGAAACTAAGTACGGAAGCATAAAACAAGTAGAGAATTTCAAATACCTAGGAGAAATTATACAGAAAACAGGACTGAATACAACATCAAACGAAGAAAGGATTATGAAACTACAAAAAGCATACTGACTTACATGGAACCACTACAACAAAAAAAACATCTCCACTAATGCTAAACTAAGACACTACAACACAGTAGTGTTGCCGGAAGCCCTATATGCCTCAGAAACATTGTTAATTAAAGGAAGAACAAAGATAAAAGACTTAGAAAAACAAGAAAGAAAAATATGAAGGAAAATCTATGGGCCAGTCCACAGAGAAGGAATATGGAGAAAGAGACCTACAGTAGAGTTATACAAGCAGACGGACACCATTACAGACAACTTTAGGAAAAGGCGAGCAAGATTTTATGGGCACATTTTTAGGATGAACGACGGCAGACTCACCAAGAAAATATTTAATATAGTGAAGAACAGTAAAATGAAAACTCCTTGGATGGGAAAACAGTATGCAGGTTTGCTGCCATGATAAACACATGAACTATGATTTTTAAGCATAAACGGGTGGGTATCAACAACATGAAGGTAAACACCAAATTTAATCCAAAAATGTATACACACACACATATATATATATATATGTGTGTGTGTCTGTGAACACGATAACTCTCGTAAAAATGGTCCGATCGAGACCAAATTTGGTAGAGACGTGTATTCCTACAAATGCTCGGACGAGTTCGTAAACCAGACATATCGGTCAATGGGAACGGGTAGTTTCGGGGGGTTTTGTCCCCCAAAATGAGGTTTTTTGCGTTTTTCACATGTAATTTTAAAAAATTTTTAATTTTATCTTTAACCATTAGAATCAGCTTAAAAACTGCACAATTAAAGTTAAAGTCCTTAAAGTTTTTCTCTATCTCCAACGGTTACCGAGATATTAAAAAATCTAAACACAGTATGATGTATGGTGGGGCTTCAATGTTAATCTTATGGAGGATAAGGACAAATTAATATTTCCCCTATCAATCAAAATTTTTGGATTAAATTTGGTGTTTACCTTCATGTTGTTGATACCCACCCGTTTATGCTTAAAAATCATAGTTCATGTGTTTATCATGGCAGCAAACCTGCATACTCTTTTCCCATAATAATCATATAGGGAATAGGCAAACTCCTTTATTTATGGACAGATGTTGATGAAAGTTGGTATAAATGTTAAGATAAAAATTATTTATGGTAGAAATGTGTAATTTCAGTGTTCCTCACAGCAGCAAACCTGCACACTCTTTCCCATGTTAATCTTATGGATAATAGGCA